>CM059438.1:89506287-89847695 GCA_030390025.1 Squalus acanthias
GGGGGGGCTTCGGGGGTGTGCTGGGATCAGACACTGGCGCTCGGCTATGGAGGACAAAGAAAGGAAATGAAAACGTCCAAAAATAAGGAGAAAACTTAGTAAAAATACTCCCATGAACAATCACCCAGAGACAAAGAAGGAAACTTGTTTAAATTGCTGAACGTGTTAGAAGAAGATTTTATGCTGTTCTCCGTTTAACAAGTATCCCTGACCGCTGTCTGAGAAAGTGCCAATTTTTCACTTGTGTACTCTAAGTGGATTTAACAGCAAAAGGTCCAACATCTGGGGCAGATTAGACTTTAATGAGGGCACCGTTGATTGCTTTTTTTTCCTCTTCAGTTCTTCACGTCAGCAGCCTTTCCAGGGATTTAAAATTCATTACGGCAATCTCAGCTGGGATCCTCCGCCATGTGGAAGCCATTTTACGTCCCCGACCAATCAATCTCCATTCAACTGCTTGTTAGAGAGCGTCAGTATTAACATTTGTGGCAGTAAATTGGCAGACATCGCTGATTGTACCACTGGGGGACATTGGGGGGAGAGAGAGAGAGAGGACTTGAAGATGTTTTTTGGGCTGTTGGAAGCCTGGTTGGTGTTGACATTGACGGCCGTTCTGATTGTCTTCTAATCCTCCAATTTGGAGAAGGCAGTAAACAGAGGCTACAGTGTAGCCAGAATAATGCACCCCTGCCCCCCCCATCCCTCTCCCAGAACAACCTGCTCTATAAGCTTTCCTTTCTGTCGGCTACTCTTCTGATTTCACCTGCTGCAGGTTCTGTCAACACCCCCCCTCCCCTCCCCGACATGAAAGAACAGTCCCAATTTTCTCCCTGGTTGAACGCACTGACTGAGAGGAAGGTGCAACAATCTCCTCCCAGGCCTATACTGCTCCTGAAGTAGGGGATCAAGGAGGTGGGCGCGAGCGGCTCTTGTTGACTTGACTGGGTCAAGGCAGGTCAAGCGGGGGGGGGGTCAGGGTGACTGGCATTGGCCAGAGTAGCTCGAGCGCCACTTTTTCTTTCCCCTACCTACGGGGAGGCAGCCGTTCATCCATCACTGGAGCCAAGATTCGAAACTCTTGGAATTGCGGTGGAATTGCCGCCATGACCTTGTCACCACCCTCCCATATCTTGTGCTGCGTCACCTTCAGTGTTTTGCACATTTCCTTTACGTCTTTTTACTCGGGTGTATTCCCCTGTGACTGATGACACCAGTGCAGCTCTGCGCGGACTGCAGTAGAGGCATTACTGACATGTAGCCAAATGCACGAAGCATCTTTACGTTTTCCTGCTCTTCTGCTTTTACGTTGAGTGGGCGGACTGGCAACTAAGACTGCCCATAATCGCGCTCCCCTTTAAATACACAAAGTCTTGGCCCCTAGGGTTTAACTACTAGCCTTGTGCAGTTGTTGTGAGCCCATGTAAGCCAGCGAGTAATGGAATTCATAAAGATTTTAAGCTGCCCAGCTTGATCTATAATCACCCCTGAAAAATTGATGTTTCCGAATTTGTTATCCCTAATATGTGGCAAGAAAAACAGCTCGATTTTTGCATTGCAAACCAAAAGTATGGTAATATTGCATTATCATGTCAGTACAGAATAGTGATGGTTGACATGGCAACCATGAGAACAATACAAACATATCCTTGGCTGCCAGACCACACAGGAGCCTGAGCTACGCTTCCCACTTGTTCTGACTGTATTGAATTTACTTTGCATGGTAGATGGACTGAAGTAATGTCTGAGTTGGACTTAAATAGAATATTCGAGAAGGAATGCCGACAACTTTGGGCCAGGCTCTCTCAATCCTTTTTCCCCCCAAATGTTCTTTATTGTTGCTTGTTTCATGAAATTCCTCTCCGACCCCCTAGGTGATTGAAACTAGTTTTAAGAGATCACCCTGGCCCTGATTAATGTTACACAGTTCCTACCTTTCATGCGAAGTGCTCTCCGCCCCAGCCAAGATCAGGTCCAGCTCTCGCTTGGAGGAATTCAGCAAATTGGCGTTCACCGCACGAGCTGGCAGCCTGTTCCAGAGGTCGACTATTCTCTGGGAAAAGAACCACTTCCTGACATCTAACCTCGATCTGGCCTTATACAACTTAAAATTGTGACCCTTGGTCCTCCCTAAACTATTTAATTGCAACAAACTGTCAACTCGAACACAATCTATTCCCTTCATCATCTTAGAAACCTCAATCACATCATCCCCTAAGTCTATGCTTCTCTAAAGTGTAGAGTCCCAGCACTTTGAGCCTATCTTGATAACTAAAATGATTTAACCTGGGAATTAGTCTAGTGGCCCTCCTGTGCACCCTTTCCAAAGCCTCAATATCACCCACGATGTGAGGAGACCAAAACTGTACACAGTATTCCAACTGAGGCCCGACCACGGTCTTGTACAAGGACAAAATAATATGCTTTATCTGATAGTCAATTGTCCTATAAATGCACCCCAACACCCTATTTGCTCTAGCTATCGTTTCATGGCGTTGCTCATGAACCTTTGGAGATCTATGCACCAGAAAGCCCAGATCTCTTTCTTTCTCCACCTTCTTTAATGCTTTTCCCTGAAGGGTGTATATATGTTGAGCATTAGCCCTGCTCGCATGCATAACACTGCACTTTTCCAAATTACACATCATTTGCCAGTCACGAGCCCAAAACAACAACATCCGCCTGAAGCATCGCCAACAGTCCTAACACTCGCACAGATCTTTGTATCATCTGAAAATTTGCAGCTCGTGCTCCCAACACCTACATCCAGATCATTAATAAAAATAGTAAAGAGCAACGGTCCCAACACCTACATCCAGATCATTAATAAAAATAGTAAAGAGCAACGGTCCCAACACCTACATCCAGATCATTAATAAAAATAGTAAAGAGCAACGGTCCCAACACCTACATCCAGATCATTAATAAAAATAGTAAAGAGCAACGGTCCCAACACCGATCCTTGCGGGACACCACTGGTGACCGGTCTCCAAACAGATCCAAATCCATCTATAACTATTTTCTGCCTATATCCTTCCAGCCAGTTCTCAATCCAGCTCAAGATATTACCAGAGGCTTCGATCTTGTAGAGAAGCCTCTTGTGTGGAACCTTGTCAAAAGCTTTCTGGAAGTTTAAGTAGGCAATGTCTGCTGGACTTCCCTCATCCACCATCTTGGTGACTTCTTCAAAAAATCTAATCAAATTTGTAAGACATGACTTTTTTTTAAAGTCGTCTTGGGTGTCCCTAAATGTGCTTCTCTATCCAAGTAATCATATATGGCATCCTTAATGATTCCCTCAAGCATCTTTCCTATTGCTGATGTAGTTACCCGGGTCCAACTTGTCTCCTTTGATAAAGTTGGGGACTACATTAGCCTCCTTCCAGTCTATGGGAACCATCTCAGAGTGCAATGAGATATTAAAAATACAGGCTAGGGGCTCACACAGCACGTGTCCCATCTCCTTGAGGACCCTCGGGTGGATATCATCCGGCCCGGCTGCTCTATCTATTTTTAGGTTCTTAATTCTATCTAAAACAATATGTTCATCTATGTTAATATTATTAGTTTTATTACTAGCATCATCATTAAATTCTATCAGTCGAGCATCATCTTCAGGAGTGAAGACCGATGCAAAGTACTCACTTAATATTTCTGCCATACCCAGTGAGTCCTTTGTAACCTGTCCTTGAACTTCCTTCAATGGCCCAATACAGTCTTTGACAGTTCTCTGACTCTTCACATAATTGAAAAAGCTTTTCCCATTACTTCCACAATTGTCTACAGTTCTCTTTTTCCATTACCTTTCAGCTGATCTAATAGCAGCCTTTGCTTTCTTTAGCTGTTCCCTCAACTCAACTCTGTTTATTTGAGTATTTGATGCCTTTAGTTTGTAGCAACATTTTTGTTTACATCTTATTTGTCTTTGTACGTGACCAGTCAGCCACCTTGGCGTTTTCTCACTACATTCCCTTCTTTCGACTTTGGGTACATATTTGACTCCCACATTTTCTATCTTTTTCTTAAAAACTTTCCATTTGTGTTTTTTTTTAGTCCATTTGTATTCCACATCAGTCTCATCACCGCCCAGTAGGGTTGGCCAATTAAATCGCTCCAAATCGTTTGCCGTTTTAGCGAAGTATGGCCTTCTGAAATCTGGTACGAGTTGTAGATTTTCAGTTCCTTTGGTTCTGCCAGCCAATTGAAAGCGTGTATTGTTTTGGTCACTGTTGCCCAGATGTTCCCCCACATGGAGGCCAGATACGAGGTCAGGTTCGCTACTCAACACTAAATCTCATATATGATTATCCCTGGTTACTTCATTCACATGTTGAGTCAGGAAACAGTCTTGTATATTCTCAACACATTTATCAGCTGCACTTCCCACCACAACAGAGGGTAAACTGGATGCGAGGAAAATCAAAGCCACGGTGGCATGCTTTTGAAGCTTTAGAAATCTGTTTCCCTTCCACTGTTTGAAGGGGCTGCTCCTCAATTTCTGGCCGCACTTCAGTCCCCACGCTCCTGATCTTTGGCCACCCGGTGTGGAGCGAGGGGGGTGCGGGGCTAGTCGGAGGACCTCCTGTGGGTCTGCTCCTGGGCCTGGCCAAGGTGGCCACCTGCAGGTCGTGCGCGGGTGAGGGGGTTGTTCGGCCCGACTGCCTTTCATGGCTATGTCCGCGCCTGGATGTCCCTGGGGAGGGAGCATGCTGTGTCCGTCAGAACGCTTGAAGCCTTCCGCCACCTGTGGGCCCCGCAGGGATCGGACTGAGCAGTCGACGCGAGCAACGGCATTTTGATTTGATTTGCTAAGTTTACTTTTGTTATAATTTGCAAGTTACTGTTTATGTCCCTTTAAAAAGGGGGGACTTTGGTTTATTTAATTTCCATTGATGACGCCTGCATCATCCTAATTGGCACTTAAAAGGGTAGAAATCTGTTTCCTTAGTAACTCAGCATGTTCAGGTGTCTGACCTGGGGGGGAGAGGTGGGGCGTGTGGGGTCTGTATCTTATTCATCAATGGGTTTGAGGGTCTAGTTTCAGCAGCTTTAATACTTTATTAAGAAATATAAGACTTATCCTGTGCCTTATCTAATGTATGTATAAATGTGCATACACATCAATCGTAGTAAGCTAGCAGGTGATGTACGTTAACCTGTTATATTACACACTATCCTACACAGAGGACCCTTACAGGCAACATAGCATGTCGTCCCATTAATATAAGCTGAATTTGACCCTATACCCAAGAGATGGAGGGATATCGTGCCAATCCACTGCTCCATCTAACAGTTATCTGTCAGCAGTCACAGCTGATCCCGATCTTGGATTCAAGAGCCATCGTAAACATGTGCATTTTTTTAGCAAGGGTCACCGAATAGCGATCAGGAACATCCACCCTGGCTGTTATTTTTTCTTCCCGCCCCCCCCCCCCCGCCCCGTCTCTCTGAAGTGACATTGAGCCCAGTTGTTACACCCTGGCTCAGATCGGCTAACCCAACACAGCGATTGAACTTGTGTCTCTGTCTTTGTGTGGCGCAGTACTTTACTATGCTGAACATTTACACACTAAACCACAAGGGGAACTCCCTTGTTATTCACTCTTTACATTTTCGTCCGCCCCCCATCCCCAGGCCCTTTGGCAGGCTTGAAAGTAGAAAAGCAATCTGTTTGATCGTAACAGTTTCAGGCAGGGGAAGACCTTCGGCCTGTCTAGCCCACCTACCCACAGTATTCCCTTGGTGCATTTCCTTTTTTTTATTCGTTCCTGGGATGTGGGCGTCGCTGGCAAGGCCAGCATTTATTGCCCATCCTTAATTGCCCTCGAGAAGGTGGTGGTGAGCCGCCTTCTTGAACTGCTGCAGTCCGTGTGGTGAAGGTACTCCCACAGTGCTGTTAGGGAGGGAGTTCCAGGATTTTGACCCAGCGGCGATGAAGGATCGGCCCGATATACTTCCAAGTCAGGATGGTGTGTGACTTGGAGGGGAACATGGAGGTGGTGGTGTTCCCATGCGCCTGCTGCCCTTGTCCTTCTAGGTGGTGGAGATCGCATAGGGTTTCTTATAACCCTAAATCTCATTTGCTGACACAAGCCTGTCTACTTGCTTCCTGAAGCTGATTCAAGTTTCTTGTTCCACTACCCATGCCAGTAATGTGTTCCACACACTAGCCACACTTTAGTAAAAGAGTTCCTCCTGGATTTCCTATTTTCTTCCATTGTCCTTTATTTATAAATATGACCCCTTGTGTTTAAATTCTGTACACAGCACAAAAGCTCACTTGGATGCAATTTTTTTTCCAAACCTTTCATAATTTTAAACACTTCTATCATGTCCCCTCGGTATTGTCTTTTCAAGGCTCAGGGTCGTCTGTCCTTCCTCAAACTTCATTCAATTAAGTTCTGGGGCAAACCACAGTGACCTTCTCACGGACCCCCCTCCAATAACTGAATATCCTTTTTGAAATGGGGAAATCAAAACTGCATGGAGAAATCCAACTGTGATCTCACCAGGACCAAATATAGTTTTAAAATGACCTCCCTGGATTTATATGTCATACCCCTTGCGGTGCATCCCAACATTCTGTTTTTTTTTTATAACAGCCCAGGAACATTGTACTGATGGTTTCCGTGACCTGTCCACTAAAACCCCAAGATCTCGCTCTCCTGTTCCGATACCTCAAGTACGTTCCTGTTTAGCACACAATCCGCATCAGCCTTCCCTCTGTCAAATCCCATAACCTTCCCTTCCACGCGTTAAGTTGCATCTGTTTCAAGTCCTTCACCAATGCTCTTCTGTAGTTGACCATGAGGAATGCATCAGCGCAGACTGGGTTGATTCAGCTGGCCTCCACAGCTGAGATTTGGAGCCCGGTGTGTGGGGAATTACAAGGGCCAAATGATTCCCGTCACCTCTTGGCACCCTGCAGATTAAAACTCTACGCCTCCATACTAGTGAGATCTAGTCGCAAAGTAATTCAAGTCAACGGGGCTTTATCTTTAAGCGTGTTTAGGAAGTTGAGCACTTTTTTGTGCAAAGAGATGAGTGTCCAGAACTGGTGTGAATGAGCAGAGCTGTGATTCTCATCACATGAGCCAGAATGGGCCAGGTTTCGGGCTTCTCATTGCCATGTAATGTACTTGGAACCATCTTCGACTCGCCGCTCAGAAGAGCGCCCCCCCCTCCCCCTGCTGCTTCGAAGTGGCATTTGTTTTCGATTTCCTAAACCAACCAACCCTCTGCAATGGGATTGGCAACCGATGCAAAATTAGGGCCCTCTCAACAGAGGAACTGGGTGAGTTGCCCAAAGTCATTTCGCAAATCCTTTTGGGCCCACGCGCTTGACCTTCGACAGCGCGACTTCAACCCGGAGGATGCTTGGAAAGCCAAATGGACTTCACCAGAAGTCACACAGAGAGACACACGCCCCGCGAAAGACCCGACGTGGAGGAGAGGATCCCTGCCTTCAATCTTCCGCGAAGCTCATGGGCAACCCCCTAAACCGCGTCCGTACAAACAGGCGGCAGGTGCGGATTCTGGGGGGGGCACGAGTGGAGAATTGAAAGCTCTCCAGTGGGCGGCCGTGGTCACCCGGAACAGAGCACAGAGCACAGGACGACTCAACGCCCCATTCACCAGGCGGCATCGCAGCCACACACTGCAATCATCTGGCTTATTAATCACCTCAATGTTAAAATTATAGTTGTTGCTCTTCTCCATCCACATCAGCCAGAGGAAGTGGTCGAAGTCTTTCACGTAGAACCTTATACCAGCCAGCAGAGAAAGCAGGCCAATGTCCACTGTAATTTTGTTCTTCGGTGCGGCCCATTTAATTTTTCACGCGTGCTTAGTGGGAACGTTGGAGGACACCGTCATCCCATCAGGTTGGGTTGGTTTTAAACCCAGATCCCAGAGGCAAAAGGCCGCCCAGTCCCTCGCTACCTTCTAATCGATACTCTGCATCGCTATTGTCGGTCGGCGATATTATTGCATTGTATATGATTAATACGACTTCTATTGCACATTGCCCGCTGATGCACTGTGCTGTTAAATTCCAGGCTGCTGCTGCTGCTGCTTAAATTTGCCGCAATACGGAGATGATCAGCATAAAATCCTCTCGTGTTAACGTCTAATGGGCTTGACATTCACCCCCTTGCATTAAGGCTTTTATTGCCTCATGTATTCCACTCGCTGCCGAGATTATTACTTCAATGAGACTCGTATTTTAATGTGATTTCTCCGGGGACCGTGTGTTTGGAGCAGAGTAATGGTGCAGGAAGCTGGCCCCGAGCGTGACTGTGTCAAATCTGCCTGTTATTAGAACCGGTTCCTCAGCAGTAACCGGAATTCGCAGTGTGCCTTGTACAGTTTACACAGTCCTGTCCAAGCAGTAAAACCATCTGGGATCTAACTATCGAGGGCAGAAGCTTGAAGCCCGTCTGGTTTTCTTCTTTAATACTGTGATTTTTCTTTTTTTCCTTTCGTGCTGTCCTGAAGGCACTGACTCCTATGCGAGGTACCGAAGAATATAAGTAGGCCATTCGGCCCCTCGAGCCTGCTCCACCATTCAATAAGATCATGGCTGATTCCCCATATCCCAGGACAGTTCCACAGGCACTGGCTTGCCCTTCGGTGCCTCGTTCAAGTGACCATTCTTCGTCTGTGAGTCCAGACTGTTGAGTGTTGACGGGCTATTCGCCTCTGGGGGCCATCACAGACCAGCCTGGTCCTGGTATCGTGATGTTCACACACGCACTTTTCAGCCGCAGTCGTCCGGGAGTGGGAGCTCTGACACTTTTTTTTTTAAACTCGCCCTACTCCAGCGGCACTAGAATTAGTGTCCCCCATTGCATCTGTGGCTGGGATCAGGACAGGCCAGGGATTGACAAAAGAACCAGAGGCCAGATGAGAATTTTACACAGCGAGTTATGATCTGGAATACACGACCTGAAAGCGCTGTGGAAGCAGATTCAATAATAGTTTGCAAAAGGGAATTGGATAAATACTTCAAGGGGGAATATTTGCAGGGCTATGGGGAATGAGCAGGGGAGCGGGACTAATTGGTCGGCTCTTTCAAAGAGCCAGCACAGGCACCATGGGCCGAATGGCCTCCTTCTGTGCTGTAAGATTCGATGCAGCTGGTTCTTTCCTCTGTACGGCTTAATACTGCACCAGATGGTGCGTTTAATGACTGAACATGGGGCAGGGAGGGGTGGGGAGATAAACTCTCCATTCTGATGTCTCCCCGCATGTTCCGACCTCCCCCGAAGAGCAGGAGTTAATTTTATGCAGCGTTTCAGGGACAGAAGAAATTGGCCGATGTGTATTCCCCATTAATATCCACTGGCTCTGGCTGTGTTCCTGCAACTTAATCTGCTGGTGATTGCTTACATGGGGTATTGGCAGCGACGCTCTCTTAGTTACAAGGTCTGAGGCCAGGCAGCCAAAAAAAGAAAGGAAGCAAATTTACAGACTTTATCCAGTGACTAGCTGAGCTGGAAGATGCAAGGCTTCTTGGTCCATACTGAGCTGAGTGATCTCAGCCAGGATGGCAGTCGGAGTCGGTCCCAGTGATCACAGGCTAGGAAGAGGGGGAGAACCCACCCCCCACCCCCCAGGACTTCTACTACGCACATTAGCTGAAGACAGGATCCGACTCAACTGTGATGCCCCCTCTCTCCCCCATCCCCGCCCCCCCCCACCCTGGTTACTAGCCAGAAACTCATTGTCTAAGGTCACATTTTTAAAATTTATTCCTGGGATGTGGGCGTCGCTGGTTCCAGCATTTATTGCCCATCCCTAATTGCCCTTGAGAAGGTGGTAGTGAGCCGCCTTCTTGAACCGCTGCAGTCCGTGTGGTGAGGGTGCTCCCACAGTGCTGTTAGGGAGTGAGTTCCAGGATTTTGACCCAGCGACGATGAAGGAACGGCGATATATTTCCAATTCAGGATGGTGTGTGACTTGGAGGGGAACTTGGAGGGGGTGGTGTTCCCATGCGCCTGCTGCCCTTGTCCTTCTAGGTGGGAGAGGTCGCGGGTTTGGTCGAAGAAGCCTCGGCAAGTTGCTGCAGTGCATCTTGTAGTTGGTACACACTGCAGCCACGGTGCGCCGGTGGTGGAGGGAGTGAATGTTTAAGGTGGTGGATGGGGTGCCAATCAAACTTGTAAAGAATGGCTATTTTGCGAGGTACTGGAGAATGCTGCACGAGGAAGGAGTCAAAAGTTTTGGGGAGTGGTTGGCAAAAAAGGAAGTGAATAATGAACAAATACTGCTCCCTCCTCAAAGAACGGTAAATTAATTTCAATGTAGATAAGTTTGAGGTGGTACATTTTGATGGGAGGAACAAGTAGGCCACATACTCCTTGGGAAATAAAATTCTAAATGGGGTAGTCTCAGAGGAATAAAGGGATCTAGGAGTACAGATTCACAAATCGTTAAAGGTAGCAACACAGGTTATCAAGGCCATGAAAAATGCAAACAAAGCACAGAGAAGATGTTTCCACTTGTGAGGGAGTCCAAAACTAGGGGTCACAAATATAAGAGAGTCACTAATAAATCCAGTCAGGAATTCAGGAGCAACTTCTTTACCCAGAGAGTGGTTAGAATGTGGACCTTGCTACCACAAGGAGTAGTTGAGGCGAATAGCATCGATGCATTCAAGGGAAACGTAGATAAGTGCATGAGGGAGAAAGGAATAGAAGGATATGCTGATAGGGTGAGATGAAGTAAGGTGGGAGGAGGCTCATGTGTGAAGCATAAACCTCGGCATGGACCAGTTGGGCCGAATGGCCTGTTTCTGTGCTGTACCTTCTATGTGACGTTAGAAAAATACAAATATCAAATAAGTATGTTTGGTGAGTCTGTTGTCCCAGTTAAGATGGTGACTGGCGGATTCTTTGACAGGAATCCGTTGCTGTGCGGCCAGGCTGATGGTAAGCACACGTCTCTGAACTAGTGCTACAATGCTTGCACCACAGCACGCTGTGCCCAGGGCCTGCTGCCCAACACTGAGCCCGTCAGAGGAAAATGCGGCTTTTACACCATTCTTTAAGAATGAGACCATGTGCAAACCCCTTCTTGGGCTCGCAAAGAGCCAGGCATCTCATTTATTGGGTGAAAGCTGAACAGCCATTGTTTCAGCTGGCATTGGGTCTGTTAGATGATCTCACTGCATTTATAAAATCCATGGGTTGATTTGCTCACTTTCCAACTATAAATGTAACTCTTTTAAAAATTAAAAACAAAACAAATCTGGAATGTGAAATTGAGATGAGGGCTTTAATTATATTTTATTTTTCACATTTTTGAGGTTATTTTCTTACCGCCCCCCCACCTTTGTAATAGCCTAAAAATTAGAGCCAGACCTTTCGGGAGTGAAGTTAGGAAACACTTCTACACACAAAGGTTGGTAGAGGTTTGGAACTCTCTTCCGCAAACGGCAATTGATGCTAGCTCAATTTTAGATTGGAGATCGATAGATTTTTGTTAACCAAAGGTATTAAGGGATATGAGGCAAAGGCGGGTACATGGAGTTGGGTCACAGATCAGCCCTGACCTCATTGAATGGCAGAACAGGCTCGAGGGGCTGAATGGCCTCCTCCTGTTCCTATGTTCTTCATACATATGTATGAGTAGAGTAGAAATGGGTTCAAGAGGCAATCAGATGGCTTTCTGGATAAAAGTGGGATTGAGGTGCGTGTTTAGGTGGGTAATGTGGATGAGATTTTTAAAGGAAGGTTGAGCTTTTCATACTCCTGCGGTTCTTATGCTATTTTGTACCGTCTATGGTACATCTTTGCCAAAATACACTGAAACTGGCTGAATGGAATGAGTAGAATAGCACCAAGGATGCTTCCTTCCAATTTCACCCGCCCCCCCCTCCAACCATCTCCTGTGAAGAATGTTGTGGATTCTAGATGCTCCCCTGGTGGTTTTATTTAAATTTGTTCCTGGGATGTGGGCCGTCTCTAGCAAGGCCAGCATTTATTGCCCATTCCTAATTGCCCTTGAGAAGGCGGCGATGAGCCGCCTTCTTGATCCGCTGCAGTCGGTGTGGTGAAGGTACTCCCACAGTGCTGTTAGGGAGGGAGTTCCAGGATTTTGACCCAGCGACGATGAAGGAACGGCGATATATTTCCAAGTCAGGATGGTGTGTGACTTGGAGGGGAACTTGGAGGTGGTGGTGTTCCCATGCGCCTGCTGCCCTTGTCCTTCTAGTTGGTAGAGATCGCGGGTTTGTGAGGTGCTGTCGAAGAAGCCTTGGCGAGTTGCTGCAGTGCATCTTGTAGATGGTACACACTGCAGCCGTGGTACGCTGGTGGTGGAGGGAGTGAATGTTTAAGGTGGTGGATGGGGTGCCATTCAAGCGGGCTGCTTTGTCCTGGATGGTGTTGAGCTTCTTGAGTGTTGTTGGAGCTGCACTCATCCAAGCAAGTGGAGAGTATTCCATCACACTCCTGACTTGTGCCTTGTAGGTGGTGGAAAGGCTTTGGGGAGTCAGGAGGTGAGTCACTCGCCACAGAATACCCAACCTCTGACCTGCTCTTGTTGCCAATTTATGTGGCTGGTTCAATTAAGTTTCTGGTCAATGGTGACCCCCAGGATGTTGATGGTGGGGGATTCGGCGATGGTAATGCCGTTGAATGTCAAGGGGTGGTGGTTAGACTCTCGTTTGTTGGAGATAGTCATTGCCTGGCACTTGTGTGGCATGAATGTTACTTTCCACTTATCAGCCCAAGCCTGAATGTTGTCCAGGTCTTGTTGCATGCGGGCATGGACTGCTTCATTATCTGAGGAGGTTACAGTTGGTAACTCAGAATATATGACAATATGCTGCACTTTTTTGTACCCCTAATTTAGCGCTAAATTGGTAATCTTACTCAGTTCACAAGGATGATTGGTGTGGGAACATGGAAAAATTTGCACTAGTGCAGTAAGGGTGGGTACACGCCTCTGGGGTGACTGTTTCTAGATACTGTGCTACACGAGTTCACTAAGAGCATGCACCTTGAGCAATTTATGGCCAATCATTCCACTGGGCTTCCCTTCTGAGCTGAGTTACTGCTATAGTGTCAGCTGTGGCTCAGTGGGTAGCACTCTCGCCTCTGAGTCAGAAGGTTGTGGGTTCAAATCCCACACCAGAGACTTGAGCACAAAAATCTCGGCTGACGTTCCCAGTGCAGTATTGAGGGAGTGCTGCAATGTTGGAGGTGCTGTCTTTTGGATGAGACGTTCAATGGAGGCCCCGTCTGCCCTCTCAGGTGGACGTAAAAGATCCCATGACCACTATTTTAAAGAAGAGCAGGGATGTTATCCCCGGTGTCCTGGTTGATATTTGTCCCTCAATCAACATCACTGAAACAGATGATCTGGTCATTATCACATTGCTGTTTGTGGGAGCTTAATGTGCACAAATTGGCTGCCACATTTCTTACATTACAACAGTGACTAACTTCAAAAGTATTGGCTGTAAAGCACTTTGGGATGTCTGGTGGTCGTGAAAGGCGCTATATAAATGAAAGTCTTTCTTTTAGGGTGTAGATTGTCTCCCTGTACAGATCATTTGTGGCAAGATAAATCACGCATAAAATGAAGAACATAATCAACCCTGATTGAAAGTGTAAGTGCCTGGACAGTGGCTGAGGACTGGTTCAAGCTTAGCTGTGATGCTCCCCACAGTTGAATAGCCTGATGACACTCTATGCCGGCTCACAAATGAGGCAAGGAAAATGATAAATGGGCACCTATTGAACTTTATTTTAGCGTAGCTCAGTGCCTTCAGGAGAAATGAAGAGAAAAATGAGGAAAATTGGGGTGGGGTGGGTGGCAAGTAATTGGGTGAAGAAAGGAATGAGGTTGTGATTCTGATTTTGTTTTGATCTAGGTGCTGAAATGGGTTGAAAAAACTATCCAGGCCTCTAAAGTCCATCTGCTGTCCACTAACCACAAGGACAGGGCGGAGCATCTCTGGCTGGTGCCCTTTGACCCAAACCTAAAAGAGGTCACCATTTCCCTCAGTGGACCCACACCAGCCATGGAAATCCGGGACCCCTCAGGTAAGCCATAAAGAGGATGAATGTTCTTGTTAGATTAGCGTGGAGCTCCTGTTTGCAAGGAGATTATGTATTCATTTATTTAAGCAATGAAAGAGATGAGGGTGGGTAATTGAATGACGCAGTAGGTTAGACACTGACTTTTTGCATCTTTGGGATCTGGATTTGAACCAAACCCAGACTGAAGGGATGAAAGTATTGTCTGACTGTTGTTTGTAAGGATCCTACTTAGGTTGGTCATTCTCACTCCAGATCCAAGTGGGCAAGAACCCACAGGACAAAACTACCTTCAAGTCAGGACTAAAGGGCCAATCTCCCTCAGAGCCTATAAGCATTGCCAATGTGGGAAGTGGAAATATTCACACTGGCACAGAAGTGGGTCCTCTTCTGAGATTGACACATTTTTCAGACAGTTTAAAGATGAGCTTTGCATTGTTCCAGTTTGTTCACTAACGGGCCTGTGTGTGGTCAGTGTGATCGTGCGCATCCTTTGGATGGTTTGACTTTCCATTCGTGTGTTTACATCACCTACTCCAGGATTTTGTAACTTCCAGTTTTTGGTACATTTGGTGATACTAGTTTTTTGCGATGGTGATCCAGCCTTTAGTCTTTACATTCTTCAATGTCCTTTTATTATTGATTTCCCTTGTGTAGCTCTCTCTATTAGCCTCTAACTGATATTATTGGGCTGCCTCTTGCCATCAAATGGCCAATTGGAATCCTAGAGATGGGATGGCGTTTGCTCCCAGCCCGCTCTGTTTATCTACCAGCATCATGTTTGGGAAGCAGTGTTGATTCGGATTGGACAATGACTCGTCAGTTGGGTTTCTTTCAGGCCGGGTCATGTGGAGAGGGTTGGGTTTGAATGAACTGTTGAATATTCCAAACTCTGCTCGCGTCGTCAATGTGAAAAGCCCACGGCCTGGAATGTGGACAGTCAAGGTAAGGACTACGTCTGTATTGTGTTGATATCACCACGGTCATTGTTACTCTCAACATCCCTCTCTTGTTCCTAATAAGCTTCAAGTACACCATCCTATCCTCACTATGTGCCCACGCTGTGTAGAAATGAAGACACATCACACCATCTAATTCACTCTTTCTGAGGACTTCAAAAGCATGGAACTCCTTGCCTTCCCCGCTCTTCTGTTCCTCTAATCTACAGCATCTTAAAACTCTTGTTATCACCCATCAGCTATTTTGAGATTTATGCCATTTTCACTCCTACTCTTTCAGCTTTGGTGACGTTGTGCCTTAGATCCTTACCTTGGCTTCTCTGTGAAGATAAAGACTGGATTGATTGTTTAATAGTGTCTCTGCTCTTGTTATTGTACTCATTATATTCGCCGGACTGATGATGACCGAGGATCATTTTCTTTAAGCTCCGCAGCACTGGACGCCACTCTGTACGGATCACCGGAGTCAGTAGCCTTGATTTCCGGGCTGGATTTTCCACAAAACCTACCTCAGACTTCAGTAAAACCAACGAGCGACCAATTCAAGGTAGTTAACCGGGAATGTTGTCCTCCTAGCAAGGGCTCAAACCCACGCCTGTCAGTTATTCGGCCAGCTAGTGACTATCCTTCCTGGATAGGAGATAGGGGATGTCTCTTTGGGATCAAGGCGACATGCCTAATGATTGAAGTTTGGAACCTGAGCTTAGGCAGGTCAGTCACGCTCCAGGGCTCTGTCGCTCAGTCAGCTTGGCTCACGATTGGAACTTGGGGGAAGTAGACTGTTACAGCGGGCTGGGATTCTTTGCACTTGGCTCCAAATAACCCTTCAACCCAATGCCCTAACGGGCAGGGTGGTCCTGGCTGGGCGAGCAGCGGGAAGCTTGCCAGTGCTCGGTAGCGATGAGGTGCACGGTTTTAGCTGGTTCATCTCCTGCAGCACTCCTGTGCACACCCTAATCCTCAGCTCTGTGCCGAAACTGTAAGTGGGATGTGTCCCTATGGGAAGAGAGTGTGCTCCCTATGGGAAGAGAGTGTGCTCCCTATGGGAAGAGAGTGTGCTCCCCATGCCAAGCAAATAGAAACTCTTCCTCTGTGGGTTTCTCGGAAGTTTTGGTTTGGAAACTTGTAAATACGGTGATGGGTTTCCGTGTGTACCTGACACTCGGCTAACCAGAATAAACCTGGGAATATGAGTGCAGAACTGGAGGGCACAGGTTGAAAATCCATTTCTATCTGACATTACCAATTAAGTCCTTCAAAAAAGATCCCCACCCATTTAATCCTGGGGCAAAGCTCTGTACAAATACTCCGTGATCCCAAAGATAATAAAAAGAAATAAAAAAATCCCAAGTCTTCATCCCTCTTGACCGCTCCATTATTTGACCTGCCTACCTTACACCCAAAGCCCACATCCCGCCAGCCCCAGCAACACAGGAACCATCATGTCCTGTGGAGTCTTTAATCATCTCAGCCTGGACCTGTCCCTATCACCCCCAGACCCATTCTCAGCCAGATATTTATCCAGCTCCTTTTTTGAAGGAGGTAATCGACTCGTTTTGCTTGGGTGTCTGTTTCACATTCCCACTGTACAACAACAACAACAACTTGCATTTATATAGCGCCGTTAGCGTAGTAAAACGTCCCAAGGTGCTTCACAGGAGCGATATTATCAAACAAGATTGGACACCGAGCCACACAAGGAGATATTAGGACAGGTGACCAGAAGCTATGATGGGATAAAATTCTCTTCTGACCTCTCATCTTGCTTATGGATTGTTAAAGCTCCTTTAATAGGTATTTATTGCAAGTTGCATCTCTTCTATGATGTTGCAAATGTTCCAGTATTATCACTGCGATACACTTGGTTGGATTTGCATCTTAGTCATTTCTTATATTTTACAGATTTTTATTTTTTTTAAAAAACCACTCCTGACTCTCATTTTCGGGAAATTCCTGTGTTCTCTTTCATTCCAGGGATCCCGACCCACATATTGTTGAACTGCTCGGGGCTGCACCCTCCAGGGCAGCTGGATCGCTTGGAGCTCCTCGGCACCTCGGGGGAACCTCTGAAGAGCCTGCCCATTCGGGCCCATTCCAGCCACAGCACCAACACCATGTGGAAAGTTCCCGAATTCATGCCGCCCAGTCAGAACTTCTTCCTGAAGGTGACGGGATACGACAGGGAAGGTTACCGTTTTCAACGCCTGTCCAGCGTCTCCTACACCAACCTGGTCCCTGGTGAGAGAACTCATCGTGCTGTTGTACTTTGGGGGGGGTGGGGGCAAAAAAAAGAAAGACTTGCATTTTTGTAGCGCCTTTCACGACCTCGGGACGTCCCAAAGTGCTTTACAGCCAATGAAGCACTTTTTTTGAAGTGTAGTCACTGCTGTAATGTGGGACACGCGCCAGCCAATTTGCGCACAGCAAGCTCCCACAAACAGCAATGAGATAATGACCAGAGAATCTGTTTGTTTAGTGATGTCAGTTGAGGGATAAATATTGGCCAGGACACCGGGGAGAACTCCCCCTGCTCTTCTTCGAAATAGTGTGAGGGGATCTCTTACGTCCACCTGAGGGAGCAGACGGGGCCTCGGTTTACTTGAACCCACGACCTTCTGACTCCGAGGCGAGAGTGCTACCACTGAGCCACGGCTGACGCTCGTCGTTTGGCTCTGATGCGCCTCCATCGTTTCGCTCGACACGCAAAGAGTGGCCACTGGGGCGAGGTACCACAGGGAGCCCAGCACCTTGGAACTGAACCCCAACAAGAGCCAACACTTTAAGATGAAGAGAGAAAGCCGGATAGTGTTATACTCAGGCTTGATTAGGTGGGGAATGGTGGGGAGATGCAGGAACACTTTGAAAAGCTTAACGTTGCTGTTACAATGCTTTGTGTGTCTGCTGCAGGACCTCCAGTAGTGAGCATGCCCAGTCGAACTCACTGTTACTACATGCAGCCCGCATCGATTCCCTGTTCCGTGGAGAGTCTGATTCCGTTCACGCTGCGACTCGTCAGAGACGGGAGCAGACCTCAACCAGACCGACTGTTTCCGTGAGTAGATGTGGAAAGCACGTGGAGCGGCCGACTGCGGGCGTCAGTTGTGACCGGTATTTTACCTCCCCTGGTCTTCTGCCCCGCCCCGCGCTGGGCTACAGTTCCACCTCCACAGACCGCCCTCGGGGACAGCAGCCAAGTGGCCGTTCTTCATGCGCGAGTCTGAATGGTGAATGTTGGGAGGTTATTCGACCGCGGGTGACCTCGCAGCAGCACCCGACCCGATTCTGCCCTCGCTCAACATCCCCACGTGTCCTTTCCAGCAGCAATCGGGAGTGGGAGCCCTGGCTGATTTTAACTCTCCTATGAGTGCTGGGGCTGCGTAGAAGCTATGCCACTGCCCTGCTGAGATTTGCTAACACAGCACAGAGCTGGGATCTTCCTGCTCTGAGCATTCTGCTGCACCCCGGGCAGTGCATTTACTAACTGAGTCAAAGGGAGAGGTGATTGGGATCTTTGGTCACTTATTTTTATCCGAGGCCCACAGGTGGATGAAATTTTGGAAGCTTTTTTTAAAATGCGTTTATGGGATGTGGGCGTCGCTGGCAAGGCCAGCATTTATTGCCCATCCCTAATTGCCCTTGAGAAGGTGGTGGTGAGCCGCCTTCTTGAACTGCTGCAGTCCGTGTGGTGAAGGCACTCCCACAGTGTTGTTAGGGAGGGAGTTCCAGGATTTTGACCCAGCGACGATGAAGGATCGGCGATATACTTCTAAGTCAGGATGGTGTGTGACTTGGAGGGGAACTTGGAGGTGGTGGTGTTCCCATGCGCCTGCTGCCCTTGTCCTTCTAGGTGGTAGAGATCGCGGATTTGGGAGGTGCTGCCGAAGAAGCCTTGGCGAGTTGCTGCAGTGCATCTTGTAGATGGTACACACTGCAGCCACGGTACGCCGGTGGTGGAGGGAGTGAATGTTTAAGGTGGTGGATGGGGTGCCAATCAAGTGGGCTGCTTTGTCTTGGATGGTGTCGAGCTTCTTGAATGTTGTTGGAGCTGCACTCATCCAGGCAAGTGGAGAGTATTCCATCACACTCCTGACTTGTGCCTTGTAGATGGTGGAAAGGTTTTGGGGAGTCAGGAGGTGAGTCACTCGCCGCAGAATACCCAGCTTCTGACCTGCTCTTGTAGCCACAGTATTTATGTGGCTGGTCCAGTTAAGTTTGTACTAAAATTCCTCATCTCAATGGCCCACCCTGGAAAAACATAGCCAGAAATGTTCTCCAGCAGTTTCCCATGTTGTTGGTTCCAGTTTGGTCCGTGTGTTAGAGCGAGGTGGTAGGTGGAGACGAGGCCATTTCCCACAGGGAGGAAGTGGAAGCCAAAAAGTTAGCTACTCAACAACAACAACTTTCATTTATATAGCACCTTTCACATAGTAAAACTTCCCAAGGTGCTTCACAGGCGCGTTCCCAGACAAAATTTTGACACCGAGCCACTTAAGGAGACATTCGGACAGGTGACCAAAAGTTTGGTCAAAGAGGTAGGTTTGAAGGAGCGTCTTAATGGAGGAGGGAGAGAGGTAGAGAGGCGCAGAGAGGTTTAGGGAGGAAATTCCAGAGCTTAGGGCCTAGGCAGCTGAAGGCACGACCGCCAATTAGTGGGGCGATGGAAATCGGGGATGCGCAAGGGGCCAGAATTGGAGGAGCGCCGAGACTGTGCGGCTATCAGGCACCGCCCAGTGTTTGCTCTCGCGCGGCATTGGTAGAAGACTGGCAGCAGATTGGTCGAGTGGTGCTGAGCAGTGCCGAGCTGGCTCCACTCTCTCTCTTGTTGCCAGTCCTGTTTATTCCTTTACAAAATGAACTGTGACTGATAACTGTGGGAACAGCATTTGTTTGTGAACAGGTTCTACTAAAGCCCATATAAACACAGGGAAAACTCCGCAGAGCCCATGCCTGAGTTTGCATTTTCTTGGCATTTGTTACAGAAAACGCAACTGTGAAACCCAAAGGAGCAGTGGAGTAAACTGAAATACAGCAATATACGTTTTCTGTGAATGGAGGGAGTGCCAAAGTTGAAATAGCTCATTGAGAATCTCTAGTGGCAGAAACCCAGTACTGCAGCATTACACCATTTGAGGGAGCAGACCCTTTTGTCACACTGTGAAGTCTCAAGCAATGGTATTTCCGTTCGACCTTAAAAAAAAACCCTACCCTCCATGACTTCACTATGTGGCGTTACAATCTGTGCAGTGCGGCTCTGCTTTGAGATTGTGTTTCTCGTGTAACTTCCTGTTGAATTTCTCTTTTCAGGGACACGGTGAATACGACCTGGGAGATCCCTAGTGTTTCCGGAGCTGACGAAGGCTTTTATGACTGTGTGGCTATCAGTAACTCGGGCACTGGCGTAGCTCGGACGTACCTGGTTGTTACCGGTGAGTAGCTAGTGAGGCTCTGATTTAATGACAGCAGTGTTGCCTGTCTCAATGCTGCATGAACACAGGAACAGCGCGAGATGGAGACATCACAGGTAACTATATTTTTTATGTAAAGGGTGGAGAAGGTGAGACTGCTTGTTTTATTTTTTTTACGGTATTTTCTCCGCACCCTCCTCCCTTTTGGAAATCTGCATCTCTGCTTTTCACTCTTAAATGAACCAGGCATGAAGGGTCGAGCCTCCTTCTGTGCTGTACCCTTCTACCAGTGAGTCAGCCCAGGGGCAAGTGGTGACTCTCCCCCCCACCCCCCCCCTCTTGGATTTTCTTTCCCTCTCTTTCAGGTATCTGCTCCATGTCTCCTCAAGTTGGTGTGCCAGTAATCCATCACTTGGCCTGGCTTGAACCCGTGGCACAGTATATTGAGCCTTCAATGCCCTAAGCCACAGGGCTCCGAAGGCACAAATACATTTTGAACACTGACCCCTAAAGTCAAGCTGTGGGAGCCAAGCTAGTGTTTGTACAGGCTGGGTCCCAATTTTTTTTTACCTCCTCTGATTTCCTCCTCTCCTTTCCTGAAGGCGCTAACTTGTGCTGGAGAACAGTTTGGGAGGTACCTTTCTTCATGTGAGGGCCTAGACAGTGAGTATCAGTCGGGTATATGACCATGAAAGGGTAACACAGCCAAGTATTTTCCAGCAAGGCGGGGTCACCAGACAGTGTTCAGGAATGGTAACCGCTCTAACCCAGGGGCATTGAACATAGGAACAGGAGTTGGCCATTGAGCCCCTCGAGCCTGTTCCACCATTCAGTGAGATCATGGCTGCTCTGTGACCTAACTCCATATCCCGTAATACCTTTTGTTAACAAAAAGCGATCAATCTCAGATTTAAAATTTACAATTGATCGAGCATCAATTGCCGTTTGCGGAAGAGAGTTCCAAATTTCTACCACTCTTTGTGTGTAGAAGTGTTTCCTAATTTCACTTCTGAATGGTCTGGCTCTAATTTTTAGACTATGCCCCCCTAGTCCTAGAATCCCCAACCAGTGGAAATAGTTTCTCTCTATCTACCCTATCTGTTCCCCTTAATATCCTGAAAACTTCGATCAAATCACCCCTTAGCCTTCTAAATTCCAGGGGATACAACCCTAATTTGTGTAAAATCTCCTCATAATTTAACTCCTGGAGTCCAGGGTATCATTCTGGTAAACCTACGCTGCACTCCCTCCAAGGCCAGTATATCCTTCCTCAGGTGTGGTGCCCAGAACTGCTCACAGTGCTCCAGGTGTGGTCTAACCAGGGTTTTGTACAGCTGCAGCATAACTTCTACCCTGTTGTAATCTAGTCCTCTAGATATAAAGGCCAGCATTCCATTAGCCTTTTTGATTATTTTCTGTACTTGTCCATGACATCTTAATGATTATGTACCTGGACCTCCAAGTCTCTTTGGACCTCCACTGTTTTTAGCTTCTCACCATTTAGAAAGTATCCTGTTCTATCCTTCTTAGGTCCAAAGTGGATGACCTCACACTTGCCTACATTGAAACCCATTTGCCACAGTTGCGAGAAGAATTGTGACACCCGTAATGGTTCAAGTTCCCGTCTTGATAGATGATTATGTTCCTTTATCAAGATCTGAAAGTATTTGCCGGATCGCACAATGGCAGAAGGGGAAGCTGCTGGTCACGGAGCAGCAGTGGGGGATGGAAAGCGTTTGACTGTTTCTGGGGTTTGAGGTGGATGATCACTGAGCGCACGAAGGAAGCGGGGCCAGAGGGATCCCACCTAATGGAGCGAGATCTCGCCTCAGGAGCAAAGCTCCTTAGACTGGGAAACAAGGCAGTTGAGGTTAATTTTCCCCTCACAAATCCAGAGGCAGTGGCCCAGAGATCCTTGTCTCCTATGAGATTTGTTCCCTGACTACCATCATTTTTGCACCTAAAATTCCAGAAACAGTTAAAAAAAAAATTAAAAAAAATTCCGGGTTGCAGGTGAACCGTAAGTGATGAGGAATGATGGAGGCAACAAGTCCTTTCTGTAATTCTAGGTTGGGGCTGAGATAGTATCACTCAGGGTAGCCTGTGCAAAGGCAGAAGAGCCAGGCTGCAGTCCCAGAGAGCTGATGTGGCTGGCAAGCGGAACTCCGTCATTTCTCATTGTGAAGCTAATGAATCCTGACGTTAGCAACAACTTAATGATCTTAGCTTCTTCCCACAAACCAGTTTTTTTCTTTCCCTTCTCTACTCTGGTGCTAATCTGAAGCAGCTGTTCCAGTTTCCATCTATCAAACAACAGACTGAAGTGCATGGCAGTGGCAGGTAAGGCACCTAGCTGTCTGCCTGCCTGCCCGTGCGACGGGGCCGCAGTAATCGCCCACATTCTCGACCTCTGCCCGGCTGCTCGTTCTGACGCATGGCGCGGCAGCAGCACCGGCTGGCACGTGGGCGAGTGAGCAAGATGAGAGCTGATAGCAGATCTCTTGTCAGTTTTGTACTCCTCAGGGTGAGGATTTTTGGTGCTGCATTAAGCACTCCCAGTTCGGGAGCAACAGGGCTTATATGCAGCGTAAAGGCCCTTCTGGTGTCTCCCTCCCTCCCCCCCCCCCCAACAACGTGCCTCAGCCACAGCCTCGGAAGAACGGCCTACTACTGCCCCACTGGGACATTTCCCATTTGGTAGGAGAGGCCTGTTGGTAAGTTTTGGCCGATGCCAATCAGGAAGGCAACAGGGAGAGGGGAGCTCCTTCTCCTCATTCTGAGCTGGATTTAAACCCAGGTCTCAGACCTGAAGAGGGTCAGTGTCTAACCTACCTGGCCTCGCGTAAACGTTAATGTTTTGAGCATTAAGGTGCTGAACGTGCCCATTATGCTCAGCGTATGCAACAACAACTTGTATTTATACAGTGCCTTTAACATAGTCAAACGTCCCAAGGTGCTCCACGGGAGCGATTATCAAACAAAATTTGACACCGAGCCACATAAGGAGATATCGGGACAGGTGACCAAAAAAGCTTGGTGATAGAGGTAGGTTTTAAGGAGCGTCTCAAAGGAGGAGAGAGAGGTTATGGGAGGGAATTCCAGAGCTTAGGGCCTCGGCAGCTGAAAGCACGGCCGCCAATGGTGGAGCGATTGAAATCAGGGTTGTGCGAATCAGCCAGGGTTCCTGCTTCTGTTTGCCATCCAGTGACATGCTGGGGATTCATGTGTGTGGATTTAATGTGAGATCGGGCTTGGCTGTGATTCCCTTCATGGTTGAATAACCAGCACCCCGTGAATAGTGCAGTCAGTACGGAAGGCGAGAAGATTGGTTTGAAAAGTGTATCAGACGGGAGTTTAAGACATACTGGTTTTTATCCCCCTTTTCCTCAGCAGTGCTCTTCCCTCCCCTGAAGGCGCTGACTCCTTATAGGAGATGGTTACATGGGCGCTGGTCATCTTCCAGTATCTCGCCAGAGCGGATTTTACCATGTAGGGCATCGGAGATGAAGCTGACCCTGTCCTCGTGACGTCCACACATATAGCGATCGGGAGTGCCCGATTTTTATTTCCCCCTCCCTATCCGAGGAGGCCATGGACCAATTGGAATGCTTCCACTGCCATCCTGGCTGAGATAAGTTGACTTGGGTCAGGGTAGGGGTTGAACTTGAGGCACCCCCCCCACCCCCAGTCTCTGACTCCACGACTCACTGGACCAACTCACTGAATCTTCTGAAGGGCCGTGCAGGATGGGAGGTGCAGGGTAGGGCTAATCTTCATTTCGCGGCACCCATAACCTTCATTTATTGCTGCTAACCTTTTTTTTCTCCCCAGAACCACCTCCGAGTGTGGAGACTCCTCAAAACGTCACCGCATTCCCAGGGGATCAGGTGGTCCTGACGTGCCGAATCCTTGGAAGCGTCCGATATAACATCACCTGGACGCGGGATGGGATTGAGCTCCGAGCTGACAATGAACGGATTACTCCTTTGGACAATTCATCTCTGGAAATTCGGAATGTGCAGCCGGAGGACGCTGGGCGCTATGAATGTCTGGCGGTCAACATGCACGGATCAAGCCAAGCCTATGTGTGGCTGTTCATCCCTGGTAAGAGTGGGTCTCGGATAGTCTCTGTCATTAGTGGTGTAAAATTGATCTTTTGTGGCCTTAAGGAAAGTACAGAGAAGAGCAAATCGGGTGATTCCAGACTTTGGCAATTTAACTTCCTCAGAAAAGTTTAAGGAAGTTGGGCTTGTTCTCTCTGGAGATTTTGAGGTCACCTGATTGACTGTTTCAGGACAATTAAGGACATTGGCAGAGTAATTTGAGCAAAATTGCTTAGTATAGCAAGAGTTAAAGATAAGGAAATCAGAAGTAGGAAGGGATAGTGGGTGGAGCTTGTGTTTTCAATAAAAAGGAGTAACCTTGTGCAATAAATTACAACAACAACATTTATATAGCGCCTTTAACGTAGTAAAACGTCCCAAGGCGCTTCACCGGAGCGTTGCCAGAGCCAAAATTTGACACCGAGCCACATAAGGAGAAATTGGGGATAGATGACCAAAAGCTTGGTCAAAGAGGTAGGTTTTAAGGAGCGTCTTAAAGGAGGAAAGAGAAGTAGAGAGGCGGAGAGGTTTAGGGCAGGGAATTCCAGAGCTTAGGGCCCAGGCAGCTGAAGGCACGGCCACCGAAGGTGGAGCGATTATAATCGGGGAGGCTCAAGAGGGCAGAATTAGAGGAGCGCAGATATCTCGGGGGATTGTAGGGCTGGAGGAGGCTACAGAGATAGGGAGGGATTTGAAAACAAGGATGTGAATTTTAAAATCAAGGAAAGCTATGGACAGTATTAGTGGGTTCAGGATATGGTTGCGGGGACATGTTGACAGGTGGATTGGGTGAGGTTGAAGCGTCAGGCTTGCGGGGCCGAATGACCGTTTCCTCCTCCTGTTCCCAGGTTAATGAGGAATATTTTCTGTTGCCTCTTGTGCTGGAGTTTTGATATCATTTACTGAAAGACTAACGTGTTGTATTGTTGAGCCGCCGCACGGTTCCCCGCAGACAGTCCAACACGTGAGGCTAGACAGGAAAAGCACAGGTAACCCGAGGGTGAAAGAGAAAGGGACGTCGCAGCTGGCCTCGCCACATTTGATGCATTATTGAGCGAGCCATGTGCTTACATCACTGTCGGGTC
Source organism: Squalus acanthias (assembly GCA_030390025.1). NCBI lineage: Eukaryota > Metazoa > Chordata > Chondrichthyes > Squaliformes > Squalidae > Squalus > Squalus acanthias. The sequence goes on from CM059438.1 coordinate 89,531,885, forward strand.
CAATAAAAATAGAAACAGCAGATGCTGGGACTCTGAAATGTAAACAGAAAATGTTGGATTTACACGACAGCCCAGCCACAGTCAGAAAGATGAAAAGTCAGCTTAACTTTTTGGGCAGAGACCCTTCATCAGAACCATTCACCTCACTCTCATTATAAATACCCTGGAAGGTGTTGTAAATGTTTCATTGGCTTTATCCAGAGAGTACATAAGAACATAAGAAATAGGAGCAGGAGTCGGCCTCGAGCCTGCTCCGCCATTCAATAAGATCATGGCTGATCATCTACCTCAACTCCACTTCCCTGCACTATCCCCATATCCCTCGATTCCCTTAATATTCAAAAATCTATCGATCTCTGTCTTGAATATTCTCAACGACTGAGCCTCCACAGCCCTCTGGGGTAGAGAATTCCAAAGATTCACCGCCCTCTGAGTGAAGAAATTTCTCCTCATCTCAGTCCTAAATGGCCGACCCCTTATTCTGAGACTGTGACCCCTGGTTCTAGACTCCCCAGCCAAGGGAAACATCCTCCCTGAATCTACCTTGTCAAGCCCTGTAAGAATTTTGTATGTTTCAATGAGATCACCTCATTCTTCTAAACTCTAGAGAATATAGGCCTAGTCTACTCAATCTGTCCCACTAGGACAAGCCCCCCATCCCAGAAACCAGTCTGGTGAACCTTCATTGCACTCCCTCTATGGCAAGTATATTCTTCCTTGGGTAAGGAGACCAAAACTGTACACAATACTCCAGGTGTGGTCTCACCAGGGCCCTATATAATTGCAGTAAGATGTCTTTACTCTTATACTCAAATCCTCTTGTAATAAAGAGTAGTGGAGCATTTCACCTTGGGTCAGGATGGGATGACTCAAGCGCCTTGCACTGGGCAGGCTTCCTGTCCATTGAGCAGCATTCACGTAGATGTTGTCGTGGAGTTCCTGGCCCTCCCACCCTTTCCCTCTCTAGCTGTATGAATCTCCGAGGACCTGTGATAATGGGATGCTACACTTGACCGAAGACGTAATAAATGAAAAAGCAAAATACTGCGGACGCTGGAAATCTGAAATAAAAACAGCAAATGCTGGAAATACTCAGCAGGTCAGGCAGCATCTGTGGAGAGAGAAACAGAGTTAACGTTTCAGCTCGATGAGCTTTCAGCAGAACAGTTCTGATGAAGGGTCACCGAACTGAAACGTTAACTCTGTTTCTCTCTCCACAGATGCTGCCTGATCTGCTGAGTGTCTCCAGCATTTTCAGTTTCTATCTTACATAATGGAGGCAGTCATCCTTCAGGACCCTCTTTGTGTGTTTGTCTGCAGAGGCCCCACGTGTTTCCATCAGTCCCAGGTCACAGAGCTTTTCGAGGGGAGCGGAGGTCCGAATAGGCTGCAATGCAGCTGGTTACCCTGACCCTGGAGTTGTCTGGATCCACGAGGAAACGTTCGTGACTAATAATGGCAGGTGAGGGACTTGGAATTTTGTTGTCTTTCATTGACGTGCTGTGCTGTTGTAAGTGGCCATGATGCGGAGATGCCGATGTTGGACTGGGGTGGACAAAAGTGAGAAGTCGCACAACACCAGGTTATAGTCCAACAGTTTTATTTGAAATCACAAGCTTTCGGTGATTGTGATTTCAAATAAAGCTTGTGATTTCAAATAAAACTGTTGGACTATAACCTGGTGTTGTGCGACTTCTCACTGTTGTAAGTGGAGGGAGGTTGGACGAGGTTGACAGAGGAGTAGACTTGCAGATCAAGTTGAACATTCGCCTCCCAATGGCGCAGTGGGTAACAGCACCACCTGGTGTTCTGGACCTGACCGGGGAGATCCAGGGTTCATTGCCTGGACAGTGCGGAATCTGCTAATCTCAGTCTGACCGGCAACGGGAGTCCTATAGTTGATTCGACCAGAAAGGGAGGAATGTTCTCTCTCCTGATCACTGTCCAGAAACTTGATATTGATCTCTGCTGGAATGCTACCCTGCAGGCTCTGCTGGAACTCTCCCCCCGCAGGCTGAGCTGGAACGCTCCCTCCCGCAGGCTCTGCTGGAACGCTCCCTCCCGCAAGCTCTGCTGGAACGCTCCCTCCCGCAGGCTCTGCTGGAACGCTCCCCCCGCAGGCTCTGCTGGAACGCTCCCCCCGCAGGCTGAGCTGGAACGCGCCCCCCGCGGGCTCTGCTGGAATGCTCCCTCCCGCAGGCTGAGCTGGAACGCTCCCTCCCGCAGGCTCTGCTGGAACGCTCCCTCCGCAGGCTGAGCTGGAACTCTCCCCCCGCAGGCTCTGCTGGAACGCTCCCTCCCGCAGGCTCTGCTGGAACGCTCCCCCCGCAGGCTGAGCTGGAACTCTCCCCCCCGCAGGCTGAGCTGGAACTCTCCCCCCACAGGCTCTGCTGGAACGCTCCCCCCGCAGGCTCTGCTGGAACGCTCCCCCCGCAGGCTGAGCTGGAACTCTCCCCCCGCAGGCTGAGCTGGAACTCTCCCCCCGCAGGCTCTGCTGGAACGCTCCCCCCCGCAGGCTCTGCTGGAACGCTCCCCCCCGCAGGCTCTGCTGGAACGCTCCCCTGCAGTTGAATGTCCAGCCACCACTCACTGTCTGGGATCGAACATGAAGAACGGCCACTTGAGTGAGGTTCGGGAAGGTGCCTGCTGCCTGTGGAACTGTAACCTAACGTGAGCTAGCGTCTTAAGCAAAAGGTAAAGGGTAAAGTTTGAGTGGGGGGGGGGGTGGTGGGGAGAAGATGGTACAAATCAATTTCCACATTGCCTTTAAGGAGCGCAGTGTCTAATTGATTGGCTTTTTCATCCATATTTTGGACTCTCTTCTGAGAATTACCTCAAAATATAATTTTTTAAAACATGAATTATAGTTTGCCTCGTAACCCCGGAAGAGTAATCCCCCTACTCTCTCAATGGGACATCACATTTCTCCCTTTATGGCCCCTCTGAGTGAAAGCCAAATTGAGCCACTGTTGCAGACGGTGATCAGCTGAAGAGTTCGGGCCTTTACCGGGAAGGTCTGTGTTGCTTCTGAAACCAGGGCCGAGGGTGAAGTGTGGGAGCAGCAGCAAAATAAATGGACTTCACACCCAGGGGGAGGGGGAAGAGAGGTTTTAACTAATTTTTCCAGCCACATTTAAATGTTGTTATGGGGGGCTGTGAAAATACTCACAAGATGAGATTTCTATCCTGTACGGGAGGGCTTATCCTCTGTCCGGTTTTAGGACGAGACGTCCCCTTTTTGAGGTGCGCTTTTTGGGAAATTTATACATGTAAGAAGAACAAAGTCTGTTTTCCTCAATTATTTCAGGGCGTGGCCGCATTAATGAAGATTACTGAGATTTTCAAAGAATTCTTTTTATCAATGAAGAGTGAACATCAGAAGCCCAAACTGTGATCCCACCTTGGGTCTCGCCCACGCGCTCCCCCCACCACCGCCCAATGGGAATCCAACAATATACAGTGGATACTGGTGGTGAAAGGGGTTAATACTGGAGCCATTACACAGCTGGCTAACAGCCAGGAAAGTGATAACTCTGTATTCTTCTACAGTATCGGGCCATGGTGAGTTGAGGAAGTCGTCTATTCAACCACTCGGGGCGGGGGGGGGGGGGGGGGAAATGGTGCAAGTTATTTTTCTAACATATTGCTCATGACAGCAGTGTTCCGAATGCCAAGGAACTTATGAGGAATGGATTTTTGACAGTGTGTCTCCTTTCAATTGGGTTTCTCTTGACGTTTTTTATTCTGGAACCGGTCCAGTCTCAATTTTGAAACCTTTCATTTACAATGAATGATTCTCCCTGAGTTTAGATCTCCTCGTGACATTAGCCAAGACGGCGAGCGAGCGAGCGGTCGGTCGGTCAGTCGGTCGGGCGAGATTCTCCTCGTTCACCAGTTACTGGTAAAATTGCTGTTCCGCCAAATCAGATGGCAGCCATCTTGAGTTTGAGGTCGGGACATTTGTGGATTTGGAGCTGATGTTTACATTCATTTCCCAATAATTGTTGTCTATAAAAGACGTAAAGTGTAGAATACTTTTTAAGTGAAGTTGCATTTAATCTGAACTGTAGTTGATCTGAGCTGTACTGGTTGGGAAGCTGCTGGGTGTTTGGACTCACCTGGACTGGCCCAGTTGTAACTGTCTGGAATAAAACTCTCCACTCTTTCTGTGGGTGATTTGCGGCGATTCTTTTAAAATTAATCTTCCAGCGTCCGGCACACCCCACAACTTAACTCAATAGATTCTGCGAATAGCAAATGCCGAACATGCACATGAAAATGTCAGGACTTTGCAGACTGCCTGTGGTTCCCTACTCCTAGCGTAGTATAAAGCCCCAGGACCAGCACCATCGCAGCCTTTCGTTTTTCCCCAGCTAAAGGCTCCGCGCTCCTCACATTGGACCTCTTGTCCTCAAACGTTTTGGTTAAAGCCTCCGAACTCTACACGAGCAGGTTAGATTAGCCAGGCATTAGAGGATCAAACAATATTAGCCTCCGCTGTAACACTGCTCCTCAGTTTAATAGAATTACACGGTATTTACAGCACAGAAACAGGCCATGCGGCCCAACAGGCCCGTGCCGGTGTTTACGCTCCACACGAGCCTCCTCCCACTTTACTTCCTCTCACCCGATCAACACATCCTTCTCTTCCTTTCTCCCTCATACACTTATCTAGGCTTCCCTTTAAACGCATCTCGGCTATTGCCTCAAGCACTCCCTGTGGTTGAGAGTTCCATGTTCTAACCACTCGGAGTAAGGAAGTTAATATCCAGCGAACGCTCACAGTCTGGGTTTTAGTATTTCATTCAGAGCCAGCGAAAGTGTGATTGACGGCCAGTCTTTCATAATTCACTTGCATTTGGATTGCTGAAGGATCACTGATGTGTTTTATGCAAGCTTTTTGGAAATTCTGTCCAGTTAGGCGTTCTTTGGTTCCCATTTAGGGCATGAATTCAGTTCTTCTTAAGTTACCGCACTTGCTATTCAAATCTCTTTGAACTTGAGTTAGATGAATGAACTAATTGGTCATTCATCTCGTTTACTCTTTGTGGAACCTTAGGGCTGGATGTTGTCTTGGGGTTGGGTTGGGGTCGTGTTACCTGCATTTCGTGTTGTCCCCCCGACTCCAGAATAATGTGGATGAATGATGCAATTTTCACTTAATTGGGCAATTGAGTTCTAGCATGTGGGAACCCATGAACTAATTAGTGCTTTCAGTGGGAAAGTCGCCTCTGATGATGTCATCATTGCAGGCTGCCAGGTCTCAGAGACTGCCTGGCCTTTGCTGTGAGTGGATGGAGAGAGAGAGAGAGAGAATGAATTTTTTTTCTAGGGCCTCTCACAGCAAGGCCAGGCAGTCTCTGAAGACAATGCAGCAGCATCAGAGGTGACTTTCAGACCTAATACTAATACTACTACTACCTTCATCACATCTCCGTTGTAATAGTGGACCTGTAGCTGATAGTCAGCTATCCACTTGTGCTCCCGCCAGGTTTCACTGGAGTGTTTCACATCAGGTGTACTTCACGTCCGAAAAGGGTTAAACTAGCTAAAACGTTTCAAAATTGCATTACAGAGCCTATTTAGGACTTGTTAAGGGCTTTAATGGCCTCTCCCGCCTCTTGGAGGCGGGACGGAGTCGGGAACTCCGTGACTGATTTTGTCAAAATTGCGTGGAGGCGGGTTGGAGTCGGGATGGGGTCGGCAACTTTAACCCCCCACACGCCTCCAAACCCGACTCCACAGGTCATTAAAAATCCAGCCCTTAGTGTGTATAAGCTGTCTGCCGTGCTTACCTGGTTAAGAGCCATGTCTGTACTTCATTGGTTGTGAAGTGTTTTGGAACATCCTGAGGATGTGATGAAGTGCTTCATAAATGTAGCGTCCTTTTCTTGGGTGAAAAATTGCTTTGTTGGTTTTGGCTTGCAGTGTTGGTGAACGGCAATCCCTCACTGTAGGCATCACTTGACATTTTGATAGGGTGATAAGAGTTTTTAGCCTCAGGCCTCTTCGCACGTTCACCAGGGTCAGGCTGGAACATTGCTTTCACTGCGTAGATGGTTGTGGAGCCCAAGATGATTATGTGCATAACACAGAGCAATTTAAGGAGTCTCGGTTATTCATTTCCTAAGGTGCAAGGACTGAAAGAAAGCAGTAATGAAGCAGCAGAGACAGATGAACGGTGAAGTGCTTTCTACACTCTACTGGGCCGACTTTAACCTGCCGAAATTAGTGGTAACGGGATGTTAACGGCCTCTCAAAATGGGATCGGTAGACTTACGTAAGAACGTAAGAAATAGGAGCAGGAGTCGGCCATACGGCCCCTCGAGCCTGCTCTGCCATTCAATAAAATCATGGCTGATCTTCGACCTCAACTCCACTTTCCTGCCCGATCCCATATCCCCTGATTCCTTTAGTGCCCAAAAATCCCGGTGATCAGCTCGCTGCCACGTTCATAGGGGCCTACTCTTGGGCGGCCAAAGTGCCTGTCTGTTACTGGCGGTAGGCCACTTTTAAGATGCAGACGGTGTCCTACGCCGTACATAGGACCCCGATAGCCATTTTAGGACAGAACTAGTCACTCCAACCGGTTTCACCAGCGATTAGAGCCCAAGAGGAAAGGTAAGTTTGAAAATTATTTTTTTGGGGGGCCGGGAGGAGCAGGAATGGTCTTGTGGGCTTCACAAAAACACTGTGGACTGCTGCCGCCCCAGGCCTTCCCTTCCCCCCTTCACCGCCTCCCTCCCCGCGCCCCCCTCCCTCGGCCTCAACTTCCCCCCTTGCTGGTGTTCCAGGCGGCCGACATTCCTGAGGCCCAAAACCGCCGATCCGCCTCAGGACGCCCGTTTTTGGTGTCAGGTTGAAATGAGGCCCGGGCTTCAAAAATCACAGCGGCCTCTTCGCTGCCGGTCGGCGCGCTCCGCTGGGGTCGGCGCGCTCCGCCGGGGTTGGCGCGCTCCGCCGGGGTCAGCGCGCTCCGCTGCCGGTTGGCGCGCTCCGCTGGGGTCGGCGCGCTCCGCCGGGGTCGGCGCGCTCCGCTGGGGTCGGCCGCATCACAGTTAAAATTTACCCACGCGTATCCTGCCGGGACGCTGCTCAGCAAACAGGTTAAAGGTCATTTCCCTTGTTGAAAGCTACTTTCTCGTCATCTCTCAATCGGGTTCCATTTGGTAGCATGTTGCAAGGCTCTCGCAATCCTCACACATTTACTGAGCATTACTAAATTTCACTATAGCATATGGTGATGTCTTTGGCAGATTGGTTCTGAATGTTAGTGATGTGGCTCCTATCCAGAGGCTCTGTCTCCTAAATCTTTACTACTCATGGCAGATGAAATTTAATGCAGGGAAGTGTGAAGTGATACATTTTGGTAGTTAGAATGAGGAGAGGCAATATGAACTAAATACAAACTGTGTACAGTTTTGGTCTCCTTACCTAAGGAAGGATATACTTGCCTTAGATGTGGTTCAACGAAGGTTCACTTGATTGACTTCTGAGATGAGAGGGCTGTCCTATGAGGAGAGATTGAGTAGATTGGGCCTATATTCTCTGGAGTTTAGAAGAATGAGAGGTGATCTCATTGAGACATATAAAATTCTTTGAGGGCTTGACAGGGTAGATGCTGAGAGGCTGTTTCCCCTGGCTGGAGAGACTAGCACTAGGGGTCATAGTCTCAGGATAAGGGGTCGGCCATTTAGGACTGAGATGAGGAGGAATTTCTTCACTCAGAGGGTGGTGAATCGTTGGAATTCTCTACCCCAGAGGGCTGTGGAGGCTCAGTCGTTGAGAATATTAAAGACAGAGATCGATAGATTTTTGGACACTGCAGGAATCAAGGAATATGGGGATCGGGCGGGAAACTGGAGCCATGATCTTATTGAATGGCGGAGCAAGCTCGAGGGGCCGTATGGCCCACTCCTGCTCCTAATTCTTATGTAAATGGTATAGTTTTAAAGGGGGTGCAGGAACAGAGAGACCTGGTGGTGTATGTATACAAATCTTTGAAGGTGCCAAGACAAGTTGAGAAGGCTGTTAAAAAAGCATACAGGATCCTGGGCTTTATTAATAGAGGCATTGAGTACAAAAGCAAGGAAGTTAGGCTAAACCTTTATAAAACACTGGTTAGGCCTCAGCTGGAATATTGTGTTCAATTCTGGGCACCACACTTTAGGAAGGATGTCAAGGCCTTGGCGAGGGTGCAGGAGAGATTTACTGGAATGGTACCAGGGATGAGGGGCTTCTGTTGTGTGGAGAGACTGGAGAAGTTGGCGTTGCTCTCCTTAGAGCAGAGAAGGTTAAGAGGAGATTTGATGGAGTAAATAAGGAGAAACCGTGGCAGAAGGGTCGGTAACCAGAGGACACAGATTTAAGGTGATTGGCAAAAGAACCAGAGGCAACATGAGGAAACATATTTTTACGCAGCGAGTTGTTGTGATCTGGAATGCGCTGCCTGAAAAGGCGGTGGAAGCAGATTCAATCGTAACTTTCAAAAGGGGAATTGGATAAATAGTTGAAGGGAAAAAAATTGCTGGGCTATGGGGAAAGAGCAGGGGAGTGGGATTAATTGGATCGCTCTACCAAAGAGCCGGCACAGTCATGATGGGCTGAATAGCCTCCTTCTGTGCTGTATGATTCTATGATACTCTTTACACTCCCAAGATGTGTGTAAGATGCAGAATGAAGAGGAAATATAGATGAATTACTTATAGTATCTTCTTCAATCTTATGAGTAATAAACAGCCTCCACACATCACGATTGCACCCTTTTGGTCCCGAGTCCCTGTTCGGGTGTAGCTTTGGCGGGGTTAGTATTAAGGGGTCAGTTAATTTTAGTTTAACCTCAGGTTTAAATGAGCTGGTGCGATGGCACAGGTCATGGGTCTTTGTACAATGCAGGAGTAGGAGATCAATTGCGGCACCACTTATGTAGATCATCATAACACTTTTAAGTGTGTACTCAGCAATCTAGGCACTACTCCTACTGTGTGTGGAGAATGCAAATCAGCGGATGGATGAAGAGAAGCCAATGAGCCATTCAGAAATAAATTGTTAGCTTTTCTTCAAGCTAATGTCAAGCCATACGATAAACACGCCTGCACTTACCCGAAGGAACATGAAACCACAAATAAAATGCACGACAAAATTCACATCAGCACTATACAGATGTCCAACAAAAACCAACTTATATCAAGAAAGGTTGGCCAATAACAACAAGCAATTACAGTGACTACAGAAAAGATGGCCAATAAAAACAACCTGTTAAATTGACGAATGAAAGGTTAGCCAATAAAAACAAGCGGCTACATTGACAAAGAAAAGATGGCCAATTCGTAAAATGAAAATTATAGGGATGAAAAGTAGTTACTTATTGATAACGAAGCCTTACTTATGTGCTGCCCTTAATACAGTTGCACCATTGACAAGACTTATTATCTGGGGATAATAGCTTCTACATGGATGTGTTCAACCTCCAGAGGAATTCGAACTGGCTGCTGCTCTTGGCTATGAATCAGGCTACTGGTGCCTTAATATCAGAATGGGCACATTAGGAAGACTTCACATATAATAAAACATATTTTTTTTCTCCAGAAGTTGGCCCTCCTCTTATGAATGTAATTTTTAAAAAATATATTAGATCAAACTGAAAATTAATCCAACCTGGCTGTGTAGGTCCGCTGAAGGTTGGAATTGGATCTCCGTTAAGTGGTTTGCAGATTGCTGACCGGCCCAACAATACTCCCGGCTTTGGTGGTTGTCTCGCTTGCGTGTGCGTGCTCCGGTCGGAGGAGGCAACAAGAAAGCATGTACGGATCCCACAGCCTGAAGGAGAGATGAAGAAAGAAAAAGGGAAAAGAAAACATTGCGTTAACACCACTTAGCTGCCCCTCTACAGCCCATGTGATGATGAGATTCCCCTGGACTGGTTTTGATCGCCGGAGGGGAATTTTCCAAAGTATATATTTTTTCCCCTTATTGGCCTTGGGTTGTTTTCTCTCTCTGCTTTTTGTCTCTCCCAGGGGATTACATGGCTATTGGGGGTGGGTGGGAGCTGCGGGGCGAGGAGGGGGGGGTTGGTAAGAAGTGTTTAGCCATGATGGTCTGGCCATCATGGTGCGAGGCAGGCTTGATGGACCAGCTAGTCTTTTCCTGCCCATCAATTTTGTAAGCTCGTCTGGAGCTTACTGCTTTTAGCCTAGGCTGATTTGTGAGTAAGTGATCTCTAACGTTCTGTGGAAGTTTACTAAATGAAAACCTGCAGAAGACGGTATATATGCATCTGAGAGGAACTGGCTGTACTGCTAGTGCTAAAAGTACATGAGGTGAACGAATGGGAATGATCACCTGACTGATGCCTGAAGGAGAGAGAGGCTTAATTTTTTTCTGATCATGTAACATTTTTTTGGGGGGGGGGTGGGGTGGGGGGGGGGAGGGCGCGGTGGTTAAAGTATCTATTTTCTTCCCTATTTTTCCTCCTGTCGGCTCCCTGTACAATACACCTTCTCTGCTCAGATGACTGGAGACCTGACTCCACAGAGCAGTATCTTGGACATGAGCTTCCAGCAGGAATTGGATCCATAGGCATCAGTGCAGTGGAATCAGATTCCTTAGGAACTTTCAAAGGTCAATTGGACATGTACTTGAAGAGGATTAATTTACAGCGCTTTGGGGGGGAAAAACTGGGGAGTGGGATTAATTGGAGAGCTCTTTCAAAGAGCCGGCACAGGCACAACAGGCCGAATGGCCTCCTCTTATGCTGCAGGATTCTATGATTGTATAACCTTTTCAGCCCGTAGCCCCTATCAGCAGTTGTCTGCGAATGGAGAATTCAGTGTCTGACTGTTATTGGTTGCTCCAGTCTGGGATGCTTCTGAAGGAGAATGATAAGTGCGCTGGGCAGCGCTGAAAGTTGTGAAGCCCATTAGAGTCGATAGCGGAGACGTGAGTTAGTGGAGGAAACTGTCCTGCCTGCTCACTGCGCAGTTGGATGTGGAAGGTACAGGGATGGCAGGACTTGGAACACCTGATCTACCAGACATCTCGTTTGTGGAAGCAAATATTGAAGGTCTAGTTCGGAAAAGTAAGCTCACTCCGTATATGAAGTTTCCTCATGGTGGGCCTATCAGTCCGCGCTCAGGATTGTGGCCTGGTAAACCCTCCTCCTGTGAGAGAATGCTTAAACACGGTATCTAAAGTTCCACTTTTGATAGAAGTTCCCAACTTAGGAATTCAGGCCTCAAAATTACTGTCGGGGTTATCGGGGCGTAACCACTTATTGCGTTCCGATTATATTTCTCCGGCTTCCATTTTGTTCCAGGCGCCAACCTGTTTTTAAAATAAATGAGCTAAAAGCTGCTTTTACATAGTGGACAGCGGCATGTCATGTGTATCACGCAGAGTATTCGTCCACTGATATCCCCAACATTCATGGTCCTGTGCCTCTTCAGAGTGTCAGCCGTGGCTCAGTGGGCAGCACTCTCACCTCTGAGTCAGAAGGTTGTGGGTTCAAGTCCCACTCCAGAGACTTGAGCACAAAAATCTAAACTGACGCTCCCAGTGGAGTGCTGCTCTGTCGGAGGAGCCGTCTTTCAGATGAGGCGTTAAACCGAGGCCCTGTCTGCTCTCAGGTGGACTATTCAAAGAAGAGCAGGGGAGTTAGCCCTGGTGTCATGGCCAATATTTATCCCTCAATCAACATCACTAAAGAGCAGATTATCTGGTCATTCTCACATTGCTGTTTGTGGGAGCTTGCTGTGTGCAAATTGGCTGCCTACATTACAACAGTGACTAAAAAGTACTTCATTGGCTGTAAAGCACTATGGGATGTCCGGGGGGCGTGAAAGACGCTCTATAAATACAAGTCTGTCTTTCTTTTCTCTTTGGGCGAAGTCCAGTGTTTTCCCTTCATTCCTCCAGAGGTACTAGACACAAGTTCAGTTGCCTCCTTAAAGACCTTGAGAAGCCCCCTGTGTCTGGCTGAGGGTTTTTATTTGGATTTTGTCCATTTTTCTCTCAGACTCACCGTCAATGAACATGGTACTTTAATAATAAAAGAGGCTGTCCCAAAGGATGCTGGGAGTTACATCTGCCTTGCGTCAAACCCAGTTGGAACAGACCGAGAAGAAGCGACACTGAAGTACACGGGTAAGGGGAGCAAATGTGGATTGCACCTGGAATAGCAACTGCTGTCGGATACACCTTCAGACAGAGAAAGATTGAGAGGGTCTGGCTGCAAGTACTTAATCATTTTAGACTGCTTTACACAGGACAGGAATAAATCGCTTTAAAGATAAATTACATTAATATGTAGCTTATGTATTTTTCTTTCATGCGTAATTATAATAACTGGGGGGGGCAGTGGAATGCAGAACAATTTTAATATTGTTCAGAGATACATTGGAATACAGGGTGGAAGGTCTTGTTTTGTTATTTGCAGTCTTTGTGATCCAGAGCCTAGTCTAATGAGGTTGTTTCCGTGCATCCACAGAGACCCCCACAATCACGGTGCTGAATCCAGCGGTGCTTGCTGTGGTTGCTGAGGTGGCATTGCTGGAATGCCAAACTGCAGGAGTCCCGCAGCCCGAGGTCAAGTGGTACAAAGGTATTGGCAACGCAATAGGTGGAGAGTTTCCTGGCAACCGTCCCACCACCCGCTGTCATTGCGCTGGTCACGGGGAGAGTGCATTGTTACTCGGGGTCACGGGGAGGGTGCATTGTTACTCGGGGTCACGGGAGAGTGCATTGTTACTCGGGGTCACGGGGAGGGTGCGTTGTTACTCGGGGTCACGGGGAGAGTGCATTGTTACTCGGGTTCACAGGGACAGTGCATTGTTACTCGGGGTCACGATGCGAGTGCATTGTTACTCGGGGTCACGGGGACGGTGCATTGTTACTCGGGGTCACGGTGAGGGTGAATTGTTACTCGGGGTCACGGGGACGGTGCATTGTTACTCGGGGTCACGGTGAGGGTGAATTGTTACTCGGGGTCACGGGGAGAGTGCATTGTTACTCGGGGTCACGGGGAGAGTGCATTGTTACTCGGGGTCACGGGGAGAGTGCATTGTTACTCGGGGTCACGGTGAGGGTGAATTGTTACTCGGGGTCACGGGGAGGGTGAATTGTTACTCGGGGTCACGGGGAGCGTGCATTGTTACTCGGGGTCACGGGGAGGGTGCATTGTTACTCGGGGTCACGGGGAGGGTGCATTGTTACTCGGGGTCACGGGGACGGTGCATTGTTACTCGGGTCACGGGGACGGTGCATTGTTACTCGGGGTCACGGGGACGGTGCATTGTTACTCGGGGTCACGGGGACGGTGCATTGTTACTCGGGTTCATGGGGACGGTGCATTGTTACTCGGTCACGGGGAGGGTGCATTGTTACTCGGAGTCACGGAATGCTGCATTGTTACTCGGGGTCACGGGGACGGTGCATTGTTACTCGGGGTCACGGAATGCTGCATTGTTACTCGGGGTCACGGGGACGGTGCATTGTTCCTCGGGGTCACGGGGACGGTGCATTGTTGCTCAGGGTCACGGGGAGAGTGCATTGTTACTCGGGGTCACGGAGAGAGTGGATTGTTACTCGGGGTCACGGTGAGGGTGAATTGTTACTCGGGGTCACGGGGAGCGTGCATTGTTACTCGGGGTCACGGTGACGGGCCATTGTTACTTGGGGTCACGGGGAGTGTGTATTGTTACTCGGTCACGGGGACGGTGCATTGTTACTCGGGGTCACGGGGAGAGTGCATTATTACTCGGGGTCACGGGGACTGTGCATTGTTACTCGGGGTCACGGGGAGAGTGCATTGTTACTCGGGGTCACGGGGAGAGTGCATTATTACTCGGGGTCACGGGGAGAGTGCATTGTTACTCGGGGTCACCGGGAGTGTGCATTGTTACTCAGGGTCACCGGGACGGTGCATTGTTACTCGGGGTCACGGAATGCTGCATTGTTACTCGGGGTCACGGGGAGAGTGCATTGTTACTCGGGGTCACGGGGACGGTGCATTGTTACTCGGGGTCACGGGGAGGGTGCATTGTTACTCAATGTCACAGGGACGGTGCATTATTACTCGGGGTCATGGGAACGGTGCATTGTTACTCGGGTTCACGGGGCGCGTGCATTGTTACTCGGGGTCACGAGGTACGTGCATTGTTACTCGGGGTCACGGGGAGAGTGCATTGTTTCTCGGGGTCACGGGGACGGTGCATTGTTACTCGGGGTCACGGGGATAATCCATTGTTACTCGGGGTCACGGGGAGAGTGCATTGTTACTCGGGGTCACAGGGAGAGTGCATTGTTACTCGGGGTCACGGGGAGAGTGCATTGCTGCTCGGGGTCACGGGGAGAGTGCATTGTTACTCGGGGTCACGGGGAGAGTGCATTGTTACTCGGGGTCACGGGGAGGGTGCATTGTTACTCGGGGTCACGGGGAGTGTGCATTGTTACTCGGGGTCACAGGGACGGTGCATTGTTACTCGGGGTCACGGGGACGGTGCATTGTTACTCGGGTTCATGGGAACGGTGCATTCTCACTCGGGGTCACGGGGCACGTGCATTGTTACTCGGGGTCATGAGGAACGTGCATTGTTACTCGGGGTCACGGGGACGGTGCATTGTTACTCGGTCACGGGGAGTGTGCATTGTTACTCGGGGTCACGGGGAGGGTGCATTGTTACTCGGGGTGACGGGGACGGTTCATTGTTACTCGGGGTCACGGGGAGAGTGCATTGTTACTCGGGATCACGGATAGAGTGCATTGTTACTTGGGGACACGGGAGGGTGCATTGTTACTCGGGGTCACGGGGAGAGTGCATTGTTACTCGGGGTCACGGGGACGGTGCATTGTTACTCGGGGTCACGGGGAGCGTGTATTGTTACTCGGGGTCACGGGGACGGTGCATTGTTACTCGGGATCACGGATAGAGTGCATTGTTACTTGGGGACACGGGAGGGTGCATTGTTACTCGGGGTCACGGGGAGAGTGCATTGTTACTCGGGGTCACGGGGACGGTGCATTGTTACTCGGGGTCACGGGGAGCGTGTATTGTTACTCGGGGTCACGGGGACGGTGCATTGTTACTCGGGGTCACGGGGACGGTGCATTGTTTCTCGGGATCACGGGGACGGTGCATTGTTACTCGGGGTCACGGGGACGGTGCATTGTTACTCGGGGTCACGGGGACGGTGCATTGTTACTCAGGGTCACGGGGAGAGTGCATTGTTACTCGGGGTCACGGGGAGGGTGCATTGTTACTCGGGGTCACGGGGAGAGTGCATTGTTACTCGGGGTCACGGGGACGGTGCATTGTTACTCGGGGTCACGGGGAGGGTGCGTTGTTACTCGGGGTTACGGGGACGGTTCATTGTTACTCGAGGTCATGGGGACAGTGCATTGTTACTCAGGGTCACGGGGAGAGTGCATTGTTACTCGGGGTCACGGGGTGGGTGCATTGTTACTCGGGGTCACGGGGAGGGTGCATTGTTACTCGAGGTCACGGGGACGGTGCATTGTTACTCGGGGTCACGGGGAGGGTGCATTGTTACTCGAGGTCACGGGGACGGTGCATTGTTACTCGAGGTCACGGGGAGGGTGCATTGTTACTCGGGGTCACGGGGACGGTGCACTGTTACTCGTGGTCACGGGGAGAGTGCATTGTTACTCGGGGTCACGAGGATGGTGCATTGTTACTCGGGGTCACGGAGAGAGTGCATTGTTACTCAGGGTCACGGGGACGGTGCATTGTTACTCGGGGTCACGGGGAGGGTGCATTGTTACTTGGGGTCACGGGGACGGTGCATTGTTACTCGGGGTCACGGGGAGAGTGCATTGTTACTCGGGGTCACGGGGAGGGTGCTCTGTTGCTCGGGGTCACGGGGAGGGTGCATTGTTACTCGGGGTCATGGGGACGGTGCAGCATTTTGGAGCAACAATGCATGGTAGTACGGAGTCTTGAAACATGGGTTCAGTCCCCTCCAACTCTGAGTTCCCAATCGCCGCTGTGTTACTCTGCAGAATCGAGAAGCTTTCTGATCAGGCACAAAATAAGATAGGGCTGAGAATCATCCCTGGGTGTGGTGTCAGGTTAGCGGAGGGTTGTGAGCAAGCCACCCATCTAAATAGCTGTGTCATATGGGGAGGAAAAAAAACTGACTTCAAATCTTGACAGGATTGCTGCTCATAGGTGGTTTTCTTAAAAAATGCGCTAATGGCATTGAACTGTGTTTCTGACCAGGTGATCTGGAGATGACCCTGGTTCCGTTTGCAGAAATTGACCCAGTTCAGGGCACGCTGAAGATAAAGGAGGTGCAGGAGATGGATGCTGGAGAGTATACCTGTGTGGCAGCAAATGAGGCTGGCACCTCGTCTGCCGTGGTCATGTTAGATGTTGGTTGTAAGTTACGATACACACACTATAACAACTCCTCACAAGCCGGTTCTGTGCTGGTCTTGTGTTTACACTAATTGATGATGTGGTAGATGTTGGTGAGCTGCCTCTGATGTAATCCCGCCTCCTTTTTCCCAGTTGCCCCTCTGTTCTCCGAGACCCCCTCTGATGTCTCCGTGGCTATTGGTACGAATGTGACGTTGCCTTGCAGTGTGGAAGGGTATCCCGCTCCACAGGTCACCTGGCAACGACTTGATGGACAGCCCATCTTCACCAAACCTGATTCGATGAGCCTTGTTAGTCAGCTGGAGACCGGCAGCTTGTTCATTGAGAGTAAGTATAGGTTTTTTTATTCATTCCTGGGATGTGGGCGTCGCTGGCAAGGCCAGCATTTATTGCCCATCTCTAATTGCTCTTGAGAAGGTGGTGGTGAGCCGCCTTCTTGAACCGCTGCAGTCCGTGTGGTGAAGGTGCTCCCACAGTGCTGTTAGGGAGGGAGTTCCAGGATTTTGACCCAGCGACGATGAAGGAACGGTGATATATTTCCAAGTCAGGATGGTGTGTGACTTGGAGGGGAACTTGGAGGTGGTGGTGTTCCCATGCGCCTGCTGCCCTTGTCCTTCTAGGTAGTAGAGGTCGCGGGTTTGGGAGGTGCTGTCGAAGAAGCCTTGGCGAGTTGCTGCAGTGCATTTTGTAGATGGTACACACTGCAGACACGGTGCGCCGGTGGTGGAGGGAGTGAATGTTTAAAGTAAGGTGGTTCCATTGAGCTTTTTATCCATAATTTCTAAGCTGATAAGTGACTCCAATTTTCTGTCTTATGTGGGCCATACGACAAACCTCATGGCGAAGGCAGTCTGGAATGAATGACCCCTTTAAAATCCATTTAAGAGGAGCTCGGAAAATGAGCTATAGGGATCTTCGAATGCTCCCACGTCAACAATCAGAGAGGGAGTGAAACAAAGAAAGTGAGACAGCTCCAAGCTCATTTCACGTATGATCTTTACATTCAGCAGAGCGAGTCTTTTATCCCTCCAGTGTGGCCTGCATTCAAACCCAGGATCCATAAATTTATACACAATGTTCTACCCCGTTAAACAGTCCCATTCCCCAGAAAATAACAATAAAAATGAGAAAAACAGAAAATCGTGTAATGTGGAATGTTGATTGAATACACAAAAACCCAGTCTCATTGATCCTGTAAAATAAAGCCAGACGGTTTATTGCAAAGGTGCCCAGAGACCCATTTCTGTTTGATTACACTTATTAATAGCCATAGATTAAAGCACTCACATGGCATGAGCTGTGATGCCCGGTTTCCCCATCCTCCCCGCAGCTGGTACTGGACTTACACCTGCAGGGAGTTTTCTCCCCGGCGTCCGGGCCAATATTTATCCCTCAATCAACATCACCAAAAAAAAAATGATCTGGTCATTATGGCATTGCTGTTTGTGGGAGCTTGCTGTGCACAAATTGGCTGCCGCGTTTCCCACATTACAACAGTGACTGCACTTCAAAAAGTCCTTCATTGGCTTTGAGTATATTCAAGGCGGAGATCGATAGATTTTTGGATTCTAGGGGAAATCAAGGGATATGGAGATCGGGCGGGAAAGTGGAGTTGAGGGCGATGATCAGCCATGATCTTATTGAATGGCGGAGCAGGCTCGAGGGGCCCTATGGCCTACTCCTGATCTTATTTCTGAAGCGCTTTGGGACGTCCAGAGGTTGTGAAAGGCGCTATATAAATGCAAGTCTTTTTATGGCATGAGTCAGCTGTGATGCCCGGTTCTCTTTCCCCTCCCCCCTACCCCAACAGCTGGTACTGGACTTAACACCTGCTCTTTGCTATTTACAGGTGTGTGGTTGGATGATGAAGCCAGGTATGTCTGTGAGGCGCGGAACCAGTTTGGAGTGATCCATGCAGAGGTAGCACTGACTATCACTGGTCTTGGTGAGTCACAATGTCATAGCATTGAAACAGGCCCTTTGGTCCATTAGGTCTGCACCAGTGTTTTTTTATTTTACCCCCACAGGAACTACCTAATCCAACTCTCCTGCTTGTTCCCCATACCTTTTTAATATTTCTCTTTTTCAAGCAAATATCTAATTCCGTTAAGTATTTTTGGCTTCTGCTTCAACAATGGTTTGTGACAGAGCCTTCCACATCTTAACCAACCTCTGTGTGAAGAATTTTATCTCCAGCTTCACCTTTCATTCTTTTAGCGATTGCCTTAAATTTACGCCGCCTTATTCCCACCCTTCTGACCAGTGGAAACAAACTACCACTATTCATCCTAACAGTTCGTGACATTCGAAGACCTCTTATCGGGGCACCTTTAACCTTCCCGGCTCTCCTGAGAAAAGCCTTAACGTCACAAGTCTCTCTCTCTGACTGAAAGCCCTCCTGCCTGGTTATGTCCTCGTGAATCTGCAGTGCACCTTCTCTGTTGTTTAATTAGATCCTTCCAATAACAGGGTGGCCGAAACTCCACCCAATGTTCTAACTAAGGAGTGGCAACAGGTTGGAGTCTTAAGCGATGGAGTGCGGGCGGTGCCACTGGAGTTCCACACTGTATTCTGGGTCTAGTTTGGGAATGTCATTGCACGCAGAGTATCGTGACTCTTATTCTTCGCCTTGATCGGTACCTGTATTCCACACACGCGGGGAAAAAGAGACCAGGTTCCGCGCTGGATGAGAAGGAGGAGGTTCCTTTCCGCTGTAGATCTGTTCCTACCCATTCTGCCTTTTCCATTAGCTCTGGTAAATGGAAAGTATGAATGTCTAAATGCCAGCAGAATTCTGGTGGGGCAGCAGCAAATTTTAGCGACTATTTGGGCAGAATGGGCACGGCGACAACTGCCTCTCCTGTTCCTTTTTATGCCATGTGAGGTATTTTACACATGGGCCTCGGGCATTTCTCTCATACCAAACGTTTAAACTGGGGCTTTGAGTCACATGATACACTTGGTACTCCGTGTTGTATTGCTCAGCTCTATGGTCTCCTTTTTATCCAAATTCCTTCTTTGGGAAAAATACCTAGATTTTCTTATGAGAAATTAAAATAAAACAGTTGCGGATTGTCAATAACTCCCTTTTTGTTCAGGTTATGTCAATAAACCATGTCGTTATGAAGCGATCTCTGCGTAGCTCTGGCCTAGTCTGAGGCTCCCCTGAGAAGAGGTGCCGCTGGGAGACTGTATAGAACAAGAGGGTCCAATATGAGGCTGTACAGAGGGGAGACTGGCGTAAAAGCAACCTTCTTCCTCTCTGGTTGTGATGCTGGAATTTACTGCGCAAAAAGAACTGTTTAATCAGTCGTGACATTCCGAATTGATCATGTGTCACTTTTAATGTCCTTCTGTTTTCATCTAAAGTTGCCCCTGAAGTGGTAGAAAGTGCCCCCGTCGTCAGTGTGCTGGAGGGTCGGTCACTGACGTTACCATGCGTGGTCCTGGCTGGTAACCCCTTTCCTGAACGTTACTGGTTGAAGGACAATCAGATGGTGAGTATATTCTTCGAGACATTCCCCATCTTGAGACCTTCCTCTTTCTGCTTTCAGTGGCCTCAAAAAAACAAACAAAGCCTGAGCCATTTATTAATATTTGTTTTCCTTGATGCCTCTTTTTTTTGTCCCTCCTCTTGGACTCTTCCCTTTCGTCTTTCGGATGAGATGTTAAACCGAGGCCCCGTCTGCTCTCTCAGATGGATGTAAAAGATGCCATGATACTATTTCGAAGAAGAGCAGGGGAGTTCTCCCCGGTGTCCTGGGGCCAATGTTTATCCCTCAACCAACATCACTAAAAAAACAGATTATCTGGTCATTATCACATTGCTGTTTGTGGGAGCTTGCTGTGCGCAAATTAGCTGCCGCGTTTCCTACATTACAAGTGACTGCACTTCAAAAAGTACTTCATTGGCTGTAAAGTGCTTTGGGACATCCTGAAAGGCGCTTTATAAATGCAAATCTTTCTTTTCTTTCTTTCCACAGTTTCCCTTGGGTTGAGGGAAGGTGTGGGGAAGCTGAATGAAGATTATATTTCTCTCCAGAAGGAAGGAGAGTCACCTTAAGATGGTTTGTGTACTTCATAGTGGCTGGAGAGAGGAGAAATTGCCAATGGCCTAGAAATAGGCTTGCTGCCTATTCAGCTGCAGTAATGGTGCATGGCATGGGAGACTCAGAGAGAGAGAATGAGGGAGAGAGGATATAAAATAACTTGACTGCAAAAACAAGGGCCATCAGGTATGGTGTTAAAATGGGACTTGTAATGCAATGGGACGTCACAGTTGAACCTGATTCTATTCATCCGATGTCCACACACGTACTTTCCAACACAGATCACCTGCTAGCAATCAGGAGTGAGAACCCTGGCTTTTCCCAACCCTGGCTCCGGGTGTTGAGGCCAGTTATAGCAGCCTAGTTGATTGACCTTGCTGGGGTCAGCTAACTCCGCACAGACCAAGAATCTAACCTGGACATTTCTGGTTCGAATGACTTAGCGCCATAGCGAACAATGCCTTTACCCACGTGGGCAAGGGGAGAGCTTAGGGACTAGAAATTGGGCAACGCTGGCCACCTGCTGGTAACAAGGATAACGGCCACCGGCCGAGATGGCGCCGGCCCAGTACCGGCATATTTGGTACTGCCTGCTCTTTATCATCAGCGTGGCGCTGGTTTGCTAGTGCAACGCGCTCTTTGCAGCGCTAATCTCAGAAGGCCAAAGGTCGCCTCGGTCTCCCGCTCACAGTGCAGGTGAACGGGGAAGGAAGGGGTGACCTGAACAGTTGCCGTACTTGCTCCAAAAATATGAGCTGCCACCCGAGGTTTGTCGATTTTTTTTTTGTTTGTTTACGATATGAATGCAGATAAAAGAGATCTTATCGGAGATCACCTTCACTCGTTGCAATGGTGTTCACCCATTGATTTACTGACCCTCAAACACTGTAGGCCTCCCAGAGAGCTGCCAGAACCCCCCCCCGCCCCACCCACCACTGATGGGCAAAAAATGAAGTTTAAAAGAACAACCTTGGCAAAGGAGGCGTTTGAAGTTCCGGCACCCCTCCTCATGAGTCCTGCCAGACTCCTCATGGCCGTTGATGCCGCTGAAAGACCTGTTAGCAGCGGCAAGTCCTGGCGTGAATTAGCACAGGCGGAAATGCGAGCGGCGAACTCCACAGTGGATGAGCTGGCGTCAACTCGATTGACGTCACGCTGCAGCTCATTAGAATACTCTCGCCGACAGCAGGTAAAGGCAGCGCTGACGACCTGTCTAAAAATGGCGGCCGCCGCGGTGCCCGCCACCAGCTGGCGGAAGAGCGCCGGCCGTCGTTTTTTTCGCCATTTTCAAGGCACTAACGCGGGTGGCGCCAACCACCCGAATTCCTCGGCCTGGGTATATTTGATTTTAAATGCGAATACCAATCTGTGTTTTACTGTGGCCAGCTATTAGAATCTCCACCCACTAGAAACTGAAACTGAAACTGTTCCAGTGAATTTCACTGTGCTGTGGGGCATTACACCTATAGCGGCAGAGCAAATGTTCATCCCATCCCATCCCATCCCATCCGTCAGAGCTGGGTTCAGACAGAAGTTGCAGAGGTGAAAGGACAGCCTCTGAATTGACAGCCGCCCGTTCCCATAGGGAACCGCGTTGACAGGTCAACAAAGATATTTTCTGTAAACCTCAGTTTTGGAGCTGCCCCATTGGCTCAGTGAATGAATGCAGTACCCAGTGCGGTCCAGAGCCATACATATCGGGAAGACCTGCGCTTTCGGGCCCAGACTACGTTGAGTTAGAGTGACCTCAGCTGGGGCAGCAGGAGGGACGCTACAGTTATCCTCAAATGTGTGGTCAGAGGCGAGGAAAATGAGTTTGCATTCTTGTTCCTGATTACTGCGTAGTCACATCGATTGGCAGGTTCACGTGAGGAGATTAGGCTGCGAGGACCTCTGTGCTCAAATGGTTGGCCAAGAATATCATAAGAACATAAGAAATAGGAGCAGGAGTGGGCCGTTCAGCCCCTCGAGCCTGCTCCGCCATTCAATAAGATCATGGCTGATCATAAGAACATAAGAAGTAGGAGCAGGAGTCGGCCATATGGCCCCTCGGGCCTGCTCCGCCATTCAATAGGATCATGGCTGATCCGAACCTAGACTCACGTCCACTTCCCTGCCCGCTCCCCATAACCCTAAAATAGATTTAAGGCCAGGGTAAAGCTGGGAAAAGGGGGAGGGGATAAAGGAACAAAGGAGGAGATGAAGAGACATTAAGAGACATTAAGAGATATGCAAGGCTAGAGGTGGTGTTAATGTGACAGATTAAGGCTGAATGAAGTGTGAAATCTACTGGCAGAATGAAGGACAGCTGCCAGCTTCTAGGAGGAAAAAAAAGGTGGGGGGGACAAATAAAAGGGTGGATAAAATAAAATATAAATGGGATTGGAGCTGAGGTTATGATCTAAAATTGTTGAACTCGATATTGAGTCCAGAGGGCTGTAGCGTGCCTAAACGAAAGATGAGGTGCTGTTCCTCGAGCTTACGCTGAGCTTCCGTGGAACAGTGTATTAGGCCGAGGACGGTGAGGTCAGAGTGGGAGTGAAGCGGTGAATTAAAGTGACAGGCCACCGGGAGCTCGGGGTCCCCCTTACGGACTGAACGGAGGTGTTCCGCAAAGCGGTCACCCAATCTGCGTTTGGTCTCCCCAATGTAGAGGAGTCCACATCGTGAGCAGCGAATACAGTATACTAAATTGCAGGAAGTACAAGTAAATCGCTGTTTCACCTGGAAGGGGTGTTTGGGGCCCTGGACAGTGGGGCCCTGCCCCACGGAACTTATCTCTTCCTATCTCGACTCTATTTTTTCTCCCCTTGTCCAGTCTCTTCCCACCTACATCCGCGACTCTTCCGATGCCCTCCGCCATTTTAACAGTTTCCAGTTTCCCGGCCCCAACCGTCTCCTCTTCACTATGGACGTACAATCCCTCTACACCTCCATTCCCCACCAGGATGGCCTGAGGGCGCTCCGCTTCTTCCTTGAACAGAGGCCCAACCAGTCCCCATCCACCACCACCCTCCTCCGCCTGGCTGAACTTGTTCTCACATTGAACAACTTCTCCTTTGACTCTACCCATTTCCTCCAAATTAAAGGTGTTGCTATGGGTACCCGCATGGGTCCTAGCTATGCCTGCCTTTTCGTGGGATATGTGGAACACTCTTTGTTCCAGTCCTACTCGGGTCCCCTCCCTCACCTCTTTTTCCGGTACATTGATGACTGTATCGGTGCCGTCTCCTGCTCTCGCCCTGAACTAGAACATTTCATTCACTATGCTTCCAATTTCCACCCTTCCCTCACCTTCACATGGTCCATCTCCGACTCTTCTCTTCCCTTCCTCGACTTCTCCATCTCCATCTCTGGGGATAGGTTATTGACTAACATTCACTACAAGCCCACCGACTCCCACAGCTACCTGGACTACACTTCCTCCCACCCCGCCTCCTGTAAGGACTCTATTCCATTCTCCCAGTTTCTCCGTCTCCGCCGCATCTGCTCTGATGATGCCACCTTCCATACCAGTGCTTCCGACATGTCTTCCTTTTTCCTCAACCGAGGATTCCCCTCTACCGTGGTCGACACGGCCCTCGACCGTGTCCGTTCTATCTCCCGCACATCTGCCCTCACCCCTGCCCCTCCCTCCCGGAACCACGATAGGGTTCCCCTTGTCCTCACCTTTCACCCCACCAGCCTCCACATTCAACGGATCATCCTCCGCCATTTCCGCCACCTCCAGCGTGATCCCACCACCAAACACATCTTCCCCTCACCTCCCCTTTCAGCATTCCGCAGGGACCGCTCCCTCCGCGACACCCTAGTCCACTCCTCTACCACCCCCAGCACCCCTTCCCCTTCGCCCGGCACCTTCCCGTGCACGCGCAGGAGATGCAACACATGCCCTTATACCTCCCCTCTTCCCACTGTCCAGGGCCCCAAACACCCCTTCCAGGTGAAACAGCGATTTACTTGTACTTCCTGCAATTTAGTATACTGTATTCGCTGCTCACGATGTGGACTCCTCTACATTGGGGAGACCAAACGCAGATTGGGTGACCGCTTTGCGGAACACCTCCGTTCAGTCCGTAAGGGGGACCCCGAGCTCCCGGTGGCCTGTCACTTTAATTCACCGCTTCACTCCCACTCTGACCTCACCGTCCTCGGCCTAATACACTGTTCCACGGAAGCTCAGCGTAAGCTCGAGGAACAGCACCTCATCTTTCGTTTAGGCACGCTACAGCCCTCTGGACTCAATATCGAGTTCAACAATTTTAGATCATAACCTCAGCTCCAATCCCATTTATATTTTATTTTATCCACCCTTTTATTTGTCCCCCCCACCTTTTTTTTCCTCCTAGAAGCTGGCAGCTGTCCTTCATTCTGCCAGTAGATTTCACACTTCATTCAGCCTTAATCTGTCACATTAACACCACCTCTAGCCTTGCATATCTCTTAATGTCTCTTAATGTCTCTTCATCTCCTCCTTTGTTCCTTTATCCCCTCCCCCTTTTCCCAGCTTTACCCTGGCCTTAAATCTATTTGATTTCCAGCTCTTCCCAGTTCTGATGAAAGGTCATCGACCTGAAACGTCAACTCTCTTTCTCTCTCCACGGATGCTGCCTGGCCTGCTGAGTTTTTCCAGCGTTTTCTGTTGTTATTCCCCATAACCCTTAATTCCCTTATCAGCTAGGAAACTGTCTATCTCCGTTTTAAATTTATTTAATGTCGCAGCTTCCACAGCTCTCTGAGGTAGCAAATTCCATAGATTTACTACCCTCTGAGTGAAGAAGTTTCTCCTCATCTCAGTTTTGAAACGGCAGCCCCTTATTCTAAGATTATGCCCCCTAGTTCTAGTCTCACCCATCAGTGGAAACATCCTCCCCGCCTCCACCCGATCAAGCCCTCTCACAATCTTATATGTTTCGATAAGATCGCCTCTCATTCTTCTATATTCCAATGAGTAGAGGCCCAACCTACTCAACCTTTCCTCATAAGTCAACCCCCTCATCTCCGGAATCAACCAAGTGAACCTTCTCTGAACTGCCTCGAGAGCAAGTATATCTTTTCTTAAATATGGAAACCAAAACTAAAACTATCATTGACCTCATCTCCACTTTCCTGCACTATCCCCATATCCCTTGATTCCCCTAGAGTCCAAAAATCTATCGATCTCTGTCTTGAATATACTCAACGACTCAGCATCCACAGCCCCCTGGGGTGGAGAATTCCAACGATTCACCATCCTCTGAGTGAAGAAATTTCTCCTCATCTCAGTCCTAAATGGCCGACCCCTTATTCTGAGACTGTGACCCCTGGTTCTAGACTCTCCAGCCAGGGGAAACATCCTCCCTGCATCTACCCTGTCAAGTCCTGTAATAATTTTGTATGTTTCAATGAGATCACCTCTCATTCTTCTAAACTCTAGAGAATATAGGCCTAGTCTACTCAATCTCTCCTCATAGGACAATCCCCCCATCCCAGGAACCAGTCTGGTGAACCTTCGTTGCACTCCCTTCTATGGCAAGTATATCCTTCCTTAGGTAAGGAGACCAAAACTGTACACAATACTCCAGGTGTGGTCTCACCAGGGCCCTATATAATTGCAATCATGCAAGAGGCTCGCAGATAAAGGTCGGATGAGGTACCAAAAATGTCTGCCAGGAGGAGTCAGCATTATCAGGAGAGGAAGGAAGAACAAGAAAAGGGAGAACTGGAAAACAAAACAAAAAACAGAAACCTGCCCTCCGCCACGGACTACACACAGAGTAATATGTCTCTTACAGCATAGCCATTTCTGAGAGCTTATGCAGTATTCCCTCCTTCCTTCCCTGCAGCTAAGTTTGGACAGACGTCTGTCAATCCGAAGTGACGGCAGTTTTCATATTGAGAGAGCAGAACAAGGAGATGCTGGGAAATACACGTGCACCATCACAAATGTAGTGGGATCTGTTAATAAGACCATCACAGTGTACATCCATGGTGAGTCGGGCGGAGAGGGATGTGGCCATTATTTTTGCAAATCTTTCATTCTAGTTTTATTGTGGTGCCCGTGCATACCTGCTCTCAACATTGCCAAGGATGTAGGTCCATGGGATTTTTTGATATGTTGCTTAGTTCCACCTCCTGAGTGCAAACAGGAGTCCATTCACAGTGGTTCTCTCAGCTAGTAACTGGTGGTTGTGAAAACATGGTTGGAGAGGCTCCTCCCCTCTCTCATTCTCCCCACATTCTCTGAGGAAGCTCTTGACTACTGACTGTCTGCTTCCTAGTCGCACATGGTTGAGATGAGGCCTCAGGAGATGGAGCGATGAGCATGAATCTACAACTCCTGGCGTCTCCTGTTAGTGTTCCCGTGTCCGTACATGGCCTAGAGAACTGCACCTTTCCTGAGTTAGCGAGAGTGATCAGAAGATAAACAAAAGGAGGTTACGTGCAATCAGAATTGTTTAGCATCTTGATTGTGAGGTTCCCTATTTAACTTGGAGCAGATGACTAAAAACAGTTCCCTGGGGGGACGGGTGCGACTTTCATTTGAACACTTCCTCTGGAGTGCAGCATCCTGCTCCCTGACGTAACTGGGGGGGGCGCTAACTTGCATGGCCAGAGGTCGTCCTTTAGCGTAGCTGGGGGTCTGCTCCCTTGGCTCTGGTAGCACCGGATGAGTTCTGGTGGTTGCTGCGGCTACAGCCATTGTAACTGGTGAGTACCGAAGAGAGTGGGAGCAAAAACCTGCGATCTGAAATGGACCGGGGAAGGATGACCCGCAGCACCGGGGGTTGGTGCAGTGCGTACAGACACTGTCCAGTTTCCTCTACCTCATTAATGACCAACCTCAGCTAGGCCGCCAAGGGGGAGCACTGAATTGCGGAGGTTGGAGGAAGGGCACTTCACCCACAAAGGCAAGAGGGAAATTCAGACAGGGGCTGATGTCATGTAAACTCTTGGGACTCGGCACCAGAGAAGTCTCTTGGAAGTCGGCCAAAAAAGAAGGGCGCAGC
The DNA here is from genome assembly GCA_030390025.1 of Squalus acanthias. Classification (NCBI taxonomy): domain Eukaryota; kingdom Metazoa; phylum Chordata; class Chondrichthyes; order Squaliformes; family Squalidae; genus Squalus; species Squalus acanthias. The sequence continues at coordinate 89,559,317 of CM059438.1, forward strand.
GATGACCCAAAAAAGAAAGTGCAGAACATTTCCTAAAATTGTAATTTATTAATAATATCAATGTGCCTGTGTCTGATTTTTTTTAAGATGTGTATTTCTTTTTATATATAGTACTTCCATCAATCAAACCTGGTCACACTGTCCTTACCACTGATGAGGGGGTGGCTGTCACTCTGCTGTGTGAATCCAGCGGTGTTCCAAAGCCAACCGTCGCCTGGTCCAAGGTATGACCGAACCGCAGGGCAGTGTCTAAAAAAGTAGTCAAATCGACAGGTCGCTTACTCTGGTTAACATGTTAACAAAGGCAATGGAAAGGAGCCTGAACCTAAGAATTGTGCCGTAGACTTTGGCATCCCATTGTAGCAAGGATGTGAAAGCGATGGAGAAGGTGCAGTGTAGCTTCACAGGGGACGTTGCATGTACGAGAATTTACAATTTTCAAGAGAAGCTGGGGTTTTCTTCACTCGAACTGAGAAGGTTAACAGTGATCTGATAGAAATTTTGAAGATTATGAAAGGTTATGATGAGTAAGTAGTAAAATATTGGTCCCGATATTTACTGGGATTGAGTGGGTGGGGGGGGGGGGGCAGCCCAGAAATCCTGGAGACGCGGAGAACCTGCCGAATTTAACGGCAGGACCTCATTATCTTTTTTAAATTCCGTTTCCCGTCTGTCAGCTGGCCAGATTGACGGGCTGCCGGGAGAAAAGTATCCGAGGGGGTTAGAAAAATATTCTTTCACAGAGGGTGGTTCGAATGTGGAATTTTCTCCCACAGAACGTGGTTGAATGAGAGGCTATAAATTCTTGTATAAAGGGAATTAGCTAGTTGCTTGTGTCACAAATTTGAGACTAAACTGGCAATCTCATTCGGAGAGACGGTAAAGGTATGTGGTGTGTTAAAGAGGAACGTCAGCAAGCAGGCAGTCCTCCTCCTGAGTATAGATGATCCAACCTTCGAGGAGCTGATGGCATTGTAGGCTCGACAGATCAGTCATTGGATTAAGGGAGGCCTGTTACACGAATCTTGAGCTGCAGAAGCTGTCCATGATCCGGCGAGCAGACCTGACAATTGGGCCCCCATTGGAGTCTGACTGACCTGCACAAAGTGCCACGCGATGACTAAATAAAAGCGGGAGAGTAGAACACGGCAGCCCTTGTCCTGCAGCAAGAATGAGAAAGCAGTAAAGTCAACGTGCTGGTGCATGGACAGCAGGGGAAGGGGCGGTCGCTAGGATTGCTTTAACTTTTGAAGGATTATGCCTTCATTGTTTTGTAATGCACTCTCCAGGGAAGAGAACTCCTGCCTCGACACGAGCCGCATCATTACATTGACGCAAGCGGGAGCCTCCTGATCCCCACTCCATCGTTTGAAGATTCTGGAGTCTACATCTGCACTGCGACCAATGTAGCGGGGTTTGCCAGCAGAGAGACGCAGCTATTTGTTCACAGTAAGGAGCTTGGTGACGTTACAGTTACAATTAGTTCTATACACACCCAGACCTGTCAAACCACATAAAGTCACAAACTGCACTTATCCTGCAAGGGGATAACGCAGACACTTGAGGGAGAATTTTAACCCCCACACGGGGCGGGGTGGGGGACAGTCTGGGGTAGGTTAAAATTTACCAAATCTGAAACCCAACCCCAACCTTTGGTTTTAACAGAGGCGGTTTGGGGGGGGGCGGGTAACTAACCTGCTCTCGAGAGGCGGGTCAGTTATTTAAATGTGCTAATAAGGCTGCGTACCTCAAATTTTAACTGGCTTTTATATTTAACGGTCGTGGGATGGTTTTCCCAGGGCTCGGGAAACCCGGCAGCTGAAGGGAGGTGAGAATGGGCGGATCCAGAGGTAAGCGCCTTTACAGCACTGCTTGTGGGCCGGGAGGAGCGATGGCGCTTCCCCCCCCCCCGCCCCCAAGAATACCTGTCGCGATCGGCCTCCCTCCCCGCGATCGCTCCCCTGACCCGCGATCCAAAGCCCCCCTCGACCCACGATATCTTCAAACCCCCGCAATCCCCCCTTGTCTTCCTCCCCCGCCCTCCTCTCCGTTCCCAGGCTGCGGCCTTCCAGCGCAGGCCTTCCCGCCCGCCAGCCAGCTGGCTGGCCTCTCAATCTGGCTGGCTGCCAGCCAGGAAACAGAGAAAAAACATTCACATGAGGGCCTGCCGTTAAATCCAGCAGGAGCTCCGTGTTACCCGCATTTCCGGGTTTCCCGGCCTCTCCAATCCGTTCCTCAACATTGACTCAACTTGAGTACAAAATCCACAGATCAAAATGAATGGGATGAAAGGAACTGAAAATGTCAAGAGGATTTAATATGATGGCGACTCTGCTATTAAAGTCTTGATTTTAAACTTTTTCCTCTCTGCAGCCAAACCAAAGATTGATGGAGTGAACCCAGATAATTTGGATGGGCCAATCGAAATCACTGCCAGGGCTGGGACAGAGGTGACGTTACCCTGTGAGGTTCAGGGCTCCCCTCCTCCCATCATCAGGTGGAAGAAAGACTCCCGACTGGTGTCACCCATGTCTGCCAGGTAATGTAACTCCACAATCAACAAAGCGTTCTGGCTCACGTTGCAGCAAGGTATGCATCTCGGAGAGAAACTCCAGCAAGGTTGCTGGCACTGTGGTGGATAAAGAAAAACTTGCATTAAGATAGCACCTTTCACGACCACTGGATGTCCCAGAGTGCTCTATAACCAACTTTTTGAAGTGTTGTAATGTAGGAAACGCAGCAGCAAGCTCCCACAAACAGCAATGTGACAATGACCAGATAATCTGTTTTAGTGATGTTGGTTGAGGGATAAATATTGGCCCCAGGACACCGGGGATAACTCTCCTGCTCTCCTTCGAAATAGTGGCCGTGGGATCTTTTACATCCACCCGAGAGAGCAGACGGGGCCTCGGTTTAACATCTCATCTGAAAAACGGCACCTCCGACAGTGTAGCACTCCCTCAGTACTGCACTGGAGTGACAGCCTAGATTTTTTATGCCAAGTCTCTGGAGTGGGGACTTGAACCCACAACCTTCTGACTCAGAGGCGAGGGTGCTGCCCACTGAGCCACGGACATGTGTTACCTTGGCTCAGTTGGTAGCACTCTTGCATCTGAGTCAAAATGTCGGAGATTCAAGCCCCGACATAGATTTGAGCGTATAATCTCGGCTGACTCTTTAATGCGGTATCGAAGGAGTGTTACATTGTTGGAGGTGCAACCGTTTCCACTGGTCTTTAAACTGAGGTCCCATCTGCCTGCTGAAGTGGACATAAAAATGTCCCATGATACTATTCAAAGAGCAGGGAGTTCTCCCGGTGTCTTAGCCAACATTCTCCCCTAACCATTATCATCAAAACAGATTACCTGCTGATTCATTCATTTGCTGTTTGTGGGATCTTGCTATGCACAAATGGCTGCTGTTCTTGCCTACATAACAGCAGCGACTGCATTTCAAATGTCATTCATTGGCGCTGAACACTTTGCAACATCCTGCGGGTGTGAAAGGCACAATGCAGATGCAAGTTTTTTTTCCTTCCCTCTATACTTCCTTCCCTTCTTCCCCCCGCCCCAATTTTCTCCTCCCCTCTTTTTATCGTGCTGACTCTGTGTTATTCTGTGTCTGCAGTAGCTCAGTCAGTATTGAAGGATTGAATGCGTTCCACTGGTAAAGTTAAAATATACACAGTGAATGCCGACTGATCATGTTTCACAGTATTCCATTAAAATGTGATACAGAAGTTACTTATTTAGTGGATGTGTATGGGAGAACCCTGATATCTATGATTGAGAACTTTACTTAGGGACATATGAGGCAGGTCCTGGAGCTGGAGAAGCCTGTGCTATGAAATTAGGATTATATGGAAAGCATCTGACTGTACCAGTGTGATAATACTTTCTCCTTTTACTGAGTACATGCGTCCACATGCGCACACACACACTTACTCACTCTCTCACACTCTCACACGCGCTCTCTCTCACACGCGCTCTCTCTCACACGCGCTCTCACTCTCACGCACTCACTCTCACACGCACTTACTCTCACGCTCTCTCTCACGCACTTTCTCGCGCACACTCTCACACATGCACTCGCTCTAACACTCGCTCTCTCACACGCGCTCTCACGCACTCACTCTCACACGCACTTACTCTCACGCACTTTCTCGCGCGCACTCTCACACGCACTCGCTCTAACACGCGCTCTCTCTCGCACGCGATTTCTCGCATGCGCTCACTCTCACGCGATTTCTCACACGTACTCACTCTCACGCACTCACTCTCACGCACTCACTCTCACACGCGCTCTCTCACGAACTTTCTCACGCGTGCACTCTCTCACACACGCTCTCTCGTGCGCGCCCTCACACACGCGATTTCTCGCACGCGCTCACTCTCGCGATTTGTCACACACGCTCTCTCTCACGCACTTTCTCACGCGTGCACTCTCACACACGCACTCGCTCTCACACGCTCTCTCTTGCACGCGCACTCTCTCTCTCACACGCACTCTCTCTCTTACATGCACATGCACACACTCTTGTGAATACTGTCTCCCACACTGATTTGTCATCTCTTACACTACATACTCACACAGTTACATATAGGCCCCGATATTTGCGGGGAGGGAGCGGGGGCTCGGTTCAGCGGCCAGGAAAGCCGGAAATACCGGATGGAGGTCCTGCAAGAATTTAACAGCAGAACCTCATTAGAATTTTTTTACTCTGTTTGTCGCCCGGCAGCTGGCCAGATTGAGAAGCTGGGTTGGGGTCGGGTTTCACATTTTTAACAAGTTAACCCCCCGACCCTATCCCGCCCATTGTGGGGGGGTTTAAAATTACCCCCGTAGTGTCTCACATTTGTGCGTACAACAAACATTTGTTGCTAGCAAAGAGCCACGTTATCATGAGTGTATTATGACCATGACTTGCTTTCCTGCATGCAGTTCTCTCTCCTGACTAACGGTCTCGATCAATTCCCAGCACTTCTGTGCCCATTTCCCTATCTGTCTAAGTCTGCCTTAAGAGTCCATGATGCGGAGATGCCGGTGTTGGACTGGGGTGGACAGAAATGAGAAATGAGAAGTCGCACAACACCAGGTTATAGTCCAACAGTTTTATTTGAAATCACAAGCTTTCGGAGCGCTGCTCCTTCATCAGGTGAAGTGCCTGACATGACAGAAGTCACTTCACCTGACGAAGGAGCAGCGCTCCGAAAGCTCGTGATTTCAAATAAAACTGTTGGACTATAACCTGGTGTTGTGCGACTTCTCATTTTTGCCTTAACAGTGTTTTTGTCAGTTCCTCATTCTGCAATCGAATTGTGCCATAATACCGACAGTTTCAGATTTGACTCCAGAAATAGGCTTATATTCCCTAGAGTTTAGAAGAATGAGAGATGAGCTCATTGAAACATATAAAATTCTTACAGGGCTTGACAGGGTAGATGCTGGGAGGATGTTTCCCCAGGCTGGGGAGTCTAGAACCAGGGGTCACAGTCTCAGAATAAGGGGTCGGCCATTTAGGACTGAGATGAGGAGAAATTTCTTCACACAGAGGGTGGTGAATCTTTGGAATTCTCTACCCCAGAGGACTGTGGAGGCTCAGTCGTTGAGTATTTTTAAGACAGAGATCGATAGATTTTTGGATATTAAGGGAATCGAGGGATATGGGGATAGAGCAGGAAGGTGGAGTTGAGGTAAAAGATCAGCCACGATCTTATTGAATGTCGGAGCAGGCTCGAAGGGCCGAATGGCCTACTCCTGCTCCTATTTCTTATGTTCTTAAATGACACACAAATGTTGATGTAAAGCAAGACTTTTGAATGGTGATCCTAGCTTAATCCCTGTGAGACCTCGCTCCAGCTTGTTGCTCCACTTCTTCCAGCCTAACATCCCCTCCCACAGCCTTTGGTAGCCTACATCTGGCCTCTTGTGCAACTACCCTTCCTTCTGTGCATCATGGGTGGCGAACGCCTTAAGCCTCCTCAGACTCACTTTCTGGGACTACCTACCTACATCTTTCTGCCTCTCTCCACCTTTTAAAAAAACCCTTCTTTTTAACCACGTTTTCAATTACCCCTCCTAATCTCTGCCCCCGTGGCTCAGCATCCTATCATCTACTTTTAAATCCATTCTATGAAGTATCTTGGGACATTTTTTTACATTAAAGGTGCTATATAAATGCAAGTTACTGTTGTTGTTGGAATGTTTTATTTCACTCGAGGAAGATTGTAATTGATGAGTTGAGAGTTTGGATCGTCTTTCAGGTGACAAGGGTTTTCTATGCGGGAGAGGCTTTAGATGAACGTACTGAGATAGGACAGGAGCTTTCAAGTATTGGCTGGACAGTAGAAATGTGGAATGTCCATCTGAGGTCAGAGATGGGGTTGCCAGCTCTCTAGGATTGACCTGGAGTTTCCAGGAATCCAAGATTAATTTCCTGGACACTACTACAAGCAACCCAGGAGAAAAATCCTAGGCGTATTAACAAAAAAAAGTGTGATTTTAATATTTTCTTTCAATATTTTTCTTTAATAGTTATAAAAATATTGGAGCTGGGGGAGGGGGAGAAAAAGCTGTTTGACTGAATGGGACGGTTGGAGGTGGGGATCATGTGACTAAACCTCCAGGAATATGTCCAGCTCGAGTTGGCAACCCTAGTCAGAGGAGACATTGGGACCAAGAATATCAACAGTTGAAGGACGAAGGTGAAAGAGCAATCAAGTGACCTGGGAGTGCTTGATAGCAAATATTACTTGGTGCCTGAAATGAGAATGTGTTTCATTTCCCTGCGTGAACATCCCTTAGCTCAAGCTCAAAATTCACAAAGCAGAAGGAATTCTGAGTAAGATTGTGCCCTAATCTGAAGAGAACTTGAAGTTCACTTGAATTTAAAGACGAGTGTGATCTACTTAAGATGTTGCAGGTTTGTCCTGAGGTGTGTTGATTTAAGTGGCAAGTGATTACTAGGCATTCCCCTCAGAGGGAGTAGGAGGGAAGGGTTACGACCAAAGTTCCCCCTAAGCTAGGTGATCTGGGAGACCGCTTTGCGGAACACCTCCGTTCAGTCCGTAAGGGTGACCCCGAGCTTCCGGTCGCCTGTCACTTTAATTCTCCGCTCCACTCCCACTCTGATCTCTCCGTCCTCGGCCTCTTACACTGTTCCAATGAAGATCAACGCAAGCTTGAGGAACAGCACCTCATCTTTCGATTAGGCACTTTACAGCCTTCTGGACTCAACATTGAGTTCAACAATTTCAGACTATAACCTCGGCCCCTATATTTTTTTTTCTCTTTTTCTCTCTCACATGGCAGCTGTTGATGATTCTGCCATTGCCATTTACACCTCATCTAGACTCATCTTTTGTTTCTTAACTTGTCCCATTACCATCTCCTTCGCCTTGCACCATCATCCCTTTTGTCATTTAACCTCTCCTGCCTTCCAGCCTATCACAGACCTTCCCTTTTGTTCTTTCCTCCCCTCCCCCCTTTCCCGGCCCCTACACTTGCTTAAAAATCTGTTACATCTCTAACTTTTTCCAGTTCTGACGAAGGGTCATCGACCTGAAACGTTAACTCTGTTTCTCGCTCTGGAGATGCTGCCTGACCTGCTGAGTGTTTCCAGCATTTTCTGTTTTTATCCCCCTAAGCTACGCGGGCATCGATCGGGAGGTCCCGCGCGGGCTGCTCACCAGCTGTTCCACTGGAAAAGACACCGCGCATGCGCGGCCACGCAGCAAACTTAAAGGGCACAAAAATAAATTAGAGGGAACATTGGTTACAACTGGGTCTGTTCTTAGGCACCACTTCATGAACAGTGCTGTCAGAGGTGACGTTGTCTCTGAGGTATCTAAAGGGGGGGCAGCAAAACAAAATTGAAAACGGAAGGGAGGAAAAATAATGAAGGTGAAATAACATCTGCTGATTTAAAATATCTTGTATAGTCCATTTTGTCATAAAAGCAAAATGACGAACGCAAAGCAGTGTTTGACTGCAATTAGAAAACATGGTCTGTGGTTTTGTTAAAGTGGAGAGAGGTTTCCTGTGTTGGCAGAGTTGATGCATTAATGATCTATATTGTCTACAGTAAGTTGTCAAGGCTGCATGGATCCTGAAAAATGCTCTCTGATGTATAATAGTGGAAAAAATTCTTGGTTTAGCTAAAGAGGAACAGATGTTTGGGAAGGGAATATCCAACTTGGAGCGGATATACAACTTAAGCTTTGTGCGTTGTTTTATGTGGCATTTGGGGACAATGATAATGTGATGCTTTTGTGGGCTGGATTTATTTTTTAATGATAACAACAATTTTTAAATTATTATTACAGTGAATGTTGTGCTCATTAAGGTGCAGGATTTTCGTTGCGGGAAATGAAGCATTGTCCTGTTTTAAGTACCCAGCATCGTCCTGAGTGAGATTGAGAAATTTGGTGACAGTTTTGTAATGTGAGTTTCATCCAGTAGGAAGTGGTTGAGACTCTATTGGCTTTCCTTGTTGCTCTTTTTTGGTACACTGCCACACACGTACATAGCCTTACCTGTCTTGAGTGTAATGTTTAAACATACATTGTTCTGAGCACAGCATGTTCAAATTTAGTTAAAGATCCCCAGTGAGAATACCCTTACAGGATGCTCTAATATGCAACAAGGTGACACTAACTTCAACATGAGTATCGGAAAGTTCTGCACGAACAAGTTGGAATCCTGACTTATTTTTCCATCTCCCCTCTCATTCTTTTGCAGGTCCTCAAAATTTTATCTTCCTCAGCCTTTCTTTCCTCCTCCGATCTCTTAAAACAAGCTTGCTTCACCTAAGTACTGCTGTAGCCGTGGCTCAGTGGGCAGCTCTCTCGCCTCTGAGTCAGAAGGTTGTGGGTTCACAGTCCCTCTCCAGAGACTTGAGCACAAAAATCTAGGCTGACACTCCAGTGCAGTGCTGAGGGAGTGCTGCACTGTCGGAGGTGCCGTCTTTCGGATGAGATGGTAAACCGAGGCCCCGTCTGCTCTCTCAGGTGGACGTAAAAGATCCCACGGGCACTATTTCGAGGAAGAGCTGAGGAGTTATCCCCAGTGTCCTGGCCAATATTTATCACTCAATCAACATCACTAGAAACAGATTATCTGGTCATGATCACGTTGCTGTTTGTGGGAGCTTGCTGTGCACAAATTGGCTGCCTTGGTGAGTTGCTGCAGTGCATCTTGTAGATGGTACACACTGCAGCCATGGTGCGCTGGTGGTGGATGGGGTGGCAATCAAGTGGGCTGCTTTGTCCTGGATGGTGTCGAGCTTCTTGAGTGTTGTTGGAGCTGCACTCATCCAGGCAAGTGGAGAGTATTCCATCACACTACTTACTTGTGCCTTGTAGATGGTGGAAAGGCTTTGGGGAGTCAGGAGGTGAGACACTCACCGCAGAATACCCAGCCTCTGACCTGCTCTTGTTGCCACAGTATTTATGTGGCTGGTCCAGTTAAGTTTCTGGTCAGTGGTGACCCCCAGGATGTTGAATGTCAAGGGGCGGTGGTTAGACCCTCGCTTGTTGGAGATGGTCATTGCCTGGCACGTCTGTGGCACGAATGTTACTTGCCACTTATCAGCCCAAGCCTGAATGTCGTCCAGGTCTTGCTGCATGTGGGCATGGATTGTTTCATTATATGAGGAGTTGCGAATGGAACTGAACACTGTGCAGTCATCAGCGAACATCCCCACTTCTGACTTTATGATGGAGGGAAGGTCATTGATGAAGCAGCTGAAGATGGTTGGGCCTAGGACACTGCCCTGAGGAACTCCAGCAGCGATGTCCTGGGGCTGAGATGATTGACCTCCAACAACCACAACCATCTTCCTTTGTATTAAGTATGACTCCAGCCAGTGGAGAGTTCTCCCTCTGATTCCCATTGACTTCAGTTTTACTAGGGCTCCTTGATGCCAGACTCGGTCAAATGCTGCCTTGATGTCAAGGGCATTCACTCTCACCTCACCTCTGGAATTCAGCTCCTTTGTCCATGTTTGGACCAAGGCTGTAATGAGGTCGGGAGCCGAGTGGTCCTGGCGGAACCCAAACTGAGCATCAGTGAGCAGGTTATTGGTGAATAAGTGCTGCTTGATAGCACTGTCGACGACACCTTCCATCACTTTGCTGATGATTGAGAGTAGACTGATGGGGCGGTAATTGGCCGGATTGGATTTGTCCTGCTTTTTGTGGACAGGACATACCTGGGCAGATTTCCACATTGTTGGATAGATGCCAGTGTTGTAGCTGTACTGGAACAGCTTGGCTAGAGGCGCAGCTAGTTCTGGAGCACAAGTCTTCAGCATGATAGCCGGGACCCATAGCTTTTGCTGTATCCAGTGCACTCAGCCATTTCTTGATATCACGTGGAGTGAATCAAATTGGCTGAAGCCTGGCTTCTGTGATGGTGGGGACCTCAGGAGGAGGCTGATATGGATCATCCACTTGGCACTTCTAGCTGGAGATTGTTGCAAAAGCTTCAGCCTTGTCTTTTGCACTCGCGTGCTGGGCTCCGCCATCATTGAGGCTGGGGATATTCATGGAGTCTCCTCCTCCCGTTAGTTGTTTAATTGTCCACCACCATTCACGACTAGATGTGGCAGGACTGCAGAGCTTTGATCTGATCCGTTGATTGTGGGATCGCTTAGCTCTGTCTGTAGCATGCTGCTTCCGCTGTTTAGCACGCATGTAGTCCTGTGTTGCAGCTTCCCCAGGTTGGCACCTCATTTTTAGATATGCCTGGTGCTGCTCCTGGCATGCTCTTCTGCACTCCCTAGTGAACCAGGGTTGGTTCCCTGGCTTGATGTTAATGCTAGAGTGAGGGATATGCCGGGCCATGAGGTTGCAGATTGTGGTGGAATACAATTCTGCTGCTGCTGATGGCCCACAGCGTCTCATGGATGCCCAGTTTTGAGCTGCTAGATCTGTTCTGTATCTATCCCATTTAGCACGGTGGTAGTGCCACACAACACGATGGAGGGTGTCCTCAGTGTGAAGTCGGGACTTCGTCTCCACAATGACTGTGTGGTGGTCACTGCTACCAATGTTGTCATGGACAGATGCATCTGTGACAGGTAGATTGGTGAGGACGAGGTCAAGTAGGTTTTTCCCTCCTGTTGGTTCTCTCACCACTTGTCGCAGGCCCAGACTGGCAGCTATGTCCTCCAGGACTCGGCCAGCTCGGTCAGTAGTGGTGCTACCGAGCCACTCTTGGTGATGGACATTGAAGTCCCCCACCCAGAGTACATTCTGTGCCCTTGCTACTCTCAGTGCTTCTTCCAAGTGGTGTTCAACATGGAGGAGTACTGATTCATCAGCTGAGGGAGGGCGGTAGGTGGTAATCAGCAGGAGGTTTCCTTGCCCATGCTTGACCTGAAGCCATGAGACTTCATGGGGTCCAGAGTCAATGTTGAGGACTCCCAGGGCCACTGCCCCCCAACTGTGTATTACTGTGCCGCCAGCTCTGGTGGGCCTGTCCTGCCGGTGGGGCAGGACATACTCAGGGATGGTGATGGAGGAGTCTGGGACATTGGCTGAAAGGTATGATTCTGTGACTATGACTATGTCAGGCTATTGCTTGACTAGTCTGTGGGACAGCTCTCCCAATTTTGGCACAAGTCCTCAAATGTTATTAAGGAGGACATTGCAGAGCCGACTGGGCTGGGTGTGCCGTTGCCGTGTCCAAAGTCGATGCCGGGTAGCCCGACCGGATTTAATCTTATTATTGTTTTTCATGGTGGATTGTTACAACTGAGTGGCCTGTTTGACCATTTCAGAGGGCAGTTAAGAGTCAACCACATTGCTGTGGGTCTGGAGTCACATATAGGACAGACAAGGTAAGAACGGCAGATTTCCTTCCCTAAAGGACTTTGAACAATGTTAGACTAACTAGTCAAACTCCCGTGGTATTGTACACAAGGAGTCAAGAAAATGTGTAGTCTTCAAGTCAAGGAGGGTTAGAGGGTGGAAAATTATTGGACATGGGCTGAGGTAGGACTGCAGAGATAGGGGATGAGAATAAGATGGAGGAGAAGGTGAAATGGGGTGGAGCAGGAGGGGGAATATAGAATGGGGTGGACAAGATAGAGACTGATGGGGTGGGGAAAAAAGGAAGGTAGACCATGGCTTGAGGAGAGTGGAAAGAAAGAGAATTAAAATTTGCCATCGAATGTAAGCGGGGTTGGAGGCTAAAAACAGTGGCTGCGCTGTTGGATCTAGTGACATAAGTACTTTAAGGAGTGGGAGGGGAGGGTAGCGGTGATGGGGAAGCGGAAGAGATGATGAGTGAGTGTGGAGGGGTAGGGTGTTGGGAAGTGGGAGATTGGTGAGGGGGGGAAAGAAACTTGGGCAGAGCAAAAGAGAATGTGGAGGAGGAAAATTGGGGAAAGAAGGCGGATGATGCAGGGTGGGGGGGAAGAGAACACGAAGGGAGAAGTCAGGGCAGGGGGAAAGAAGGCAAGTGAGAAGGAGAAAGAGAGAAGAGGACAGGCAGAGAGGTTGTGGGAAGGGGACGGGAAGAGGAGTGGGACAGGAAGAGGGGGAGGAGGACAAGGGACAGGGTGAGGGTGAGAGGATGGGGAGAGGGGCAACATGACAGGGGACAGGGAGAAGGGGGCAGAGCACATTGTAGAGGCAGCTTTACCCTGTGTCTTGGGCATGTTACACTTGACCGAGGAAGATGTAATGCCTAGAGTGGGTGACTGTTAGCAGAATGCAAACTCCATAAACTCAAGTTAAACCTTGAGTCTTGGGACCTTAATTTCGGATAATATGCTGTTTCTCTCGCTGTTAAATTGAAGTTCTGTACCGGGCAATGCCAATCACTTAACGGACAATGCGAGGGCTCTGTCTGAAATGCAACTTATGACGCAAATTGTCATAACAGCTGCTTCACGGATTTGACAGTAAAATTGGAGGAAGATTAATGCTTCCAGAATTTCAAACTTGGCCGTGGCTATTTCCATGTATAGGTTTGTTGTTCGTCATCAGTCTTGGCGACCACACCCCACCCCTCCCACCCACCCCCTCCCCTTAATCATTCGGTCCTTGGACTGCTGGCCTTGCCTTCAGATTGTTTTTGTAATCAGCCAATTTCTGCATCTGTTGAGCATCTTGAGTAAGCCGTGCAGTGGAAGCAGATGGAGATCGCTAGTCACTTCAGCAGAACAATGGAAAACATTGCAGGGGCGACGTAAAGCCGGGCGAACGTCTGATCATACAGAAAACCAGAAGTGGCCAACGCACTAGGAAGCCTGTGTGTTGTGAACCAAAATGGAACCAGCACTGGCACCAAGAGGCATCGGAGCAGCATGTTATAGTGAAGCAGGGTTATACATAGAGTGTACAGCACAGAAACAGGCCATTCGGCCCAACTGGCCCATGCCAGTGTTCGTGCTCCACACGCGCCTCCTCCCACCTTTCTTCATCTAACCCTCTCAGCATAACCTTCTATTCCTTTCTCCCTCATGTGTTTATCTAGCTTCCCTTTAAATGCATCAATTCATTTTGCCTCAACTACTTGACACATTCTAACCACTCTACTTCCATATTCTCACCACTCTCTGGATAAAGAAGTTCCTCCTGAATTCTCCATTCGATTTATTAGTGACTCTCTTATATTTATGGCCCCTAGTTTTGGCCTCCCCCACTTGAATGGATTTGTACAATTTCTTTACCAGAGGGGACTTGTAAAGAATACTTCATACTAGAAGTCATGGTGCATTGGTGAGCCATATGATAGGGTGCAAAGGGAGTTGTATGGTGTTTCAATTTATTTTCCAAATGTTGTCGCTTTTCTCCCCGACTCTCTGTCAAGTGCTGACCCATGCTGGTGCAGGCACACCTTCAGTACTTTACCCAAGTGTTCATTCATTCTTCAAGTGGGAGCCTGGACACCGAGGCCTCAATTCCGCGGAATGTCGAACCTGGCATAAGTGCTGCGATCCTCCCGCCGGCGCTGACCCCAGCAAAGCCTGCGGTGCCAGAGAGCGTTCGCCTAATTGAACTAATGCCGGTGGGTGCCTGCACCTGGAGGGGTGCACCTTGGGTGCTCAGCTGCCAGAGGAGACCAGAAACTGCGGCTTCGGTTGCTGGGTCAAGGGGAGGGAGGGGATGGGGTTAGCAGGGCCCTTCTCAGACTGGAGCTGCCGGTGTGCCTATTGAGAAAAAAAAGCTGCTCATTTCTTTTTCTAAATCATCAGGAATTCAGACCACAACCCAGGCACAGACCCCCAAGTGAGCCCGAGCTTAAAAAGATTAATACAATTGGGATAGAAAGGGAGAAAATAATTGACAAACTATCAAAACCAAAAGAGGATAAAATCCCAGGTCTGGATGATATGCACCCACACATACTCAAGGAAACTAGGGAGGAGACAGCAGAGGCACTACATACATCAAAGTTCCATAGAAGAGGGGATAGTGCCAGAGGACTGGATACCTAATGTTGTTCCTATATACAAGAAGGGAGATTGAACAAAACCTGGGAACTATAGACCAGTCAGCTTAACGTCAGTGATAGGAAAGATACTGGAATCTATTCGAAAAGAAGTGACAGAAGAGCATCTAGAGACAGAAAATATCATCAAAAAATAGCCAGCATAGATTCCGAAAGGCTTAACCAACCTGATAAAATTCTTTGAAGAGGTAACGGAAAAAGTAGACAAGGGTAATGTAGTAGATGTCATATACTTGGGTTTTCAAAAGGCCTTCGATAAGGTACCACACGGTCGGCTCATGACAAAGGTTAGGGCATGTGGAGTCAGGGGACAAATAGCTGAATGGATAGCAAATTAGCTAAAAAGTAGAGAATAGGGGTAAAGGGTAGTAGTTATTCAGATTGGAGGAAGGTAAAAAGTGGTGTTCCACAAGGATCAGTGCTGGGACCACTGTTATTCATAATTTACATTAATGATTTGGACTTAGGAACAAGTAACTCAATTTCAAAATTTGCCGATGATACCAAACTGGGGGGGTATGGCTAACACTGAGGAAGAATGCAACATAATACAAGAAGACATTAGAAAACTTGCAGACTGGGCAGTTAAGTGGCAAATTAATTTTAACATAGATAAATGTGAGGTGATGCACTTTGGTAGGAAAAATTGAAACATCACCCACACCTTAGAAAATAAGAAACTGAGTGGGGTAGAAGAGCAAAGGGAGCTAGGGATACAGGTGAGCAAATCATTAAAAGCAGCATCGCAGGTCAGCAAAGCAATTCCAAATGCTAACAAAGCACTGGGATTTATTTCTAGGGGTATAGAATTCAAAAGTAGTGAAGCTATGTTAAACTTGTATAGGACCCTGGTCAGGCCGCTGTTAAGAGTTCTGTGCACAGTTCTGGTCTCCATACTTTAAAAAGGACGTAGAAACACTGGGGAAAGTGAAAAATAGATTTACAAGGATGGTGCCAAAACTGAGAGATTACAGCTATCGGACAAGATTGAACAGGTTGGGGCTTTTTTCTTTAGAAAAGAGATGACTTAGAGGTGACCCGACAGAGGTCTTTAAAATTGTGAATGGGTTGGTCAGGGTAGATGTGGAGAGAATGTTTCCACTTGTGGGAGAATCCTAAACTAGGGGCCATGAATACATGATAGTTACTAATAAATTCAATAGGGAAATAAGGAAAAATGTCTTTACTCAGAGAGTGGTTAGAATGTGGAACTGGCTACCACAGGAAGTGGTTGAGGCAAATAGCTTAGATGCTTTCAAAAGGAAACTAGACGAGTACATGAGAGAAAAGGGAATAGAAAGAGATGCTGAAAGAGGCAGCTGGAATGGGAGGAGACTCATGTGGAGTATAAACACCAGCACAGACTGGTTGGGCCGAATGGCTTCTTTCTGTGCTGTATATTCGATGTAATTTTCTGTATTTCAGCTGGATGTGCGAGCCTGTTCTCACACAGTATTAAACCCCCTCTCCACTCTTGTGCCAGACAGGGATGAGGAAACTCCCACCCTAGGAGCCTCCTTCCACTGGCCACGCCCCCCCCCCCTTACCCGTTTTCCTTTTTTGGGGGTGTTTTATTGTGAGAAAACAAACCACGTACAATATGTTATATCCATGATCTTGGTGCACAGTAGCGTGGAGTGTTACCTGGCATTCTGGTACACACTTTTCCAATTAGTGCCAGAGCCTTATTAACAAATTGTTTGCAGGTCTATGAAAAGGCAGAGAAATGACAGCTCCCAGTGTAGCAGGTCACATTCCAGTCCTGCTCTCTGAAAACCCATTGTGTTCTCAGTGTGCGAGTCCACTGAAAGGTTGAGGCTTAGCAAGCACTGCAGCTAGTTTACAAGTTACGACCGTGACGCCTCCTAGTCACTGATTTTAACTGAGCCATACAGGGCACTCGTATAGATGGCCGGCCTTTGGAATCCCAGGCAGCTGGAACGGTCAGCCCAGCTATCGAACGAGCATTGCAACCCGCTCACCTGCGGAAGTACTTGGGCGCAGCGGATATGAGGCAACCAGAAATAGAATTTAATCAGTCGCAAGCTGCACTTTAAACACTCCAGAAACACTCCACCAGCACTCACACCATGAACATGCAACACCACATAAACCGCAAGATCAAGGCCACTGATACACTACCCACACTATAATTCACTGGATCCAAGTGCATCACTTGGAATAAATTTAATCTGCCATTCTTTAATGTGCTGTCTAAAATCACGCCAAAGTGACACTAGGAAATTGGCCCAAGCAATCAAAGCCACTGGCCACCCCATTACTGTAAATATGCACCATTACTTCTGCCGTCCACAATGGCCGAGCACACCAGAAGGTGTGTGCGATTCTCCAATGATCACCCAGACAGCTGAGGGTTGTATGCTGATGGTGCCAGCTGGTGAGCTCATGCTGTAATAATTAAAACTGCAGCAGAGACTTTAACCTGTTGCTTGTCCTCACCACTTCTCACAAGTCTGCTGTAAGTAGTTCGGTTCTTTATGAGCCTCGCCGAGGAATCAGTGACCTTGAAATCGCTCTGTGGGATCATCGGCATACACACACAAAGGCTGAGTGTGTTTGACTGAAATTCCTGTTTTGGCAGAGGTGATAACTCATTTACAGGAAACTCTTTATTAACCGGCACCGACGGGACTGGCGTGGTGCCGGTTAATCAAAAAGTCCGGATAACGGAGAGTTATATCTCCCAACGTACGAGAGCCCCGTACACACTGACATGCGCCTGCATTCGGAGCTCCGTCTCCCCGGGAACCGCCAGCTGACCATCTGTCGTGTCCGCTGCCTACCCGGGCTGCACATTCCCCTCCCAATCTACACGCTCCGATACAAGGCAAACGCCTCGGGGTTTTTTTTAAAGTTAATTTTAAACGAGAGATGAAGGAAAACCCCGGTTACCTACTCAAGAATTTTGCCGGTTAAGAGAGATTTCCGGATATTTGGGTGCCGGTTAATAAAGAGTTTTCCTGTATTATTAAACACCCCTGCTAAAATAGTGGAGAGAAATTTCAGGTGCAGTAAGCCAGCATATTTGTGACAGTTCGGCTCTGTGGCAACACTCTTGCCTCAGAGTCATAAGGTCGCAGGTACAAGAGATTTGAGCACATAATCTAGGCTGGCACCGCAGTGCAGTATTGAGGGAGAGCTACACTGTCAGGGGGTGCTGTTCTTCGCATGAGATGTCCTCTCGAGTAGATGTAAAAGATCCCATGGTGCTTTTCGAAGAAGAGCAGGGGAGTTCTCCTAGTGTCCCGGCCAACATTTATTCCTCAACCAGCATCACTAAAAGCAGATTATCTGCATCTCATTACTGTTGTGGGACCTTTGTGCAAATTGGCTGCACCTATTTAAGAAAGAAAGAACTTGCATTTCTATAGCGCCTTTCATAACCTCAGGACGTCCCAAAGCGCTTTACAGCCAATGAAGTACTTCTGAAGAGTAGTCACTGTTGTAATGTGCGAAAGGTGGCAGCCAACCTGTGCACAGCAAGCTCCCACAAACAGCAATGTGATAATGACCAGATAATCTGCTTTAATGATGTTGGTCGAGGGGTAAATATTGGCCCGGACACCGGGGAGAACTCCCCTGCTTGTCTTTGAAATAATGCCCGTGGGATCTTTTACATCCACCTGAGAGGGCAGACGGGGCCTCGGTTTAACGTCTCATCCAAAAAACAGCTAGTTCAGCAACTAGCCTTATTATTTATCTCAAAGAGAGAAGTGACAGCAAGCTGTAAGTAATTCTGTTCCCCATTGTCCACAAATAATGATTTGACTTTTAAATGACCCAAGCTGCTTAACATTCCACTCCGGTACATGGCCATACCTGTAATCAACCCTTACTCACAATTCTGGGTGTCTTGAAACATGTGTCTTTCAGGTTGTCTTCATTATGGAACGCAGTAGGGCAAGATGTATATAATGAAATCGTTATCCTGTTGTAGATTTGGTCTACGGTTTTGTTACACACAGCAAGCAGAGGAAATGATGCCCTGTTGTGGGTTGAGTGCCCATTTCAGACACCCTTCAACACATTGAAAGTCCTATTGCAAACGCCTCTAGGTGTTTGCAATCCTGAACACATCCACACATCCCAGGAAGGCCAACGAGGTGTCCAAACAGTTGCCTTGAAAAACACAACCTAAAATTAATGTCAGTAAGAGTTCTGCGACCCATTGATAATGCGGTAAAGAAAGGGAAAAATGTATGAAAAGCAATGTAGGATGTGAATACCCTCTTCTATCCAGGCTTATGTTGCCCTGTTTTTTTTCTTCAAATATTTCGCTCTGTACTTGAATCTTGGCGCAAAGAACAGCTTGGAGAAAAAGCTATCAACTCGTATGTGTCAAGACTTTTGAAGATTGGCTGCTGTGTTCAGAGCTGTCAACATGGGGGAACTGTCGGGGAGTGAGATTTACGATTAGAAAGAGACGCAGATTGCCAACTCATTTAAAAAATATTTAAGTTGTGTTCGTTTCCCATTGTGACACACTTTGATGTATGTCTTTGAAACCACATTGAGTGAGGCTCAATTGGTCTGGGCATCACCGGCGTGCACAGAGAAACTGCCAGTGCTGATATCTTTACCAGTGAGGATAGATGGTCACGTGGTTGAGATTCCATTTAATTGCTCATTCAGAGAACTTTACAGCCTGGACTTATTTAAGGACACCGGGCACTATCTTTACTCGCCCAGTCCAGATATCAGAAAGACACGTCGAGAATTGTATGTAGTTGGATTTGACTTGAGCCTCTAGACAAAAGTTTATTTAGTGAAGTGCTGAGATTTCTAACGAATTGCTCTGTGGGAGGAGGGGGAGTGAAGTTCTGACTGACTGCTTTGAGTTTCCTCTCGACAGATGCAGAAATGCTTGTTGTTCACCTCCTGGATGATTAGATCATTGTGAATGAGACAATTTCTGTTGTGATCTCATCTGTCTGTAATCTAACTACTAAAAACGATCACTTTAATTTTTCTTTTTTTCCGTTGCCAGTTGGGTTTAGAGTTTGGCTTTCCATGTGTAGCATTGCAAAATAAAAAATTAAAAAAAATAAAAATCCTGTTCTGGTTGAATTAAAGGACACTGGAGTCTCCAAACTTTGACATGCCGTTCTGCTGATTTCCCGAATTTTGCAAATGGTTCAAAGTTCAGGGGGAAAGAAAATATCAACTCAATCAAAATCACACAGCATTTGAGATATTGGTGAACAAGAAGGCGATTGATTCGGTGTGCCTAGGTGCGAAGAGTAGGTTGTCGGCTTTGTCACTAGAATGACAGAACTTCACAGCACAGAAGGCGACCATTTACCCCCTCGTCCCATTCCCCTGCTCTTTCCCCATATTCTTCATTTTTTCCCAAATATTTATCTATTTACCTTTCCAAAGCGCTGACGGATTTTGCTTCCTCTGCCATTCCATGTCCTCTATATAAAAAATTCCTGACCCTCATCTTTGTTGTATTGTTGGTGATCTTATATTCATGCCCTCTCGTTACTGACAAATGGAAATAGTTTTTTTTTCTACTGATTTACCTCATCAAAATCCCTCATAATTCCGAACACCTCTATCAGATCTTCACTTAATCTCTTTCCTTCTAATGAAAAGAGCCCCAGAATCTCTGGTCTTTCCTCATAACTAAACCCTCATCCCCTGGTATCATTGTATCCCCAGCAGCAGGAATCCAGGCTCCAACCCAAGCACAGACCCCAGAGCCCCCCAGGTGAGTCCTACTTCAGCCTGGGGGGCTGGCTGTGAGGCCTGCTCTCACGCAGTGTGCCAGCTCCACACTCCCTCAACCCCCAACCCACCCGGCACCTTCAAGTGAGGTTGCAATCCTTTTTCAAGGCAGACTTTGTTGGACGACGATGTTTTGTGGTTCTTTGATAATATCACAGCTGGTCCCATCTGCCCGAGTCAGGCAGTGAGAATGTGGCAGCGTTGAGTGTTTAAATCAGATCAGACATGCCTCTTAATTACTGTTGCCCTTTTTAAACATGTTCTTTATTCTATTTCAATGATGAGAGTTTGAACTGTTTTTCAATAAAATCACTGTTTGATTTTGCTCATTGACAGAAAGGACAGTCCAAGAAATACGAGTACGTTTTTATCCGATTAATGCCCTCCTTTACTTTAACACCAATAAGGCAGAGAACAACACAGGAAAACACGCAACCTAGCGTGTGCCACATACAGGTCAACACACAGCCTGGCGTGTGCCACATACAGGACAACACACAGCCTGGCGTGTGCCACATACAGGTCAACACACAGCCTGGCGTGTGCCACATACAGGACAACACACGGCCTGGCGTGTGCCACATACAGGACAACACACGGCCTGGCGTGTGCCACATACAGGACAACACACGGCCTGGCGTGTGCCACATACAAGCAAATAGCTGGAGAGCATCATTTATGGGATAACACACAAGCTGGTGTGTCACATACAGGAAAATGCATGTCTGGTGTGCATCACATGGGGGGGGCTCAGATGTTTGTGGCATGTCACGAGCAACGTTCCCTCTAAGGTCTGCTGGTCCCGCGCAGCCCGGGACCGCCTTTCTCAATGTTACATTTTGCGCATGTGCGAAACTGTGAATGGGCCGCGCAGCCAAACAAAATTAGGGGGAACATTGGTCACAAGTGGGTCGAGTGCATTATGTGAGAGTTAACAGGCTGCAGTGCATTGCACACATGGAATAATGCCCAGGTTGGCGGGCATTATGTATAGGTTAACGTAAGGCCTGGCCAGATCTCCATCAGCAGCAGCAGTAATCCACCACTAACCAAAATAAAAGCTGAAACTGTTAGGGTACAGTGTAAGCATTTCACTCCGCAATTAACCTGTGCTCCCTGGGAATGTTTGTTGCTGATATTGGATGTGTAAAATGTAAAAAGCGAGGCCATCAGACAGAAAAAAAGCCAACACGGCCTTAACAAGGAGCTGTACGGGGGCGACGTGGAACTCATTCGGCATAGTCTCTACCTAGTTCCGAGGTGGTCCAAGCCTATAGAACAAACCTGCCAACATAGGAACAGGAGCAGACCATTCAGCCCCTCTAGTCTGTTCCACCATTCTATTAGATCATGGCTGTTCTCTATCTCAACTTCATTTACCCGCCTTCTCTCCATATCCATTGATACCCCTTACCCAACAAAATTCTATCAATCTCAGTCGTGACAGTTTCAGTTGACTCAGCATGCACATCCGTTTGGGGGAGAGAGTTCCAGATTTCCACTGCGCCTTGTGTGAACTAATGCTGCTTGATTTCACTCCCGACTGGCCGAGCTCTACTTATTATGTCGGTCCCACTCAAAGGGGCCATAAGAATTGCTGGTATCAAAATATCACCTGCTCGCTGTGAATCTAACTGCTGTCATCGTTCTGGGAACAATTGAATCTGACACTGGCTGCAAAATGGTCTCGAGCACTCTGTGCCCAAACACTGATGTGACTTTCCTTGATCGACATAATTTAAAAAAAAACACCCTGGACCCAAAAATATTCTTTTTAAAAAAGCAAATTTTTTTTTGGAAATGGTTTTGTCGTGTGATTTCAGTAGAAATGTAATTGAAGCAGTAATGGGCACCGATTCCGAAGCATTCCAGGTTATGACGCATTCTTTGCCGACACCGTCATTCCTAGTTTAATTTTTGCATTTCGTCAGCAAAATCAAACTGAGCCCTGTTCTCTTTGCAGTTCAGTGCTGAAACCAGCGTGTTTCTATCTTGCCCTTCCTTCCAACTAATTTTTTTACTCACACGTGCATGGTGCGCATGTGAAACTGAGGGTGGTGGGGATGGGGGGAGAGAAGGGAAACGGTGCAGGATCTGCAGAGTCACCAGATGCAGCTGTCGGTAGTGCCGATGTAAAGTGGTTGCACTTTCGGCTCGTCCTCCTCGTCTGTTACTCAAGGTGAGGGAGGTCAGTGCTGTGGAATGGAATAATTTCTCATTTTACACATCCAATATCAGCAACAAACATTCCCAGGGAGCACAGGTTAATTGCGGAGTGAAATGCTTACACTGTACCCTCACAGGGGGCCTCAGGCCCAAGCTCAGAAGAGACTCCCTACTGTATCAATGGATATTTCCTATGCTTGTCATCCTTGTGACCGCTCGGAGTGACATTAACAAGTTGTTGCCAACTTTGGAGCAGTTTTGTACTGTGTGTCCGTACCCATGGAGCGAGGTTGAATCTGCTCCAAGCTCGTTTGATTTAAGACCCTTATAGATGGCAGAAATGGAGGCCTCCATTGCTTCAGTCTGGGCTGGATTCAAGCTCTGGCCCTAGAGAAGAACATTGTGTCAACTTAATGCAGCTACTCACCCATTTATAATTCAGAAAGAATTTTGTTAATGTGAAGTGCAAAGCTCTTCCGTTTCCTGAGCTGCCTGTTTTGTTTACTTTTAGATACACAGTCTTGCCGTCGGGGTCACTGAGGATCTTGGATTCAAGAGTGTCTGACAGTGGCCTCTACAGATGTTCTGCGATAAACAGAGCAGGAAACGCCTCGTTGACATTGCAGCTCATCGTTCAGGGTGAGAGTTATTTATCCCAGCCTCGGTTTGTCCCTTCATTTTCTTGCCTCCTTGAAGGTGCTGACTCATGTTTGGGGTTTGGTTCCATGGGAGCTGGCTGCCCTCTGGCACCTTGTCCAAGTAGCTGTCCTTCACGTTCGAGTCGAGACATTTGATGCCAGATCTTGACAGATTGACAAAAAATGGTTGGAGCTGACCCAAAGACGCAGGCTCACCTGTAGCTGCGGCTCAGAGGGTGGGGCCACGCTGATTTTGCAAGGGTAGTCCCTCGCCTTAATCTGAATAGACTGCTGGCACATGAAACGTTAGCCTGGAGAGCTTGGACTGCAGCACACTTGGCTGCAGCTCGCATTAAAGGGAAAGTTGTTGTCATGGTAAAAAAAAAGTGGACTAATTGTTCACAATTGTTCAGTGTGAGGCGTTAAACCGAGGCCCCATCTGCCCTCTCAGGTGGACGTAAAAGATCCTACGGCTGCTATTTCGAAGACGAGCAGGGGAGTTCTAATATTTACCCCTCAACCAACATCACTAAAAAAACAGATTATCTGGTCATTATCACATTGCTGTTTGTGGGAGCTTGCTGTGCGCAAATTGGCTGCCACGTTTCCTACATTACAACAGTGACTACACTCCAAAAGTACTTCATTGGCTGTAAAGTGCTTTGGGACATCCTGAGGTAGTGAAAGGCGCTGGAGACATTTGGGCAACACTGTTGCCTTTGATGCTGGAGGGTTGGAGGTCGCGCTGCAGGGCAGGCACCACGGTAGGTTAGCCTTACTTGGCCACCTTCCAGTAGAAGCGCCGGTGCAAGTGGCATGGAGGGAATTTGTGGACCAAGTCAATACAGTCACCCAGGTTCTGTGTACCTGCTGCAAAGGCGAAGGGGAGTGTGCTCTTCACTTTGGCACACTTTTCTTGTGGGAGCTCACCAAGAATGACACAAGCCTCGGGTTAGGAACGGTGCACCTTCTGAGAGGTACCATTTAAAGCTTTGTGCACAACCATTGCCCTTTTGCACACTCTCTTTCATTGTACCAAAGCCGGATAGCACACTTTTCTAGTGGCGGAGATGGTGGGTGTAGACCAGCAAATAATTGTTCAAGTTTCCAGGCTGAGGCTTTCCTCTGCTGTTGAGGGGTTTCTCTGTTGGGTCACCAGTATTTGGCACCAAGAATCATAGAATCATAGCAAGTTACAGCACGGCAGGAGGCCATTTCGGCCCATCGTGTCCGCGCCGGCCAACAAAAAGCTATCCAGCCTAATCCCCCTTCCCAGCTCTTGGTCCGTAGCTCTGCAGGTTACAGCATCCCAAGTGCACATCCAAGTACTTTTTAAATGTGGTTAGGGTTCCTGCCTCTACCACCCTTTCAGGCAGTGAGTTCCAGACCCCCACCACCCTCTGGGTGAAGAAATTTCCCCTCAAATCCCCTCTAAACCTTCCACCAATTACTTTAAATCTGTGCCCCCTGGTTTTTGACCCCTCTGCTAAGGGAAATAGGTCCTTTCTATCCACTTTATCTGGGCCCCTCATAATTTTATACACCTCAATAAGGTCTCCCCTCAGCCTCCTCTGTCCCAAGGAAAACAAACCCAGCCTATCCAGTCTTTCCTCATAGCTAAGATTCTCTACTCCCGGCAACATCCTTGTAAATCTCCTCTGCACCCTCTCTAGTGCAATCACATCTTTCCTGGAATGTGGTGACCAGAACTGCATGCAGTACTCTAGCTGAGGCCTAACTAGTAAACATAAGAACATAAGAAATAGGAGCAGGAGTAGGCCAGTCGGCCCCTCGAGCCTGCTCCGCCATTCAATAAGATCATGGCTGATCTGATCCTAACCGCCAATCTACTATCTATCACAGAACCATCTCCTGCATCTAACAGAATTGCACACACGAAATAGGAGCAGAATCAGGCTACACAGTCCCTGGGCCCGCTCCACTACCCACAGGGCCATGACCGATCCGAACCTAGACTCATGTCCAAATTCCTGCCCGCTCCCCGTAACCCTTAATGCCCTTTACTTCTAGGAAACTGTCTATTTCTGTTTTAAATTTAATTAATGTTGTAGCTTCTACAGCTTTTTGTGGCAGCATATTCCATGGACCTACCACCCTCTGAGTGAAGTAGTTCCTCCTCATCTCAGTTTTGAAAGAGCAGCCCCTTATTCTAAGACTATGTCCCCTAGTTCTCGTCTCACCCGTCATCGGGAACATCCTCCCCGCATCCACCCGATCCAACCCCTTCACAATCTTATATGTTTCAATAAGATCGCCTCTCATTCTTCTGAACTCCAATGAGTAGAGTCCCAATCTACCCAACCTCTCCTCATATGACCACCCCCTCATCCCCGGGATTAACCGAGTGAACCTTTTTTGCACTGCCTCGAGAGCAAGGATGTCTTTCCTTAAGTAAGGACACCAAAACTGTATGCAGTATTCCAGGTGCGGTCTCACCAATACCTTGTACAACTGAAGCAATACCTCCCTATTTTTATATTCTATCCCCCTAGCAATGAAAGCCAACATTCCATTTGCCTTCTTAATCACTTGCTGCACCTGCATACTAACCTTTTGAGTTTCGTGCACCAGGACCCCCAGATCCCTTTGCACTTCAGTACTCTCCAGTTTCTTGCCATTAAGATAATAAATTGCTCTAGGATTTTTCCTGCCAAAGTGCATCACCTCACACTTTCCAGTGTTGTATTCCATCTGCCAAATCTCTGCCCACTTACTTAGCCTGTCTATGTCCCCTTGCAGGTTTTTTATGTCCTCCTCACTCACTACTTTCCCTCCCATCTTTGTATCATCTGCAAATTTTGATATGTTACACTTGGTCCCTTCCTCCAAATCGTTAATATAGATTGTGAAGAGTTGGGGACCCAGCACTGACCCCTGTGGAACACCACTAGTTACTGATTGCCAGACTGAGAATGAACCATTTATCCCAACTCTTTGCTTTCTGTTAGATAGCCAATCCTCTATCCATGCCAGAATATTACCCCCAATCCCGTGATTTTTTACCTTTAGCAATAATCTTTTGTGTGGCACCTTGTCAAATGCCTTTTGGAAGTCTAAATACACTACGTCCACTGGTTCCCCTTTATCCACTCTATATGTTACTTCCTCAAAGAACTCCAGCAAATTTGTCAAACATGACTTCCCCTTCGTAAAACCATGCTGACTTTGTCCTATTAAATTATGATTATCCAAATGTCCTGTTACTGTTTCCTTAATAATGGACTCCAAAATTTTACCTACCACAGATGTTAGGCTAACCGGTCTATAGTTACCAGCCTTCTGTCTACTGCCCTTTTTAAATAAGGGTGTTACATTAGCAGTTTTCCAGTCTGCCGGGACCTTAGCGGAATCCAGGGAGTTTTGAAAAATTATTACCAATGCATCTACAATCCCTACCGCCACTTCCTTCAAGACTCTAGGATGTAAGCCATCAGGTCCAGGTGATTTATCCGCCTTGAGTCCCATTATTTTACCGAGTACCACTTCCTTAGTGATTTTGATCGTGTTTAGCTCCTCTCCCCCTATAGCCCCCTGTTTGTCCAGTGTTGGGATATTCTTAGTGTCCTCTACTGTAAAGACTGATACAAAATATTCATTCAGTGTTTTTGCCATCTCCATATTTCCCACCATTAATTTCCCGGTCTCATCCTCTAAGGGACCAACATTTACTTTAGCCACCCTTTTTCTTTTTATATAACTATAAAAACTCTTACTATCTGTTTTTATATTTTTTGCTAATTTACTTTCATAATCTATCTTCCCTTTCTTAATCAATCTTTTTGTTATTTTTTGCTGCCTTTTAAAGTTTTCCCAATCATCTGTCCTCCCACTAGATTTCGCTACCTTATATGCCCTTGTTTTTAGTCGAATACTATCCTTAATTTCTTTACTTAGCCACGGATGACTGTCCTTTCTTTTACACCCTTTTCTTTTCAGTGGAATATATTTTTTTTGGAAGTTGTAAAATAACTCCTTGAATGTACACCACTGATCATGTGTCGTCTTACCCTTTAATCTATTTTCCCAATCCACTCTACTCAATTCCGCTCGCATACCTTCATAGTCTCCTTTATTCAAGCTTAGCACGCTTGTTTGAGATCCAACCTTCTCACCCTCTAATTGAATATGGAATTCAACCATGTTATGGTCACTCATTCCAAGGGGTACCTTTACTAGGACATTTTTAATTAATCCTGTCTCGTTACACAGGACCAGATCTAAGGTTGCTTGCCCCCTGGTCGGTTCAGTTACATACTGCTCAAGAAACCCATCCCTAATACACTCAATGAACTCATCCTCAAGGCAGCCCTGCCCCATTTGATTTGTCCAATTAATATGATAGTTAAAATCCCCCATAATTATAGATGTTCCCTTATTACATGCCTCAACTATTTCCTGATTGATACTCCGTCCAATAGAGTTGCAACTGTTCGGAGGCCTATAGACTACGCCCACTAATGTTTTTTTCCCCTTATTATTCCTTATCTCCACCCAAACTGTTTCATTATCATGATTTTTTGACCCAATATCATTACTCTGTATTACAGTGATTCCTTCCTTTATTAACATAGCCACCCCACCTCCCCTTCCTTCCTGCCTGTCCTTCCTGATCGTTAAATAACCTGGTATGTTTAATTCCCAGGCATTGTCACCCTGCAGCCATGTTTCTGTAATGGCCACAATATCATAACCATATGTAGTTATTTGTGCCATTAACTCGTCTATTTTGTTACGAATGCTACGTGCATTCAGATAGAGAACTTTCAAATATGCTTTGTGGCACTTAGTTCCTGCTTTTTCACTTTTTACCAGTTTACCTTTTACTCCACACACTCTGTCCCTTCCTGCCACGCTCTGATTTGTGATTCCCCTACTGCTACCTATGTCTATGACCCTCTCTGTTGTCATTTTTATTTTTTGCTCTCTTGAAACCTCCCCCCCACTAATTAGTTTAAAGCCCTCTCCACAGCCCTAGTTATTCGATTCGCCAGGACACTAGTCCCAGCACTGGCCAAGTGAAGTCCGTCCCAACGGAACAGCTCTCTCCTGCCCCAGTACTGGTGCCAGTGTCCCAAGAAGCAAAACCCATTTTTCCCACACCAGTCTTTGAGCCACGCATTCAACTCCCTGATTTTATTTACCCTAGCCAAATTTGCTCGTGGCTCAGGTAGTAATCCAGAGATTATTACCCTCGAGGTTCTGCTTTTTAATTTGGCCCCTAGCTGCTCAAACTCCCTCAGCAGAACCTCTTTCCTTGTCCTATCTATGTCATTGGTACCAACATGGACCACGACAACTGGATCCTCCCCCTCCCACTCCAAGTTTCTCTCCAGCCCAGAGGAGATGTCCTTAACCCTGGCACCGGGCAGGCAACACAGCCTTCGGGACTCTCGCTCTTGGCTGCAAAGAACCCTATCTATCCCCCTAATGATACTATCCCCTACCACTACAACATTTCTTTTTACTCCCCCCACTTGAATGGCCCCCCTTACCACGGTGCTGTGGCCAGGTTGCTCATCCTCCCTGCAGTCCCCGCTCCTATCCACACATAGTGTTTTATACAGTTGAAGCATAACCCCCCCTGCTCTTGTATTCTTTGCCTCGGCTTAGCCCTGGTTCCTTCAGACCATGATGGTTCCTGAGCTGCAGGAGCCATGGATTTGTCATCAGCAAGAAGGTAAGCGTGTGAAATGTAGTAGTTAGTGGACAGATATTCTGGAGTCTGGCCTGACTTCCTCTGGGGGCTGGGATGTAGAGAGAATCTTTGCAGAATCTTTTCTCAGGAGATGAATAGGCTGGGTAGATAGAGTTCATGGTATTAATGGGCCGAATAACGTTTTCTTCTTCCATTCTCTCTCGTTGGTTTTTCCTCTTTCTAGTTCCTCCCAAAATCCATCTTGCACATCAGCTCCTGAAGGCGATCGCGGGTCAGTCCGTCGACCTTCCCTGCCTGGCACATGGTGACCCAACTCCTAAAATCAGGTGGTACAGAGGTGATGAAGCCCTGCTGCAGGGCGCCAGAGACTCTCTGGATGGACCTGATGGCTCAGTCAGCATTGAAGATGTGGAGATCTCAGATGCTGGGATCTACCGTTGCGTTGCGACCAACAGCGCCGGGCAGGATGTGACGGAAATGACACTGGTAGTGTTGGGTAAGTGTGCATTGGAACCATTTATATCACAGCTACAGGATGTGTCCCAGTTTTGGACACCAAACATGTAGGAACTGGATCATGTCCACGGTTACGCTCCCTCTCGTTACCCCTACTAGAAGCTGCACCGAGTCTGCGACTGGTTTGGATTTCGGTTGCTGCCCAAACTTGTTTTCAGACTCGAATAACGAAAAAAAAATCAAAATGATCGACTCCTTTCGTTACCCTCCATTGTGTACACACACCTGAAGCAAAGTAGTGTACCAGAGGAGGAGGGAATATCAATCAGTGGGGTAGATTTTAGCTTGCCAGGATTGACGTTAGCGGGGAGGTAATGGTCTCAAAATGGAGTCAATAGACTTACCGCCACTTTAACCGCGACGATTGGCTCGCTGCCTCTTTCCCAGGGGCCTACAATTGGGCGGCCGAAGCGCTTGCCCGTTTCAGGCGGTGGGTCACTTTTAATATGCAAACTGGGGTCCTATGACGTACATCGGACCCCGTTGGCCGTTATAGGATAGAACCGGTTGGAGTGTGCGCCGTGCGCTCTCCGACCACTTTCATCGGCGAAGTGACCCTGGCAAGGTAAGTTGTAAATTATATTTGTGGGGCTAGGAAAGAGCAGGAGTGCTCCTGTGGGCCAATGTCTCCCCGGGCTCCCCATCATCCCCCAGCGGCTTACCTTACTTGCTGGCCTGCTTCGGGATGCCCTTGTTTGGCGCCCGCAGCTCATTGGTCCCATTAAAATGGGGCCTCAAAATGTCTGCGGCCTCTTCTCCCCCGGAATTTCAAATCGCCCCCCCCCCCCCCGTGCCTTCCTGAGGAACTCGCAATCTCCTCAGCAACTGGCTACAGACCACCATTTGCGAAGGTGCTGGGAACTGCCCTCCTTTTGTCCTCTTGGCCAGGTAAAGTGCAAGATGTGGGAAGACGCAAGCAGAGACAACACAATTTAAAAAGAAATAGATTCCACCCCCTCCAAAAGAAACAAAATGTTCCATATTTCTACTGCGATCAGGTTTGAATTGATGCTTGGTCTGCATCAAGCCTGTGACTGCCATCACTGCGGTGCCCCTTTGAGACTTTTTCCAGCCATTTAATGCAGATTGCTTTGGTGAAGGCAAAAAGTTTGATAGGCCACAATGATGAGCCAAATGTTCTTTATGTTTCATTAGAGCCGCCGTTTTTTGCCGAAGGTCTTGCCCCATTTGACGCCAAGCAGGAGCGACTGGTCGGAGAAAAAGTCACACTTCCCTGCCCAGCCAATGGTAAGAGCCTATTTTCTGTACCAAAACATCAGAAACTGTAGCCCTGATTTTAACCTGGGACGAGGGAAGAGCGTGGGGCCGATGGTGTTGGGGGTGGGGGGGGGTGGGGTGGCGGGGGGTGGGGCCGATGGTGATGGGGGTGGGGAGGCAGGCTCATGCCAACAGGCTGGGGTGAGGCCTGGGCCTCGTTACCATACCGACAGAGTGGCTCCTGCCCAAACCCAATAGGAATAAAATGGAGGCCGGCAGGGTGAGCACGGCAACAGGCCGTTGCCGAGGGCCCTCGGAAACCGTCTCTGGCAGCCAGGTAATTGCGCCGGGAGGGGAAGGAGCTCGGGGTAGGGCAGGAGCTCCTGCTCCTCCTGCACCAGAAGAAAACTTAAAAAAAAAGAATTGACTTACCTTCTCGGCCCTCTGCTGGGCCTGATGCTCCTTGAGCGCCGGGTGATGCTGTGAGGCCGGCACCGAGTGCCTAACATGTGACTGGCATCAGGGCCCTGAATAATGTCACCAGACCCCAACTCCTGAATTTCAATGAAGGCCTTGCCTGCCTGGGGCAAGGGCCTCCAGTGAAACAGGCTCGAGGGGCTGAATGGCCTACTCCTGTTCCTATGTTCTGACGCTGCCCTAACCGTGCCTGTTAAAATGGGGCCAGGCACGAGTGCAGCTTGAACGCGGTGAGTACCACGCTACCTACCTCTATTTTAATCCTCTACACTTCTCATTGGGCGCGGCGGGGGTTAAAATCGGCCCATTTGGGTGTGGAATTTCAACAGAGCATATGCGATCGTATATGTATCTTATAAAAATGAACTGGAAACGTTGCCAGGCGGCTCAGAGGAACTCCAGTCGCCTTGCGCTGGCCAATGTTTGTTTATTTTCAGCTTACACACTGTGACATTGAAATAAACACAAATATTACTTCAACTATGTGGAGAGACGGGAGCAGCTGGGATTCTTCTCCTTAGAGCAGAGAATGTGAAGGGGAGATTTAATAGACGTGTTCAACGTCATGAAAGGTTTTGATAGATTAATCAAGGAGAAACTGTTTCCACTGGTAGGAGGGTCAGTAACCAGAGGACACCGATTAAAGATAACTGGCAAACGAAACCAGGGGAGAGATGAGAATTTATTTTTACGCGACGAGTTGTTATTATCTGGGATGCGCTGCCTGAAAGCAGATTCAATAGTAGCTTCCAAACGGGAATTGGATATATACTTGTAAAAGGAAACATTTGCAGGGCTATGGGGAAAGAGCAGGGGAGTGGGATTAATTGGATAGCTCGTTCAGAGAGCTGGCACAGACGCAATGGACCGAATTTGTTATAAGAGTCTATGATTACAGTAATAAATCTACTCAAGTAACAGGAATCACCATCATACTTTAATATAAACCCTAAACTGCTAAACAATTTAATATTATAGTTAATGCTTTGATTGTGCTTGCCTTTTTCCTCCTATTTTTTCTTCCCACTACTGTTTATGTCTTTTATTTTAATTATGCTCTTTTATATCTATTCGAACTACTTTCTATCTAATGAATCCCTTTCTTCTTGCATTTTAAAGTTTAAAATCTTTTCCTTACCTTTTGTTCTTTTGCCTCTTGGCTCCCACTCTCCGTTTGGAGGCAGGAGAAGCTTTATTTTTAGAAGTAATGGGAATGACCAAGTCAGTTTTTGCTGTCAAAATCAGGTAATGTCTGTTGGGCTCTGAATTTACTCTGTGGGACACTAGTGGACAAACACTCAACGGTATCTCTGCGATCCTCCAATTCTGGCCTCTTGCACATCCCCGATTTTCTTCGCTCCACCATTGACGGCCGTGCCTTCAGCTGCCAAGGCCCTAAGCTCTGGAATTTCCCCCCCCCGCTAAACCTCTCCGGCCTCTCGACCTCTCTTTCCTCCTTTAAGACCCTCCTAAAGCCTACCTCACCTGTCCTAATATCTCCTTATGCGGCTCGCTGTCAAATTCTGTTTGATAATCGTTCCTGTGAAGCGCCGTGGGACGTTTTACAACATTGAAGGCGCTCTATAAACGCAAGTTGTTGATTGCCTGAAATTCCTCTCCCCACTACCCATAGTGCAAGTGTTAACCCATTTATTTTAAAACCAGAGGGTTGACCCCTCTGCTGAAATAGCGGAGAGGAATTTCAGCTGAGCACATTAAACATTCGTACAACTTAATTTCAGGGCCTTCGTCACGACTGTGAATTTGAATGACTGAACCATTGATGTTCCAAGCACAGAAGGAGGCCCTTTGGCCCATCATAACTGTGCCAACTGATTGCTAATGTAATTGGGGTGAATTGAAACAACCGGTCCATTCAGCGCATTGTGGAATCATAATATAAACATGCATTTAAAACTCTTCATATTTTGGGAAAAAATATATACAATGCGCTAACAAGCCGTCAGGATTAATTTCTTTAATTCTAGCTTCAAGTTCCTTCATTTCTTCATTTTTATAGAATGGTGATTTAAAAGGAAATCTATACTTTCTAAACATTTCAAATGCCATCCTGAATAAAAATAATTTTGAAGTGGAGACAGATTGTGCTGTGGCATGACTAAGGAAAAAGGGGGTAGATGTTTCTTATTGCCTGAGGCCTAAAAGGAAGAGTTTCACTGAACAACCACACAGATAATTATTTAAAGGTAAGTAAATAGCCAGTGTGCCCAACCCAATCTCAAAACATCTGTTTAAAGTTAATGAGGAGCTTGAGTGAAAAACTGTCCCATAAAAACAAAATCCTTGTGGTGAGTAAAATTAGCCTCTGGACTAATGCTTTACAAAGTATGATAAGCTGGCTTGTCTAAATCTCTCCCGGCTCTTTCTACTGTCTATCCTGACTGTGTGTTCTTCCTCCTGTCTGTGACAACATTCCCCTCTCTACCCATTCCTGTCACAGCAACACAGGAGCCATCAGGTTCCTTGGAATATTTCGTTATATCGGACCATAATCATCCACACATCCTCCAACAAAAACAACCATTTATATAGCGCCTTTGATGTAGTAAAACGTCCCAAGGCGCTTCACAGGAGCGATTATCAAACAAAAATTTGACAGCAAGCCATCTAAGGCGATATTAGGACAGGTGAGCAAAAGCTTGGTCAAAGAGGTAGGTTTTAAGGAGCGTCTGACAGGAGTAGAGAGAGGTAGAGAGGTTTAGGGAGGGAATTCCAGAGCTTAGGACCCGGGCAGCTGAAGTCACGGCCGCCAGTGGTGGAGCAATGAAAATCCCATCCCATCGCATCCCATTCCGAACCAACACTGAGAATTTTGCTTGGGGATTCTCCCAATCGGCCGCTGTAACTTGGGCGGAAAATTGACGGAAACCCAGGCAGTTAATTGTCACTAATCCCTTCCCGCCTCGGGGAGTCGGGTCTCAGAACAGGTCGGGTACCTGCCGCCAGAGAAACTGGCATGGAGGCGGGATGGGGTCGGGACCCCCGAATCTGCAACTTTAACCGCCCCCCGCCTCCAAACCCGACTCCACGGGTCATTGAAAATCCAGCCCGTCTCGTGTGTGACATTGGGGTTGGTTTCGAGATTAATCTCTAGGTCTTTCACTTTGAGCCAGAAACTAAATCCTCAAAGTGTCAGCTGTGGCTCAGTGGGTAGAACTCTCGCCACTGAGTCAGAAGGTTGTGGGTTCAAGTCCGCTCCATGGCCTCGCCCCTTCCTATCTCTGTAATCTCCTCCAGCCCCACAACCCCCCGAGATATCTGCGCTCCTCTAATTCTGCCCTCTTGAGCATCCCTGATTAGAACAGTCTTCATTTCTCTCGTGATTATCATGCTTTACAGTTTTCATGACAGCAAAAAAATAGATACTTTGCAATGATCATGAGTTTTATGTCTTGTGGTATACTGGTAAATTGCTAAACAGTGACTTTCATCAATGTGCATTTATTTTTCACTAATGTAACAACTGTGGATCTGTTCACATTGCATAAACATGAAAAATAGATCCAGCAGAGCACTGATTAGATCCACACAATTTCTGTAGAGACAAATTTAAAATGGAAATTCTGTCAGTAATTAAACTTGACCTTACTGGAACTGTTCTTTCAAAATTAATCCTATGGGGGAAAAATTCAGTTGGCTGCACCTCCTGTTAGCGCCTTAAGAGGGCGCTAATGGGGCGCAAAGCAACTAGCGCCTGGGCGCGGCGATGTTTGCACCGCTTGTGAAATTAACTAGACATTTTGCGGCAGCGCTAAACACTACTGCCACGATCTCCTGCGCCGGCAGATCGTGACGTCAATCGAGTGCGCAACGCCCCGGTAGTGCCCCGGAGCGGATATTGAGTGGCGCCCCCGCCTTACTGCCTGCCGCTAGCAACGCCAGGTTGAGTGAGGGGAGCGTTTTGCAGTCAGGAAGGGACTGGGGGAGCGCTATTTAAAGGCGACCGCTACCTGCCTTTTATTGTTGGTGACATTTTTGAACCACGCATTCTGAGAGAGAGAGAGACAGACTTCTGGAGAGATTCAACGCTGTGTAAAGGAGTTTTGGGTACTGAGCAGCACTTTGCAGGTTCATTTTGATTTGCCCTTGTATCGATTTAGAAGAGACTGTGGGGGCTGCACTCTGAGCTCTTTCCCTGGTTCTCTCCATTGTTCTTTCCAGCAGTTTTGATGTACAGGTCTCTCCAGGCTGAGATTCAAGGCTGCAATGAGCAGGATGTGGATGGAAAGCAAGATCAACCCTCCCCTTTAAGAACTGGCCGGCGCCATTGTGTGTGTGTTCCATTGCTGACTGACATCATATGAGCTTTGCCAGCGCTCTGAGTTAGCGCCTTGCTCCTCGGCCTTTGCGCCTTAGGACAGGTGTGAAGCGCCTGATTTAGTGCTCCAATCACCTCCAGGGGCGATAAAAGTCAAGTTTGCAGTCGGAGGCGATAATTAGCGCCAGGCGCTAATCTTTGCGCCCGGCCGATAATTGCGCCCCAAATGGGGCGATACTGAATTTCTCCCCCTATGTGTTTTATTTACCCCTATTAATGGGGTTGCAGTCACCCATGCCTGAAAAAAATGGCACATTAGATATTAAAGAGTATCAATTTTGTGATATAGAACCTTGGTTCTACATCACAACCTTGGTGTCATATTTGACCCTGAAATGAGCTTCCGACCACATATCCGCAGCATAAAAAAGACCGCCTACTTCCACCTCCGTACCATCACCCGTCTCCGCCCTTGCCTCAGCCCATCCGCTGCTGAAACCCTCATCCATGCCTTTGTTACCTCTAGACTTGACTATTCCAGTGCACTCCTGGCTGGCCTCCCACATTCCACCCTACGTAAACTTGAGGTCATCCAAAACTCGGCTGCCTGTGTCCTAACTCGCACCAAGTCCCGTTTGCCCATCACCCCTGTGCTCGCTGACCTACATTGGCTCCCAGTTAAGCAGCGCCTCGATTTCAAAATTCTCATCCTTGTTTTCAAATGCCTCCATGGCCTCGCCCCTTCCTATCTCTGTAATCTCCTTCAGCCCCACAACCCCCCGAGATATCTGCGCTCCTCTAATTCTGCCCTCTTGAGGATCCCTGATTATAATCGCTCAACCTTTGGTGGCCGTGCCTTCTGTTGCCTGGGCCCTAAGCTCTGGAACTCCCTGCCTAAACCTCTCCGCCTCGCTACCTCTCTTTCCTCCTTTAAGATGCTCCTTAAAACCGACCTCTTTGACCAAGCTTTTTGTGACCTGCCCTAATTTATCCTTATGTGGATCGGTGTCAAATTTGTTGTCTTAAAATACTCCTGTGCAGCACCTTGGGACGTTTTACTACGTTAAAGGCGCTATATAAATACAAGTTGTTGTTGTTGTTGAGTCAGAAGGTTGTGGGTTCAAGTCCCACTCTGGGGACATGAGTACAAACATCTAGGCTGACACTCCAGTGCAGTGCTGAGGGAGTGCCGCACTATCGGAGGTGCCGTCTTTCGGATGAGACGTTAAACCGAGGCCCCGTCTGCTCTCTCAGGTGGACGTTAAAGATCCCATGGCCACTATTTTGAAGAAGAGCAGGGGAGTTATCCCCGGTGTCCTGAGGCCAATGTTTATCCCTCAAACAACATCACAAAAAAAAAGATCATTATCACATTGCTGTTTGTGGGAGCTTGCTGTGTGCAAATTGGCTGCTGCGTTTCCTACATTACAACAGTGACTACACTCCGAAAGCACTTCATTGGCTGTAAAGTGCTTTGAGACGTCCGGTGGTCGTGAAAGGCGCTATATAAATGCAAGTTTTTTTTTCCAACCCAGCCCAGGTTTTACCCATGATCGGAACATTGGAACAGGAGTACGCCATTCAGCCCCTCTACCCTGTTCCGCCATTCAGTTAGATCATGGCTGATCTGTACCTCAACTCCATTTACCCGTCTTTGATCCATTTGTCGATCTCAGTTCTGCAAAATTTCAATTGATCCCGCATCCACAGACTTTTGGGGAGCGAGTTCCAGAATTCCTCTACCCTTTGTCTGGAAAAAGTGCTTCCTAATTTCAATCTTGAACGGCCTAGCTCTAATTTTAAGACTGTGCCCATTTATTCTGGATCCCTCCTCCAGAGGAAGTAGCTTCTCTGTATCTACTCCAGCGAATCCTTTTAGTCATTTTAAACCCCTCAATCAGATCATCCCCTCAACCTTCTAAACTCAAGGGAATACAAGCCAAGGTTATGCCACCTGTCTTCATAATTTAACCCTCTAAGCCCTGGTATTCTGGTGAATCTGCGCTGCACCCCCTGCAAGGCCAATACATCCTTCCTGAGGTGCGGTGCCCAGAACTGAACGAACGCAGTTACTCCAGATGGGGTCTGATCAAGGCTCCGTACAACTGAAACATCACATAGAAACATAGAAAAATAGGAGCAGGAGTAGGCCATTCGGCCCTTCGAGCCTGCTCCGCCATTCAATATGATCATGGCTGATCCTCTATCTCAATACCATATTCCCGCTCTCTCCTCATACCCCTTGACGCCTTTTGTGACTAGAAATCTATCTATCTCCTTCTTAAATATATTCAGTGACTTGGCCTCCACAGCCTTCTGTGGCAGAGAATTCCACAGGTTCACCACCCTTCATCACTTCCTCTTCTTTACGCCCCCAGTACCCCTGATATAAAGGCCAATATTCCATGCGTCTTTTTGATTAGTTTTTGTACCTGTGCCCTAGCTTTAATGACGTGCCTGGACACCAATCTTCCCCGTCAGGTTTTTTTTTTTGGGGGGGGCGCCGCGCGGCCCCTTTAACGCTTGCGCGGTTTTTCCCAATTTAAAAGCCGGCTCACCGGCTGCGCGGGACCCCTGGGGTGTAAAGGGAACATTGCTGGACACCCGAACCCCTTGGGCTCCTCCGCAGTTCCTAGTCTCTTGCCATGAAGAACATAATCCGATTTGTCTTTCTTGGATCCAAAGTGGATGACCTCGCGTTTCTCCACAGTGAACTCCGTCTGCCACAGTTTTGGCCACTCACTGAATCTGTCTACGTCCCTTTGTAACTTCCTGCTCCCATCTACACAACTTACTGTGATTCCTAATTTAGTGTAATGCGTGTATATCCTAATCAAACATTTTCCATATGCTATTTGAATCCTTTTATTTTATGTACAACTGAAGCATCACTCCCTCTTTGTGTCCCAGCACCCCTAAGATAAAGGCCAATAAATTGTGAAGAAAGGTTGAGCAGGTTGGGCCCATACTCACTGGAGTTTAGAAGAATGAGAGGGGGTCTTATTGAAACATATAAGATTCTGAAGGGGCTTGACAGGGTAGATGCAGAGAGGATGTTTCACCTCGTGGTTGAATCTAGAACTAGGGGGCATAATTTCAGAATAAGAGGGCACCCTTTTAAATCGGAAATGAGGAGGAATTTCTTCTCTCAGAGGGTCGTGAATCTTTGGAATTCTCTTCCCCAGAGAGCTGTGGAGGCTGGGTCATTGAATATATTTAAGGTGGAGATAAATTTTTGAACGATAAGGGAGTCAAGGGTTATGGGGAGCGGGCAGGGAAGTGGAGTTGAGGCCAAGATCAGATCAGCCATGATCTTATTGAATGGCGGAGCAGGCTCGAGGGGCCGGATGACCTACTCCTGCTCCTACGTCTTATGTTCTAAGGTACCCTCATGATACTTGTAACTCGCTTGACCTTTCCTGTTTATATGTCCCCAGGAACTCCTCCACCAGTTATACGCTGGCTACAGAATGGGTTAGAACTGCCAGGTAATGAACCAGGAATCTCGATACTGGAGGATGGCTCCCTTCTGATTGATTCGGCTTCACCCTATGACAGCGGAGATTATTTGTGTATTGCAACGAATGAGGCTGGCTCTTCCAAAAGGAAGTATAGAATGAAAGTCAGAGGTAAATATTTCAGCTGTGAAGTTAAACTATGTCCTATTTGAACCGTTATCATGCTGGAGAAACTGAAAGAGACAGTTCAACAAATACCGAGACTGGGCTCTGAACTCAGGTCCCGAGTCAAGTGTCCAAACGTTTGGCACATGGCGTTTTTAATGAGACAAATGGCCCATGCTTTCTTGTGGCATCAAAAAGTATTTCTGGAAGGTAACAGCTGTAATGTATGGCGTCCCAGTAGCTTGGAGTATCAAAGGACTGACTCTCAACTAGAAGGTTGTGAGTTAGGAGACCCGAGATTAGTCCGCCGCTCTAAGTCACTTGGCTCAGTTTGGGGAGTTGCATTAGTTTTTGGCTGCACGGTGAGAGTGGAGCTTCCCATGGGATTGTGGTGTTCCTTCTGCTGGCGGCGGGGGTAGGGAGGAATTACATTACCTGGCTGAACTTTGCTTGGGCCATACTCTGAGTTAGCTTGTCTGCAAAGTTATAGTGAAAGCTGGCACGCTAGAACCAGACTGTTCCCTCCATGTCTGGCACTAGCTCATTCAGGGTACTGTTCTCACTGTACATTTTTATGTGTGATTAAACTTCAGAACAGCGTGATGCTCTGGTTAAGGCTTTTTATGATGTGGTAGCTATTACACGTCTTTACAGGGTGAGCAGTGAAAGGAGTACGGTCGAGCGTCAGCCCACCGTACCGTGAATTAGTGGGACGCAAATTCACCTCCGCAGTCTCGCTCAGTCAGTGTTCCCAATCTGAACCATTCATCAGCGGTGCAGCTTCAGGTAGAGGTCCGGGAGCAGGTTGTTTGCCCATCCTGTTGGCCACGTCTGATGGCTGGGGAGGAGACCACTTGGAAAAATGAGAGAGGAAAGTATTTATATCTTTCCCCCCCCAAAAATTAATAGCCAATAAGAGATCCAAGTCCACTATTACCATCATCAACGTTATTGTGCACATGGTATTTTGATTCTGAGCCAGCTCTGGAATCTGTAGCCTCTTGGTGAGGTTTATCAGCTCCCTTTGCAACCAATTCCTGCTGGATCTGAAATCTCGCTGAGATTACCCAAGTCGGCCCTTTTCAGTCCGTAGAAATTAAAAGGCAACCTATTGTACATCAGTTCTTTTTAAAAATAAAAATGTTTCAGAGCAGATATGTTGGGAAACATGCTTTGTTGATTTTCACTGGTGCAAAACGAAAATGGAGTGAAACCATCTCTTGGAGGATTCTCACTCCAGCATCTCCTGCACCAATCGCTTTGTTCTGCCCTTTGAGTGTTGCACGGAAGTTCTTGGTGTGGCAGCAACAC
This sequence comes from Squalus acanthias, assembly GCA_030390025.1. Classification (NCBI taxonomy): domain Eukaryota; kingdom Metazoa; phylum Chordata; class Chondrichthyes; order Squaliformes; family Squalidae; genus Squalus; species Squalus acanthias. The sequence continues at coordinate 89,599,436 of CM059438.1, forward strand.
AGAGATACAGTGTAAAGACAACCTGTCCTTCCCACCAACTGTGTTTTCTATTGATTCGAATGAGAGTTTGATCTCCCTCCCTCCTTCTGTCCTTTTCTACCCCGGAGAGCTGTGGAGGTCCGGAGTCACTGAATATATTCAAGGTGGAGATTGACAGACATTTGAACTACAGGGGAGTCGAGGGGTATGGGGAGAGTGCGGGAAAGTGGTGTTGAGGACAAGATTGGATCAGCCATGATCTTATTGAATGGCGGAGCAGGCTCGAGGGGCTGAATGGCCGACTCCTGCTCCTGTTTCTTATGTTCTTATGTTCTTTTCTTTCATTCCAGTTCCCCCTGAGATTCGGGATAATGACCAAATACAGAACATTACAGCGTTGATTAACCAGCCATTGACTTTGGACTGTGATGCCAGTGGCACCCCAACACCAACCCTCAGTTGGTACAAAAATGAGCAGCCGGTATGTGTGGCCAATCGCTGTTCTTAAAATGGGGCTGTTTTTATTGGAGTTGGGGAGAGGGAGGATGATGACATGGCACGAAAACACCTTGCTATGTAGTCATATGCCAGTTCATTCCAGAACTCCTCCAGAGGTTACATTCCTGGTTCTAGCCATTGTATGAAGTGGAGGCCAGGAAGGGTGCTAGAGTTGGGCTGCTCTCCTAGCGACCACTTACTGAACAACTTGGCAACGGCCAAGATGATTTGGTGAGGGTCTGGTATATGAAAGAAGGGGATACTGAGGAAGGGTTTGGGACAACTTGGAGAAAATACTAAAATTAGTTTGCGCCCCCTGCTCACCTGAAGGCAGTGACTTGTGCTGGGGCTAGGATATGGTGCGACCAAATGCTGGCAGGACGAGACGTTCCTCACCCAAGTGACCATTCCTCATGCGGGTTCCTAGATGGTAAGTATCAGTGGGCGACTGTATCGTGGAAAGGGATGGCATCGCAGCTGAGCCCCATCCTTTCCTGGCCAGGCGTTGGCACATGCGTTTTCCAGCAGGTGGCATTGGCTGCCAAGTGGGAACCCGGCTTTCTAGCCTGATGATTCTGAGTTAGGCTATCGCCCCCCTATGGACATCCTGGGTGAGGTCAACCAACAGGACACAGACCAGCAATTGAACCTGAACAGATAGAGGCACTGGGAAGGTGCAAAAAAGATGTACTAGAATGACACCAGAACTGAGAGGTTATAAATATCAGGAAAGATTGAACAGGCTGGGGCTCTTTTCTCTAGAAAAGAGAAGGCTGAGGGGTGACCGGATTGAGGTCTTTAAGATTATGAAAGGGTTCGATAGGGTAGACGTAGAGAAGATGTTTCCACTTGCGGGCGAGACCAGAACAAGGGCCATCAATATAAGATAGTCACTAATAAATCCAATAGGGAATTCAGGAGAAACTTCTTTACCCAGAGAGCGGTGAGAATGTGGAACTCGTTACCACAGGGAGTGGTGGAGGCGAATAGCAGAGATACATTTTAGGGGAATCTAGATAAATAAATGGGGGAGAAAGGAATAGAAGGATATGTTGATGGGGTTAGGTGAAGAAGGGTGGGAGGCGGCTCGTGTGGAGCATAAACACCGGCATGGAGCAGTTGGGCCGAATGGCGTGTTTCTGTGCTGTAAATACTATGTAACTGTGTAACATCCATCTGTTTCTTAATGGAACTATCTGAACACGCTTCTGGGCAAATAGTGATGGATGAGAAATAAAATTAAGTGGAAAAGTTAATATCTGAAGAATGATTAAATGCTTTAAGAGCTTTTTAAGTAACCTGCACACATAGTCTTAACCACTTATTATAACTACTTGAATTAATGTTGATCTGACTCAAAACTTCCATTCTTTGACTGCAAATATGGTCGTAACTATGAGGCCTGTAGATGTGTAAATGTCACAGTAACAGCTGTATTGGATGGAGTTTTTCAAGTGAAGGTACGGGCGAGAGCCTCAGCGATAAGCTGGCACCTGCTCGTACAACCCGCAACCCGGTTTCCTCCCACAGTCCAAAAATGTGCGGGTTAGGTTGATTTGGCTATGATAAATTGACCCTTAGTGTTAGGGGGGGGATTAAATATGTGGGGTTACGGGGATAGGATGGGATATGTTAGGGGGAATTAAATACGTGGGGTTACGGGGATAGGGTGGGATATGTGTCAGTGCAGGCTCGATGGGGATTCTGTGTGAGAAAGCAGGGACAGGGTACTGGATTTGGATGATCAGCCATGATCGTATTGAATGGTGGAGCAGGCTCGACGGGCCGAATGGCCTACTCCTGCTTCTAGTTTCTATGTTTCTATGACCTCGGGGAGCAGTCGTCAGCAGAGAAGTAAAATGGCCGCATTTCTCATTGTTCTTTCTCCTGAAGGTGGCAGAGATCGGCAGAGTCCGTCTTCTGAATGCCGGCCGTCTGCTGCGACTCCTAAAAGCCCGCAAAGGGGACTCTGGAATGTACTCTTGCAACGCCGTCAGCATTGCTGGCACAGCCAATAAACGTTTCAATCTACTGGTGCAGGGTAAGGACCAACCGCAGTGGGACAATCTGAGCTTTCCTCCTAAGCTCCACTCTTTGTGCTCGTCCTTCTCCCTTCATTGAGATTGAGTTGAAATAAAGATTCATCACAACAGTCTCTTTCTCTGACTCATTCGTCCCTGGCTCTCAAAGCTGTGGAACTTGTTACTTTCCTCCAGTTTTTTTTCTTCCTCCAGTAATCTGTAAGCTTTTTAAAAACCCACAGTTGGCATCATCTAACATCTTCTGTCCTATTCTTTCCAGCCTTGGCTGCATCCTGCACGCTAGGCCTTGGCCCTTTATTTGTTGGAGACTGATGGCTTTAGCATCTTGCTCTTCCTTTAGTGCCTCCCACGATCTTTGGATCTGGAATCACTCAAGAAGTGGCCATTTTGGTGAATTCAGAGCTGGAGCTCAAGTGTCACGCCAGTGGAGTTCCTTTTCCGCACATTGCGTGGAGTAAGGATGGAGAGTAAGTATAATGAGCAAAGTCTTGTTTTCTTCACCCTGCTCCCAACACAATTTTGTCCTGTTTTTCTCCTGAGGATGCTGACTCATTCTGGGGTATGGTTCCACGGATTCCAGCCACCCTCCGAAATACAACTATTCTTTATGTGTAAGCCTAGATAGAGAGAGCACACCTTTATACATATATTACAGAGAGATAATGCACCCTTTATGTATTATAGGAAATAGTGCACTCTGTATGCATCATAAAGAACACCCGATATATATTACACTGGTCAGCGCACCTATATATATATATTCTAGAGAATAACTCAACCTCTATGTATTATAGGAAATAGTGCAGTCTGTATGCATCATAAAGAACACCCTATATATATATTACAATAAATCGCAAACCGATATATATCTATTCCAGAGAATAAGGCATCCTGTATGTATTCTAGGAAAACTAGTGTGTCCTGTATATGTTACAGGAATAGCACACCTTGTGCATAATATGGAGAATGTGACACCCTGTGTATAGCGCACTCCATATCTTGAGTATAGCCCACCCTGTATTATTATAGGGGCTAGTGCAGCATGTACATATTATAGAGAATAGCACACCCCGTATAGATGATAAAGAGCTGGGAAACCTGTTTATATACATGTGTTAGTTTTGAAATGAGTGTATGTGTGGCGAGAGATTGTCTGTGAGCCCTGCACATAGCTATCTGTTTAACTGCTCAATTGTGTTATTTTTTGGGGGTTATTAGGGCCCTGTCTCTGGGCGCCAAACATGCGGAGTTTACAGAAGAGGGGCAGACATTCCGGATTCCTTCAGCTCGCCTCATCGATCAGGGCCTCTATCAGTGCGTGGCCCTCAACTCAGCTGGGCAGCAGAGCAAACACTTCAAAGTGAATGTCTACGGTACGGATGAAACAGCACCTTTCTGCTATGATTGATTTGATGGTTCCAGGTTGCTTACTTTCCCTGCGACTATTTGTATTTATACTGGTCAAGAACGACATGGTGCTAAAGTTGGCAAACAACGATTTTACTAACAACAGGTCTGGAGCACCTTCCTGTATATTACAGTAACAGGCCGAGCTCTCAGTATACTGCAGTGCAGATAACCTTTGCAGCGTATCGTACATCCTTACACTTTAATTTATTCACGGGATCTGGGCGTCGCTGGCAAAGGCCAACAGTTACTCCTGTGCCGCGCCTTGGGACGTTTTACTATGTTAAAGGCGCTATATAAATATAAGTTGTTGTTGTTGTTACTGCCCATCCCTAATTGCCCTTGAGAAGGTGGTGGTGAGTCGCCGCCTTGAACTGCTGCAGTTTTTTGTGGTGGACAACTGAGTGGCTTGCTCGGCTATTTAAGAGGGAGTCACGTATAGGCCAGACCGGGTAAAGACAGCAGATTTCCTTCCCTAAAGAACATTAGTGAACCAGATTTATTTAATTAACTGAATTTAAATTCCCCAGCTGCCGTGGTGGGATTTGAATTCATGTCTCCAGATTATTAGCCCAGGCCTCTGGATTGCTAGTCTAGTAACATAACCACTATGGTACCATTCCCTATAGTTTATACATTTTACAGTCACATGCAGTTCAGCCGCCCTTTGCCCAGTACCTTAGTTCAAAGCCTGAACCGATTCCTTTTGACTGCCTTCGATGACATGAAAGGACTGAGCCCGATTGTGAGGGTCCTCTTGAAAATGAATGAGAGAGAGGAAGAGAGATAGCAAAGAGAGGGAGGGTGAGAGCGAAACAGTGGACGAAACAGCAACGAGCGAGGAAGAGAGACAACAGAGGGAGGGAGTTGGGCAATGGAAAGAGAAAGGAAGAAGATTAAAAGGCAGATGGAGGATGAGACACAGCAGAGAGGAAGGAGAGACAACAGAGGAAGGAAGAAGAGAAAGGAAGGCAAACTGATAGCAAGATGAAGAGACAACAGAGAAGGAGAGAGAGCAAGCTGACAGAGGCAGCGTAACACAGCAGATAGAAAGAGGCAACATAGAGAGGGGGGAGACAACAGAGGAAGGGAAGGAGAGAAAACAAAGCAGGGAAGGAGTGACACAACAGGGAGAAATGGCAGATTTTAAAATAACTTGCTCTTGTGATGTGGGTGCGCTGGCAAGGCTGCGTTCAATGTCCATCCCTAGTTGCCCCGAGAAAGGTGGTGGTGAGTCTTCTCCTTGAACCCACCATCACCCTTTTGGGGCAACTAGGGATGGTAAACGCAGCCTTATCAAAATCTTGGAACAATATTTCCCCTGTGTATATATATATATATATATATATATATATATATATGGTAGCGAGAACACACGGAGAAACTGAACGATACACTTGTGCTTTTGCCCTCGTGGATGTAAAGGAAAAATGTACAGGCAGCGAGCAGGAATAGAGGAAGAGTCTGAGAGTGCTGCAAACTCTACAGCACATCTCGCACAAGTCCAGTGCTTGCAGTGCTCTCATGTTGTTGGCGCTGCGATCTCTCCGAGTGAGTGTTGAGTTAGTATCGAGACTGGCGTTGTGACTTCATGTCCACTGGGGACTTACTGGAGGAGGCAGCAGCTCATTTCAAATCATTGAGTCATCGGACAGGAGGCAGCTTTGTGTGGGCTGTATTTGGACTGCGATTTGATTTCTTGCGAAGGTTCAAGATTGCTTGTTTGTGTTGAGTGGGACTGGAGAGTTTCAGCCAGACTGATAGATGGAAGATTAGCTTTCAACCATTAATTTTTGGCTCTACTTACGGGATAACGTCAAATTCAGTTTTGGAATTATCCCACTTCCCACCTGGCCCGACAGCTGTGCGACTGAGAGAGCAGGTACATGGCCCTCTTGTAGCTGTTTATTAAGAGATGCTCGGACCAGCCAGGTCTAACTTTCCCCTTGGAATTATTTCTCACTCCTCTCTCCTGAGAGATGAAGCAACTTCCACTTAACGTTTTTCCACTCGGGAATTTGGGAACCTGTAGGCGGAACGTTTCACTTGGGCGGGGACATGAAGCAGGCTGTAGCAGATCAGCTGCCCCTTACCCCCCCCCCCCGCCCCGCGCTCCGCCGAAGTTGGAAGTTCTGCCCCACATCCTATCTAGGGACTGGAGGATCGGCAGACCCCCCCCCCCCCCACCGCCCGCCCGCCCTCCATCCATCACCCAAGCTGAAGATGGAGCTTTGCTCTGTGTGGAGTATCCGGTTGTAAATGCTCATCTTATCGCAATGCAAATGAATACAGAGTCCTGTCGGCCTGCCGGTCTCTGGGGAGGCCCAGTCTGCTCTGAGGTGACCTCAGCCAGGGCAGCATTTGTGATGCTAGAATTGGCCTACATGGGCTACAAAAGCGTAAAAATCAGCCGGGGTCTCTGCTCTGGATTGCTATAAAATGTGCATGTGTGTGACATCAAGTCAAGATAGATCAAGGCTCCAATTAATGCCCCATGGTGGAATAGCCTTTATGGCACTCACTATCTGGGCAAAAGCACTGTGGACTACTGGCTATTTTAAAGTAAATGTCAGTTTAGTGTTCTGGGAATGGAGCACAGCCAACGAATGAGACGTTTAAACATTTCACATCTGAACCTTGCCATCGGTTCAGGCCGATGATTTTCCACTCCCTTAGGGAACTGCTGCACTTGTCTGGACTCTGAGTCTTGCTCTGTCACATGCAACAAACACCTGGCATTCTGCGGGACATCTGCCGCCCATATGGGTAGCGCTCAGCCAGAACTCGGAGTCAACTTGTCCCCTTCCATTAGGCAGAGATCAATGCTGGTGTTGATATGCAGGCCTCAACCTATCTTTTCCTTTGGTACATGCTGCCCCCTTCAAACTTCTTCCCTTCTCTCCTGACGGAGCCGATTTATGCTGGGGTGCAGTTTCCCAATTGCTGGCTGCCATGTGGTACCGTGCCCAAATGGTTACTTGTCGTACAGCAGCCTAGACAGTCAGTGTTCTCAATCTATTCAACCATAGGGTGGTGTGACTGTTGAGCCTGATCTCGACCTCCACCCTGCACAGTCCAGTAGGTTCCATTAATACCAATCCGAAGCAGGAACACTGGCTCATTTCCCTCCCCCACCACCACCCCCGCCCCCGCCCAGCCCCCCCCACCCCTACCCTCAGTCCAGGAGCACCAAGCTCAATTTTGGCCTCTCTACTTCTCCCCTTGCCAAGATCCGCTAACTCAGCATAGACTGGAGTTTGAATGCTGGACTTTCCTAGTCTAGCTCCTTTCCACATAGGTTTATTCCCTGTTTATATTGAACGCACAATGAAGTGATCTAAGATGAATGTGGTTCACCCCATCGACCACATTCACTCCCTCCACCACTGGCGCACCGTTGCTGCAGTGTGTACCATCGACAAGATGCACTGCAGCAACTCGCCAAGGCTTCTTTGGCAGCACCTCCCAAACCCACGACCTCTACCACCTAGAAGGACAAGGGCAGCAGGCGCATGGGAACACCACCACCTCCAAGTTCCCCTCCAAGTCACACACCATCCTGACTTGGAAATATATCGCCGTTCCTTCATCGTCGCTGGGTCAAAATCCTGGAAATCACTCCCTAACAGCACCGTGGGAGTACCTTCACCACACGGACTGCAGCGGTTCATGAAGGCGGCTCACCACCACCTTCTCAAGGGGAATTAGGGATGGGCAATAAATGCCGGCCTTGCCAGCGACACCCACATCGCATGAAATAATTTTTTTTAAATGTAATAATATCGACTGCAGTCCTGCAGCACTGACCAGTACCATGCACACACACAATGCTGACAACATATCCAGCAGCATTACATCTTGCTGCTGTGAGAAATGCCAAAATGACATCAGGCTTTCTCCCAACACTTTGGTGCTTATGAACAAAAATAGTTTCCTTCAGCACACAGAGTCTCCTATAAACTAAAACATGCTGTGAGTGGAAGAGCCTGCCCCGATTAACAGTTATCCATAATTGTGAGAACAACCACTGGAGACCACGTAGAATGCCCACGACATTCTACTTCAAAAGGCAAAAATTATCACACTGACAGACTAATGTGTGCAGACGAAAGCTAAGAGTCACATTTATTTACAGGCAGCATAATACACAGACGCAGGGAGACGCAGCCAAGTAAGAGCGCGTGCAAGACTTTGAAAAGAATAAAGATAGAATCAATCCACAAACGGTCAAAATACCTTTTTTAGAAAATATCTCTTACATAATTGGCAGGAACTTCAGCTAAAACAGCCGTTCACAGGTCTTCATCAGACAATGGCCTATGTTGTTGACACGGTGCACAGCTGTGCGGTGATTTATGCCATGGGAATTCTTTCTTGTTGCAGCCAGATGTTTGAAGCCTGCCCTCACACTTTGTGAGCTGACACATTAACGTCTAGATATTACTGCCTTCCTGCAAACATCGTTTAATGTTTCGGCAATTGGAGGAATTAGATATGGCTATTTTATCATCTGCCACTCTGTATACGTTAACATTCGATTTAAGCTGCTTTGAGCACCATCCTTTGTTTCTGACTTAATGAAATTCTTAATGAAGAGAGGCTCCACCAGGAAGAGGCGATGCTCAGGGAATCAGCTCCGAGGTCTAACCCGTTGCATGTATTGGTCAAGGTTGCCATGGATTCATCAACATCAGATTCCATTAGCGATACAGCTGGATAAATCCTTTTTTTTGGAAATAGAATTTACCCTATCTATCTGAAATCATACAGCATAACATACAAAATTCTTCTTCTTTTGTCACATCAAAATGACAATCATATTAATATACATGATGGTGGAATTGCACAGATGCTTCTACAAAGGACTGAGGGATGACAGCAAGAATCTGCTTAGAGTCATAGGGGGAAAAATTCGGTTGCTTTGCGCCTCCCGTTAGAGGGCGCTAATGGGGCGCAAAGCAACTAGCGCCCGGGCGCGGCGATGTTTGCGCCGCTCGCGAAATTGACCAGACATTTTGTGGTGGCGCTAAACACTACCGCCACGATCTCCTGCGCCCGCAGATCGTGACATCAGTCGAGCGTGCAACGCCCCGGTAGCGCCCCGGACCGGATATTGAGTGGCGCCCCCTGCCTTTCCGCCTGCTGCTAGCAACCACAGGTTGGGGGGAACGTTTAGCAGTTAGGAAGGGACTGGGGGAGTGCTATTTAAAGGCGACCGCTTCCTGCCTTTTTTTGTCGGCGACATTTTTGCACCACGCATTCTGAGAGAGAGAGAGCGAGAGAGAGACTTTTGGAGAGATTCAACGCTGTGTGAAGGAGTTTTGGGTACTGAGCAGCACTTTGCAGGTTCATTTTGATTTGACCGTCCTTGCATCGATTTAGAAGAGACTATGGGGACTGCACTCTGAGCTCTTTCCCTGGGTCTCTCCATTGTTCTTTCCGGCAGAATAGATGTACAGGTCTCTCCAGGCCGAGATTCAAGGCTTCAGATGAGCAGGGTGTGGATGGAGAGCAAGATCGACCCTCCCCGATCGACCCTCCCCTTTAAGAAGTGGCTGGCGCCAGTGTGTCTGTGTTCCATTGCTGACTGACATCACATGAGCCTCGCGCCTTAAGAGAGGTGTGTAGCGCCCAATTTAGCGCTCCAATCACCTCCAGGGGCGATAGAAGCCAAGTTTGCAGTCGGAGGCGATAATTAGCGCCAGGCGCTAAACTTTGCGCCCGGCCGATAATTGCGCCCCAAACGGGGCGATACCGAATTTCTCCCCCATAGAGTCATAATGTCATAGAGTCATAACGGCACAGAAGGAGGCCATTCGGCCCATCGAGTCCGTGCCGGCTCTCTGTAGAGCAATCCAGTCAGTCCCATTCCCCTGCTCTATCCCCGTAGCCCTGCAAGTTTATTTCCCTCAAGTGCCTATCCAGTCTCCCCTTGAAAACATTGAGGGGTAAAAATTCACTTGGTTGCGCCTCCCGTTAGCACCTTAAGAGGGCGCTAATGGGGCGCAAAGCCGCTAACGCCCGTGCGCAGCGATGTTTGCGCCGCTCGAGAACTTAACTTGAGATTGTGCGGCAGCGCTAAAACTTACTGCTGCGACCACCTGCGCGCGCAGATTGTGACGTCATTCCATGGTGCAACGCCCTTGTGGCGCCCCGGAGCGGATATTGAGTGGCGCCCCCTGCCTTACCGCCTGGCGCATCCAACGACCAGAAGACTGGAACGCTATCAATCGCTGTGGGGCTGGGGGGGGCGCTATTTAAAGGGGGCCTCTTCCTGTCTTTTATTGTTGGTGGCATTTTTGAACTACGCATTCTGAGAGAGAGAGGGAGAGACTTCTGGAGAGATTCAACGTTGTGGGAAGGAGTTTTGGGTACTGAGCAGCACTTTGCAGGTTCATTTTGATTTGCTATTCCTTGTATCGATTTAGCAGAGATCGTGGGAGCTGCACTCTGAGCTCTTTGCCTGTTACTCTCCATTGTTCTTTCCAGCACATTTGATGTGCAAGTCTCTCCAGGCCGAGATTCAAGGCTGCAATGAACAGGATGTGGATGGAAAGCAAGATTAACCATCCCCTATAAGAACTGGCCCGTGCCATTGTGTGTGTGTTTCATTGCTGACTGACATTACATGAGCTTCGCCAGCGCTCTGAGTTAGCGCCTCACTGCTCGGCCTTTGCGCCTTAAGACAGGTGTGCAGCGCCTGCTTTAGCGATCCACTCACCTCCCGGGGCGGTAAAAGTGAAGTTTCCTGTCAGTGCCGATAATTAGCGCCAGGCGCTAATATTTGCGTCCAGACGATATTTGCGCCCCAAATGGGGCGCGACCTAATTTCTACCCCTGAGTGTCTCCGCTTCCACCACTTCCGTCGGCAGCAAGTTCCAGGTCATCACCACTCGCTATGTAAAAAATTTTTTTTCCTCACTTCCCCCCTGTATCTCTTGCCCAAAACCTTAAATCTGTGTTCCCTAGTCCTTGTACCGTCAACTAGTGGGAACAGCCTTTCCCCGTCTAGCCTATCCAAACCCGTCATAATCTTGTACACCTCTATCAAATCACCCTTTCAATCTCCTTTGCTCTAATGAAAACAAATCCAGCTTCTCCAACCTGTCCTTGTAGCTAAGATCCCCCATCCCCGGAACCATTCTGGTAAATCTCCTCTGCACCCTCTCAAGGGCCTTCACATCTTTTCCTAAAGTGTGGTGACCAGAACTGGACGCAATACTCCAGTTGTGGCCTAACCAGCGCTTTATAAAGGTTCAGCATAACTTCTCTACTTTTGTACTCAATACCTCTATTTATGAAGCCCAAGATCCCATATGCTTTGTTAACCACTCTCTCAATATGTCCCGCCACCTTCAGGGACCTATGCACATTAACTCCCAGGTCCATCTGTCCCTGCACACTCTTTAAAACTGTGCCATTAAGTGTATATCGCCTCTCCCTGTTCCTTCTGCCAAAATGCATCACCTCACACTTCTCTGTATTAAATTCCATCTGCCACTTGTCTGCCCATTCTGCTAGCCTTTCTATGTCCTGTTGCAGTCGATTGGTATCATCATCACTGTTTGCCACACCCCCAAGTTTGGTGTCATCGGCAAATTTATAGATTCTACTTCAGTTCGAGTGTGCAAGCATCTTTAATTGAGAATTAAACTCTGAGAATTTCAAAGTAGTGTGGTTTGAAATTGATTGGATACATCGCACAGCAATATGGGAAGCTCAGTGTCTGAATGTTTTCATGAGAATAAATGTCATATGTTCTCTGACAAGATTCAGACTGAATGTTCTCTGTATAATTGGATTCCTACGTTACAACAGTACTTTATTGGCTGAAATGCGCTGTGGGACGTCCTGAGGCCGTGAAAGGCGCTATATAAATGTAAATCATTCTTTGTCCTAGTTCCTCCCACAATCCGAGGAGCCAATGATACCAAGGAGGTGAAGGTCCTGTTGAACAGCCACACCAGTCTACAGTGTGATACGCATGGAGTTCCAGCCCCTGGGATTACGTGGCTGAAGGATGGCCGTCCCATCGTATCCAGCTCCAAAATGATGTATGTAGAAAGAGGGCAGCACCTGCAAGTTAACGGGGCCCTGGCATCTGATGCAGGATGGTACACGTGCCGTGCGAGAAACATCGCAGGGACGAGCGAAAAGTCATACAAAGTGCAGGTTTATGGTAAGCTCTCAACCTCACTGGGGAGCAGCAGGGCTCCAGCGGCTAGTAATTCTAGAGTAAGCTTTGTGAGGCTCCACTCCCGGTGTAGAGTCTCACTCAACAGGAGTGCGGATCGCAGAATCGGGCATGGAGATCAGCCTGCTTGATTGGCCAGAGCTCTCGACTTTTGCTGATTGCTAAGAGCCAGACCCTTGCAAAATTTACGCTTATTTTCCATGTGGTTTTCAAATTCTCATCCTTGTTTTCAAATCCCTCCATGGCCTCCTCGCCCCTCCATATCTCTGTAACCTCCTCCAGCCCCACAACCCTCCGAGATCTCTGCGCTCCTCCAATTCTGGCCTCTTGAGCATCCCTGATATTAATCGCTCCACCATTGGTGGCCGTGCCTTCAGCCTGGGGCCCTAAGCTCTGGAATTCCCTCCCTAAACCTCTCTGCCTCTCTACCTCGTTCACCTCCTTTAAGAAGCTCCTTAAAACCTACCTTGTCACCTGCCCTAATATATCCTTATGTGGCTTGGTGTCAAATTTTTGTCTTATAACACTCCTCTGAAGTGCCTTTGGGACGTTTTACTACGATAATAAGAACATAAGAAATAGGAGCAGGAGTAGGCCATTCGGCCCTTCGAGCCTGCTCTGCCATTCAATGAGATCATGGCTGATCTTCTGCCTCAATTCCATTCACCGGCCTTATCGCCATATCCCTTGATCCTTACTAGTCAGAAATCTATCGACTTCTGTTTTGAATATACCCAATGCCTCCACAGCCCTCTGGGGTAGAGAATTCCAAAGATTCACCACCCTCTGTGTGAAGAAATTTCTTCTTATCTCAGTCCCGAAAAGCCTACCCTTTATCCTGAGGCTGTGGCCCCTGGTTCTAGACTCCCCAGCCAAGGGAAACATTCTCCAGCATCCACCCTATCAAGCCCTGTAATAATTTTGTATGCTTCAATGAGATCCCCTCTCATTCTTCTGAATTCAAGAGAATACAGGCCTAGTTTACTCAATCTCTTCTCATACGACAGTCCCGCTATCCCAGGAATCAATCTCGTGAACCTTCGTTGCACTCCCTCTATGGCAAGTATATCCTTCCTTAGGTGAGGAGACCAAAATTGTACACAGTACTCCAGGTGTGGTCTCACCAAGGCCCTATATAATTGGAGTAAGACTTCTTTACTCCTGTATTCAAATAATGGCGTTATATAAATACAAGTTGTGTTGTTGTGTTGATCTCTATGACCTGAAGTATTTCACTCAGCCAGCTTTCCTCTGTTTGTAATTCTCCACTTGAGCAAATACACACACATGCCAGACATGTTCCCCATTTTAAAATGTAGAAAACTTTATTGAGCCTTGTTGAACAGCAGCTCATTATAAAATGAAAACATTACTGCTCTTCGTTTCATTCAGTTACAGCACTTGGTATTATCCCTGGAATTAGTATTCAAATTAAATGCACTTATTATTTATTCATTGTTTCAATTAAAATGACACCCAAGTAATTGCGATATTTCACAGAAAAATCACATAAATCCACAACCAAAATGACTAACAGAAGACTTTTTATAGCTCTCGGAAGGATCAGATAAGCTGGGTGCTACAGCTTTAGCACGAGACATCCTAGAGATGACCTTACAGAGGTATATAAGATAGTTAGTAGTACAGAGAAAGCAACACAAGAGGTCACTGATTCAAGGTAGTGACGAGCAAGTTCAGGACAGACACGAGGAAGCATTTCTTCAAAGGGGGTGATCAGTATCTGCCATGATGGCTGGTTAAGGCTATGTTGTCATCTTGCGGTATGACGGTTGGCTCAAAATAAAAGATGTACAGAGCGTTTTTAAAATTCAATTAATTCCCAGTTTTATTGCCTATTGTGCGTGGCTACCCCACTTTTCAATGGAGTGTTCCACACAGATGCTATAGTGGTGGTCTTTGTTGTTGGACCCATGAGTGGAACAGTTCACACAAGAAAAGGTGAGCCGACTGGTGGATAAGTGCGTTCCTCAGTATGGTAGGTCCGTACAAGGAAGGATGATGCCAGGCTCTACCCTCAAACTGTGCTGAATTAGCTGGTCCCAGCGGGGGCATGGTAGGGGTGTTATAGTTGGGGTCGGTCCCCTGGGCTGGAGCAGCAAAAGTCATCCAGGATTCCCACTCCTGGTTACTATTAATTGACTCCTGCTGCAAAATACATGTGTGCAGACGTTGATTGAGGACAGGACCAGGCCTGGCCTTGATATTCCACGACCCCGTCAATTACCCTGCCAAAACTCGCTGTCAAGGCTCAGTCTTGAAGAATGGCCATACTGGATGTCTGGTCACACCTATATCCCAGCATGACTCAGGACAAAGAGAAAATCCAATGCATTGGTTTTCAATTTTTTTCCCGGTGCTTTTTTAGGTCATGGTTTTGTATCGCCTGGAGCGGAGTTAATGTGCTTATTCATCGTATTGTACACACTTGTGATTTAAGTTGAAGTTGACAGTAACTCGTCGGTCTTGGACAAGATCAAGCAATTAAAATTATAGTCTGGCTGCTCGATTTCAAATATTAGTAATCCAGTTGGCTGCCTTTACTTTCCATGTGGAAATCTGTCATTGTTGCAATGAATATTCATTCCAGCCTCTATGTAGAAAATGTGCTGGAATATAAACAGTGCAAGCAGCCTGGCACAGCTCCGTACACTCGTGGAGAACAGCCTGGCACACCAAGGAATACCGACCTGGTACATAAGACACATCCAGAGATGAAAGCCTCACACATTAATGGAGAGCGGTGTGGTACAACCTGACACCTCCAGGCAAAGTACACAGACTCCGCAAGATCACTCACCTGGCAACAATACTGTTGTCCTCTCGCTGTGTTTTCAGCGCTCTCTGTGATGTTGAAGCACCAATCACTGCAGTTCGTTAATTTCACCTCTTTTGTTCTCTTTAGTTCCGCCCAGTATTGAAGGTAGCTTGGGCCGTCCACTGAAGACAAAAGCAGCGGTTGGTCATTCTTTGACGTTAAGGTGCTCCTCGGCGGGTTACCCGCCTCCTGTCCTCTCTTGGCTCAAAGATGGTGTCCCGTTGATGAGCAGCGACAGGATACAGTTCACGGCTGGAGGAAAGGTCCTCAAGATCGAGAATGTTGGAGAGAGTGATGCTGGCGCTTATATATGTATGGCTACCAGTGCAGCAGGAGAACAGCAACTTCACTACACTGTGGACATCTTGGGTAGGAAAGATCAGTTGTCATATTCAGGGCCTCAAGGAAAGGATAGGCACTGTTATAGAGACCAGATGGTAGTGGGTTAGTATTCTGTCCTTTCTCCTCTAGGATATGGGTTTCCGTCTAGGCAGATGATATATTGACAGTCTCCTCTTTGTGTTGGCTGTAGAAGTTGTACATGAAATGAACTGGGGCAGTGGCAATCTAATTCCTAGTGGCCGAGGGCCCACAGTGCAGAACATCATACCATTCAGCATAATGTAGTGCCATTCAGAAGCCTGAAGGACGAGAAAAGAAAATGTCCGTGTGCAGCTCTGAGTTTGGAGTTAAGGCAACTTGTTGGGTCAGAGCAGAGAGAGCTTTACCTTTGTTTAGTACAAATATAAAGTCACATCGGGAGAAACTGTTTCCAGTGGCAGGCGGGTCGATAACCAGAGGACACAGATTTAAGATTAAGTGGCAAAAGAACCAGAGAAGGAGATGAGGAGAATTTTTTTTACGCAGCGAGTTGTTGTGATCTGGAATGCGCTGCCTGAAAGGGCGGTGGAAACAGATTCAATAATAACTTTCGAAAGGGAATTGATTATATACTTGAAAAGTAAACATTTTCAGGGCTATGGGGAAGGAGTGGGGGAGTGGGACTAATTGGCTAGCTCTTTCAAAGAGCCAGCACAGGGGTGATGGGCCGAATGGCCTCCTTCTGTGCTGTACGATTCTATCAGTCTCTGATTCAGCCCATGTATCTCACCCCATCGGTCAACCCATCTATTTCTCCAGTGTTTCTGTCTCCTTCCTGCTGTGGCACCAAGTCAGTAACCCTCGTCATACTCAAGAGCAGCTTAATTTACATTTCCTGTAGTTAAATTTGAATCTTTGAGCACTGTACACTTCCAAATCTACAGAATCGTAAAGGGTCATATATACAGCAGCCCCTACAGAGGTGCACTCACTGAGTCTGCTCCTGTACTATGAATTCATGGGGATCAAGGTACAGGAAACTCTTTCGTATCCGGCACCGACGGGACCGGGATGGTGCCGGTTGATTAAAAATTCCGGATAACGGAGAGGTATATCTACCGAGGCTATTTTTAACAAACAAAAATAAAAAAATCAAGAAATGTGCAGTATAATTGGGTACTCACCTACAGAATGTTGTGTTAAATGGATGGTGGAAGATGCTTGATTAAGTACAGTACTGCCAGTTGAGGGTAATCCATAACTCTTTAATTACTTAACAGTAAAACAAAACTTATAAACGACTGTATACTGTAGTTTTCAGAGTATGAATTCTGCCAGTTATTAGAGAGTTCCGGATATTTAGGTGCCGTTTAAACGAGAGTTTCCTCTAGATCCTTAAGATTGAGAAAGACCCTTTAGATAGAGAGCTTTACAGAACATGATGGTGGCATCTACATCTGTCCCAGCTCCATTCTCGTGTGCAGTTGTTAGCTGGGAAGATTCTGCTTTCAGCTTCTGTGCCTCAGAAAAGGAGAAGTACTATTGGGGCAATGGATAGTGTGGGGGATTAGCATACAGTGGCTCGGAGAACTCTCAGCTACAGCTCCCTCGCTTTCCAAAGCAGTGATTCTGATAATGGGGCTGGTTTCATTGATTTAGGGAGAAAAGATTCCTTTCCTGGTGAGTTCCCAGTTTTACTCAGGTTGCCATGGGGATAGACAGAGTGCAGCTCGCACCCTTCCCCGCAGGGAAAGAGGAGGACCTGGAGCAAGTCTCACCCCGAGTTGCTGTTGTGTACATTCCAGCACCTGCTTAAGGCATTTGGTTTGGACCATCTGATGAAGAAGGGACTTATTTGGATGCACGGTACACATTGAGCACGAGAATTGGTTAGATGTAGGAAGATTGTTTATTAATGAATGCCGTGCAAAACTCTGCTGTCATTTGCACCAACAGTCCCTCCCCAGCTGTTGATTGGAAAGTCTTCTCAAGTGACCGTGACCGTTGATAATCCGCTGGAGCTGACATGTCAAGTAACCGGTCACCCACCACCGAAAATAACGTGAGTTCCCATTCTAGTTTGTTGGTCAAGTTACTTACATAATACATATTATAAGAACATGAGAAATAGGAGCAGGAGTCGGCCATACGGCCCCTCGAGCCTGCTCCGCCATTCAATAAGATCATGGCTGATCTTCGACCTCAACTCCACTTTCCCGCCCGATCCCCATATCCCTCGATTCTCTTAGTGTCCAAAAATCTATCGATCTCAGCCTTGAATATACTCAACGACTGAGCATCCACAGCCCTCTGGGGTGGAGAATTCCAAAGATTCACCACCCTCTGAGTGAAGAAATTTCTCCTCATCTCAGTCCTAAACGGCCGACCCCTTATCCTGAGACTATGCCCCCTAGTTCTAGACTCTCCAGCCAGGGGAAACAGCCTCTCAGCAGCTATATTGCGTAATGGTAAACATTTGTGCGTGCCTGGTACAGTTTTGATACGACTGACGAATGGTTGCTGCATCTTTCTGTATCGACTCCCACGTTTACAGTGCAGGGATGCAGTAAATTGATGCCAACTACAGAAGAGAAGGCAGTAATGAGGCGCAACTGTGTCTAGTGATGAGGCAACGCCTCAGACAGGTACTGGAAACGGTGTATATCTCATGTACATTGGAACGCTGTATATCAGATCAATGTATATCCGCCTTCACCATGCTTTGGCAAGACAGTCATTCATTAATGGGTCCATTGTCTAAAATATATGAAAACTATTTTGTGTCCTTTTTCTGTGAGTCAGAAGTTGACCTCATCCTGTCTATTAGTAGACATGTATACAGGCAAGCAAGGTCAGGCACCTGCTCATATACCGCTCCCAGTGGGTTCAGATGTCTGATGTGATGTTTCATTGTATAAATCTGCCGTCTGCGTATCACCGTTTACCATTACTAGTGAATGTAACACTGCTTACCAATACTCATGAATATGCATCACTGTCTATCATTACTCGTGTAGGAGTGGGCCTGGCCACAAACAACTTCCAAACCAAATTAATATTTTATCTGAGTATTCAACTGTATCCCAATCCAGCGTAATGTCTATCTATGTCAGCCAGTGGTTCAGTGGGTAGCACCCTCTCCTCTGCCACTGAGTTAGAAGGTTGTGGGTTCAAGTCCCACGCCAGAGACTTGAGCATAAAAATCTAGGCTGACGCTCCCAGTGCAGTGCTGCGGGAGTGCTGCACTGTCGGAGGTGCCGTCTTTCGGATGAGACGTTAAACCGAGGCCCCGACATAAAAGATCCCATGGCACCATTTCGAAGAAGAGCAAGGGAGCTATCCCTGGTGTCCTGGGCCAATATCTATCCCTCAATCAACATCATTAAAAAACAGATTATCTGGTCATGATCACATTGCTGTTTGTGGGAGCTTGCTGTGCGCAAATTGACTTCCGCATTTCCTACATTACAACAGCGACTACACTTCAAAAAGTACTTCATTGGCTGTAAAGCGCAAGACTTTCTTTTCTTTATTTCTAATGAAGCCTGATTTCATATTTCCTGCCCTTTAGATGGCTGAGGAACAACATTCCACTCACTGAGCTCGATGGTGCACGGGTATCAGCTGACCAGAGCAAACTTTTTATTCCCCGTTTGAAGGTGGCGGATGTCGGTCGTTATGTCTGCATGGCCAGAAATGAAGCAGGGGAGAGGAGAGGAGAATTTGACGTCACAGTCCATGGTACAATACTTACCTTTCGAACCCATGACCGTTTATGATCTGATTTATTGATAATTTCACTGTCATGGGGATTCATGCCTTGCAAGTGATAACGATCGAAAACGCTTACTCATGTCAGTGGAGTAATATTCCAGGATCTGCAGAGATGAGCCGCATTCTGGAATTACTTTAAAGATTTGCTTCGGGAGTCCCGCACCCTTAAGTTTAATATTTCTTTCATAAATGTGAGATTTGCTCTCCTCCACAATATACATGGAACAGAAAGATGTAAAGAGGTGGAAAGAGAAAAGGCCATTCCACCCATCAAGCCCATTCTTTCCCCAAATCACAGACCATGAGCAGTCTAGAACTCTGTCCCACTGATATAGTGTCCAGTAAATTTTCCAGCGTTTCCCTCCCCCAACCCGAAAGGTAAGTAAAGCAAATCTTCAACGGTATTGTTACATTTTCTCTCATATTCGGTGTCAAAGGCCACTCCTGTAAGCAAGCTCTCCTTCCCTACGAGTTGGGCTGTGTGCCTTTATACACCCAGGGCTGGATTTTCATTGACCCGTGGAGGCGGGTTTGGAGGCGTGTGGGGGGTTAAAATTGCGAAAACTGGCAGGCGGGCACAAGTCCGCCTCCATCCCGCCTCCACGCAATTTTCATTAAATCATGTCTGCTGGTCCCGACTCCGTCCCGCCTTTAAGAGGCGGGATAGGCTGTTAAGGCCCTTAACAAGCACTAAATTGGCTCTATAATGCCATTTTGAAAGGCCTTTGTGATTTTAATCCTTGTTCTACGTGAAGCACGCCTGTTCTGAACCACGATGTGAAACCTGGCGGGAGCACATTTCGATATGGGATTTGGATATGGATAGTTGACGCTGGCTGGCTGATATGTGGATGGATGGAGAGGAGACATATCTGGGAGTGGTGGTGTAAAAATATTTGGGCGCAGACTTAGGACTGCTGCTGCTCATTTTGCAGGTCCTCTCACAGCAAAGGCCAGGCAGTGTTTGAAGACCTTCAATGCAGCAGCAATGATGACATCATCAGAGGCGACTTTCAGACTGGAAAACACTAATTGGTTCATGGGTTCCCACATTCTGGAACTCAATTGCCCAATTAGGTGAAAATTGCATCAATCTCCCACATCCAATTGCAGTCGGGTGGATAACACGAAAAGTGGATGACCCGATCCCAACCTGCCCCAGTATCAAAATCCAGCTCGGGCAAGCCTAGGGTGTTTAACCCAAGCCCTCATCACAGAGTAAGTCTGTGGTTCCCGGGATTACCCCCTGCCCTGGAGTTTCCCCCTATTAAGTGTCAGGCCCAAACCCATGTACTTTAACGGACTGATTGCTGAACACCAAGCAAGCAGCTATGAGGGAGGTGCTTCAGATGACGCTAACCCAACTAGCTTTGCAATGAACCGTCATTAACATGTAAAACTCAACTGGTCCCAACCTAGCTGGTTTGTCTCGAGGCTGGATGCGTAATGAAATGCACAGTTTTAAGCAAACCTGGATTATTTATTTTTTTTAATTCGTTTGTGGGATGTGGGCGTCGCTGGCAAGGCCAGCATTTATTGCCCATCCCTAATTGCCCTTGAGAAGGCGGTGGTGAGCCGCCTTCTTGAACCGCTGCAGTCCGTGTGGTGAAGGTGCTCCCGCAGTGCTGTTAGGGAGGGAGTTCCAGGATTTTGACCCAGCGACTGTAATGAAAAGACAGAACAAAAATACACCATCAACAAAATCCTACATTTTGCCACCTTCCCACATGACATGTGCCCGACACAGTTGCCTGACTCGACATGACACGTCCTCGGTCCCAGCAACTGTGTCAGCTTTAGTCAACTGACTCAGTTATTGACTGTATTTTACTTTTCTTTGTTGTGGCCAGTCGCCCCAACGGTGAGGATTGTGGGAGCTGGGAGTTTGTCTGCCGTGGTTGGGAAATCTGCGACACTGGAGTGTGCTGTTGCCGGAATTCCAACACCACTGATCACATGGTTGAAGGACGGGCATCCACTTACTGGAACAAAGAGGAGCCTTAAGGTAATTAAAGACGCTGCTGTTCTACTTCACTGAGACATTAAACAAAGGTTCCAGAATGATCGTAGAATCATACAGCACAGAAGGAGGCCATTGTTTTATTACATAAAAGGTGCTATATAAATATAAGTTGTTGTTGTTGTTGTTGTGCCGCTACCAATTAGTTCCACTCCCCTGCTCTTTCCCCATAGCCCTGCAGTTTTTTCCTTTTCAAGTATATACTTTCTCCACTTATCATCTGCTGTTTTGCTGATGATTCCATTCTACATACATTGACTTTTTTTTTCAGATCACGTGCCCTCAGTATCCACAACCATCGTCCGTCTCAGTGCAAGGCATTCATAGAAACATAGAAGATAGGAGCAGGAGTAGGCCATTCGGCCCCTCGAGCCTGCTCCGCCATTCGATGAGATCATGGCTGATCATCCAAACTCTGTACCCTGTACCTGCCTTCACCCCATATCCCTTGATACCTTTAGCTTTAAGAAATATATCTAACTCATTCTTGAATATATTTAATGACTTGGCCTCAACTACCTTCTGTGGTAGAGAATTCCACAGGTTCACCACTCTCTGGGTGAAGAAATTCTTCCTAATTTCTGTCCTAAATGGCTTACCCCTTATCCTTAGATTATGACCCCTGGTTCTGGACTCTCCGACCATCGGGAACATTCTTCCTGCATCTAGTTTGTCCAGACCTGTCAGAATTTTATATGTTTCGATGAGATCCCCTCTCATTCTTCTATACTCCAGCGAGTATAAGCCCAATCGACCCAATCTCTCCTCATATGTCATTCCTGCCATTCAAGCTTTTGTTTCCTTCAGCTCTCCAAAGGAACTGGCCTAAGAATTAATTTAGGGCAGGTCTTGGGCGCCAAACGGGCGCAGGGAGCGCCCAAAGACCGGAGGGCCCGAGGAGCACGAGAAACCGGTCCTCGGGCCTCGTTGTAATAATTGCGCCGAGCTGCCAGGGCCTGTCTCGGGACCACGTTAGGTCACCAGCCTCGCCGGCAGCAGCCCGCGGGTAAGGCCTGGGCGGGGTGGATGGGGAGAGAATGGGAGTGGGGGGGTGCCGAGCACGGGCCGGTACAGGAGCACTCCTGATTCCACATGAAGAAGAAATGAAAACTTGCTGTTCGTTGGCAGTCGTTGGTTAGGCTGCAGCAAAGGTCTGGCTCCGTACCTACTCCTTTTTTTATGTATTGGCATTCCTGATCTCTCTGACCTCAAGAGCAATGGCCACATTTCCTCTTTTGCTGAAGTTGCCTCCAAGAATCCCTTTTCTTTTTTCATGCCAACAATTCTTTCCGTTGCAACTTATCTTAATTGACTTATGAAGCCCAAGACTGAACACTGCTCCCATATCTGGGGAGTCTCTTCCAACACCTCTCTCGCACTCCTAGACAGGATGTGAGACAATGCTTATCATTTGACCGTCATCTCTCTGTCTTGCAAACTCTCTCTCAATCGCAACCTTTCTTGTCTTTGTTGATAACGACTATAGTGAAGCTCCTCTGAACTTTCCTTTCTTGTTCTTTCTAAGCTCCCAATAAGCCATCCCATTCGCTCATCCTCCTCATTACATCCAGCAAAGCAAGACTTATCATGCTGCCTCCTGATTTAATTCTTTTGTACGACCTTAAAAACTGTGGAATTTCAATTCTACCTCAGTCTTTCGATCCTCCCAAAATCTTTAGGCTTTTAAAACTGAAGCTTGCCATCTCCTAGTCCTTATTTCTGGGTTAACCCTGTCTCCTCTTGTACTCTTGTCAGTCTTGGTACATCCTGAACTATGGGGCCGTGGCCCATCGCCTTGGTTTCTCATTTTTAAAAGAACAGGCCAATCACAGCACCCCTACATTGGGTTGCCAACCCTCCAGGGTTGACCTGGAGTCTCCAGGAATTAAAGATTAATCTCCAGGGCACCACTGCCAGCAAAATCCAGGAGAAAAATCATCGGGGCATTAAAAAAAAATTGCGCGTTTTCTTTCATTTTCTTTGAACACTTCTGCTTATTCGTCATGAGAATATCGCCAATGGGAAAAATGACTGACAGTCAAGATTTATCCATTGTTCACGTTCCAATTGGCCGCGTGGGAAGGCGGTGCACTGCGAGGGTGGACGTGTCGGGCGACCAATGACGGGAGTGTTGGGGGGGGGGGGCGTGGCGGGGCGGTTGGAGGTGGGAGGTCATGTGACGAAACCTCCAGGAATACGTCCGACCAGAGTTGGCAACCCTGCCCCTTCAGCACCTGAGCGCAGCGAACCCACTCCTGACTGGAATTGACCCCGGCTGAGACCTGCCTGGTGTCTCTGGCCCGTTTCTGCACTTACCAACTGAGTAATTGGGAAAGCACAACAGATATCATTGTTGAATGCAGTCAAGTCACCAGTTAACATGGGGGTTCAGAAAAGCCATGAGCCAGAGGGTGGCAGAAATGTTCATATTGTGCACTGTGTGGGGTTTTTCAGAGGGTGAGTTTGTGCCACTTTAATCAGGTAATGTTATTGGCAGTTCCATGTTGTATCCAACCAGTACCAGTCTTGACCCAAGAACAGATCAGGCTGTCGTTGGGCGAAAATGTTCTATTTAAACACAGTATTTAGAAATGTAATCCTTGAACTCCTCATCTTAAGTATAGAATCATAGAAAGTTACAGCACGGAAGGAGGCCATTTCGGCCCATCGTGTCCGCGCTGGCCAACAAAGAGCTATCCAGCCTAATCCCACTTCCCAGCTCTTGGTCCGTAGCCCTGCAGGTTACAGCATCCCAAGTGCACATCCAAGTACTTTTTAAATGTGGTTAGGGTTCCTGCCTCTACCACCCTTTCAGGCAGTGAGTTCCAGACCCCCACAACCCCCTGGTATGAACTTTGAACTTCAAGAAGACTGTATGCCCATTTCAGTAGCATACTCATTTATACCCACAGGTGTTCAATGTAGTGCCAACAGGCCAAAGCCAGATCTAACTCTGTCTGATTGTCTGTATACTTCTTTCATTTTTAATCAGTAAGAAAAAAAATGATAACATTTGGTGAGTCAAACACCTTTTTATGACTATTGGCAGTCATAGATTAATAGAATCATAGAAATTTACAGTACAGAAGGAGGTAATTTGATCCATCATGTCTGTGCCGGTCGAGAAAGAGCTATCCAGCCTAATCCCACTTTCCAGCTCTTGGTCCGTGGCCTTGCAGGTTACGACACTTCAAGTGCATAGCCAAGTACTTTTTAAATGCGATGAGGGTTTCTGCTTCTACCACCCTTTCAGGCAGTGCGTTCCAGACCCCCACCACCCTCTGGGTGAAACATTTCTCCTCAACTCCCCTCTACCAATTACTTTAAATCTATGCCCCCTGGTTATTGACCTCTCTGCTAGGGGAAATAGATCCTTCCTATCCACTCTATCTAGGCCCCTCATAATTTTATACACCTCAATTAAATCTCCCCTCAGGTGAATCCCAGCAAGATGCCAAACTGTCGTGAACTGTTGACAAAGGAATGGAGAGCTTCAGAGAAAAAGGGACCCCAAAAAGTAATCGAGGTAGAGAACAGAGAGGTGGAAGCAGCCAAGACACTCAAACACAGTTAAAGGCAGACAGACAGAGCGAGCACAGTTGAACAATTCACTTTCAGACTCTCTTTGATTTTTCCCTACTGATCTTCCACTTTGCTTCACAGATTGAGAGAGTGACTGTACAAGATGGAGGCACCTACTCCTGTGTGGCTACTAATGAGGCAGGTGAATCCCAGAAAGATGCCAAACTAACTGTGTACGGTAAGTGTTACTACAGTGAAGTGGGGAGGATAAGTTACAAATCATCCTACAATATAAAGAATCGCAGGTAAACTTATACCATTCCCATGATTGGGCATGCCGTTAAATAATCCTCTTCCCATGGTGTTAAACCCCAAAGGATTCACTCCCTTTCTTGACGTAGGATTTCAATTAACCAATCTTCTTCCAACATGTAGAATTCTAATCGACCAATCCCTCTTAGCAGCCGCAGACAACCACAGATCAGCTAGTATTATGACGCACTGAGTTTTTTAAAATCCATTCACGGGATGTGGGCGTCGCTGGCAAGGCCAGCATGTACTGTCCATCCCTAATTGCCCTTGAGAAGGTGTTGGTGAGCCGCCTTATACAACCAAGTGTCTCGCTAGGCCATTTCAGAGGGCAGTTAAGAGTCAGACGTAGGCCAGACCAGGTAAGGACGGCCCTAAAGGACGGATGGGTTTTTCCCCGACAATCCAGTAGTTTTACGGTCACCATTACTGACAATAGCTTTTTATTCCAGATTTATTTAATTAACTGAATTTAAGTTCCCCAGCTGCTGTGGTGGGATTTGAACTTGTGTCTCTGGATTATTGGTTCAGTAGCATAATCACTATGCTGATGTACCCTGTTAAATTACTGGGATGTAACACGTATATCACATCAGATCATATATTATATTATATAGTGATGGTACTCATATGACATGAGACCTACTAGTGGCCATCGGCAATACTTGCTGTCAATTATTGGCTGCCTGTCTGTGGAATGTTGACACAGAGTTGAAATTTGGTATAAAAACAGAAAATGCTGGAGACACTCAGCAGGTCAGGCAGCATCTGTGAAGAGAGAAACAGAGTTAACGGTTCAGGTCGATGACCTTCCGTCAGAACCTTTTCGTCATCGACCTGAAACGTTAACTCTGTTCCTCTCTTCACAGATGCTGCCTGACCTGCTGAGTATCTCCAGCATTTTCTGTTTTTATTTCAGATTTCCAGCATCTGCAGTCTTTCCTTTTTGTATTAGTGTTGAAATTTGGTGCTGTTCCCTCTCCTTTTCTTTCTATGCAACAAGCGGAGGCAGGGCTATCCCGGCGCCCGTAGATCAAGTGGAAGGGCTCCATTCAAACTGTGTGAGCCATGGTGTTAGTAGAACTATCAATCCTTAATCCCAATCTCTGCCTCCTGCTGAAAACTCATGCCTCGTCGCTTCACGCTGCAGTGTGTAGGAACGTTCCCGAGAGGGAAGCTCGAGAAAGACGCTGCTTGAGATTATGGACTGCGACAGAAAATTAGTGAATAACACTGTTCCATTAAAAACACTGTGTTAACTGGCGCAAAGTGCTCCACTGTGAGTTATGGAATGTGGCTCTCCTGGGTATATCTTACATGTGACAACACACTGCATGTCAGTGGGGGGGTTTATAATATGTTGAGTTATTTTAAATTGTATGATTATATTTTATGTGGTTTGTGGATTTCAGAGCCTCCCGTTATAGATAGGTCTGTAGATACGAACCGAACTGTAACCGTGAATCTCCCAGCATCCTTTGAGTGCCTTGCCTCTGGAGCTCCGCCCCCTGGTAAGTGTGACGCGTCATCCCTCAAAGTGAAATCTGATTGGGTGAGCCGCATTACCCCAGTGCATTGTTGGTGTGGGACAGATAAAAGTCATTGTAATCTCAATAAATAAATCTTTTTAGCACTTAAGGTGTCTGTAAGAACTGTATGTGGACATGACATTGTGCTGTTCGGACACATGGGTTATGCCTTTAAAAAAACACTCTAATTTTTTTTCCTATCCCACAATGTCATTACCGATTATTAAACTGAACCTTATTTTTCTAGTAGTTACCTCCCAAGTCTGCTGGATTTGCAGACATGGTCTGTATCTTTCTCCATCCAGCCAGTTTGTTGGGTTTGCAATAATGAAAGTCCAAAGTGCATTCCCCATAATGTATTTTTATAAGCTTAGCGTGTGTGGAGCTTCAGCGAGATTATTCTGCTTTCTCTCTTCTGTCACTAACCGGTCTTTGTCGCTCTCTCATTTAGTGTTGACTTGGTTCAAGGGAAACCAGCTGATCACGAGTATGGCTGGTTTCAGTGTGTTGGAGAGTGGAAGAACCCTACGGATAGAGAGTGCCCAGGTGTCTGACGGCGGGCGCTATCGCTGTGTGGCATCCAATGTGGCTGGCAGCTCAGAACTGCAATATACCTTACAAGTTTACGGTGAGCTGGATTCCGTGTATTGTACTATTGAAAGCGGCCCAGGACACTGGAGCGTCAGTGTGCAGCACCACTGAGTGGCAGAGCTTGGCTTAGTGCACATGATCCTCTGTCCGCTGAGGTGTTGATCTCAGCCACATTGTCCTGGGGAAAGAGGCGAAGCTCTTTCCCACAGCGGGAAGGAACGTGCAAGGAGGGATTACCTCAGACTGCTCTCGTGCAACTGCTAGCAG
This sequence comes from Squalus acanthias, assembly GCA_030390025.1. Classification (NCBI taxonomy): domain Eukaryota; kingdom Metazoa; phylum Chordata; class Chondrichthyes; order Squaliformes; family Squalidae; genus Squalus; species Squalus acanthias. The sequence continues at coordinate 89,626,725 of CM059438.1, forward strand.
CCACTTTCAGAGCAGCATTGGCCGGAGACCTGGGAGTAGGTCACCTGCCTGCCTTGTCTGACCAGAATGATCCATAATCTGGAGATGTCCAACTGGAGAAGCAGAGAGAAAATTAAATTAAAAAATAAAAGACAATGTGACACTTGCACCTCTATTCGAATTACTAGCACCAAGTTGTATTGGTCCCCTCCCTTCCCCATTCCAGCACCAGGATTTTTATGCTATTCATACTTGTTTCCCCCATACGCCCCTCCCCCCACATACCAGCATTAGGATAAGTGTGATACTTGCACCGATACGCACCCCCAGTTCCCGTACTGAGGTAGGTGACGTAAGAAAACTACTCGGCACTTGGTCTAAGCGTTAAACAAAGCTTTAATCAACTGTTTTACAACATGGAGGTCTAGTTGTGTCCTTCACTGGTTCCTGTTAAGAATGTCCCGCGCAAGCTGGGCCCGTGCCCGAGTATTTATACTCTCCCTGGACAGCGCCACCAGCAGGCCGCCCAGTATTATTTCATAAGTCATTTCCACATGAATGACAAGATTCATGTCAGTAGGTGTGCTGCTTTTCTCTAGTATCTCCCAATTTCAGACTGAAGTTACTAACAGTAAGTGTCCCTTAACTCGAGGGTTGTAGACGGTCGTTGTGCAAACCTGGTTCTCTCACTAATCTGAAGCTTTTTTGTTTGCAGCCCCGCCGGTGATCTCGACTGTTTTGGACTCGGTTACTATCCTTGTAAACCAGGCCGTAAAACTTCAGTGTGAGGCGACAGGAATCCCCGCCCCCAAAGTAACATGGTTGAAAGACAAAACTCCTGTCTCTATGATGACTGAAGGGTTAAAGGTCAGTGAAGTTTGTTTTCCTAAACCTGGTGATTATTGATTAGTCCTGTAAATTTTCAAATAAATACCTCGAGCTAGTTGTAAGATATTAATGTCTACCTTGAAACATCAGACACGTATATCCCCCAATATCTTCCCTGTCTCACCCCTAGTTGTCTATGAGGGGGAACTTGCTATTTGGGTCTCTGTCTTTGTATGTGTGTCTCTGTTTGTCTTTTTTTCTGTCTGCCTTTTTCTTCCCCTCTCTCCCGAAACCCTTTTACCCTCCAGGTGACAGTTATTGTGGTCTCTCTTTTTTATCTTGACTGATGTTGTCTCTGAAATGGTTTTTTGCTCTCCGCTTAGTTCCTGTTGGAGGGTCAGATTCTGTTCTTAGCCAGCGCCCACTTCTCTGACTCAGGAACGTACTCCTGTGTTGCTGTGAATCCTGCTGGAGAGGACCAACGGGAAATTCATCTGCAAGTTTATCGTAAGTATGTTTGAATCTGCCTTGAAATAAACTTGGAAAAAAATGATTGTGGGTAAGGATTGGTGAAACTTGCTCAGAAAGCAGATGAGTTGAAACATCCATTGGCAACCCAACTCTCTACCAGTATCATTATCTGTTGTGGGAATAATGCAATTTCAAGCAGGTTCCTTCCTGAAGTAAGAGGCTAAGAGCTGAATAAAGGATGAGGTAATGACCAGTTAATTGCTGTAGCCATTAGTAGATTACATTAATGATGATCCTATGAGTTCTTGGCTCTTGACCAGATAATAAGGATATGGCAAGTGTACAGGAAAAATAAAATGCTTTACATGCACAATGAACCCTCAACTATCTGCCTTCTCCAGGACCACTTGGGATATCTATCCTGGCTAATATTGTGGAGTGGTGAGTTATTCCCAAACATCTATTAATGTTGATTTGGAACTGTCCTTGAGGGATGCCTTTCCCTTTATTTTTTACGCCTTGCTGAGAAGAAGCACCGTGTTTCCCTCTAAGCGCTCCCAGTGATAGGGTTCAAGTCCCTACTTATCCGTTCCCTGGGGGGGGTAGCACTGCATTCCTCCCTCTGATCGGATTGAACTCAGCAACTCACCATGTGTGGAATCACAGGAGCAAACTGATGCTTTCCCCTCTGAGGCATTGTGTGTTAAATGCACCAAGCTCACAGAGTCACCTTTAACGGGTAAGTTATGTTGGAACAAACACTTTGCTAGCTGAGGTCAAAAAACTGACCAGTTTCACCATTTTTAATCTTGTAGTTCCACCAAGCATTCTGGGAGAGGAGCAGAACGTTTCTGTTACTTTGAATGACTCCGTGACCTTGGAATGTCAGAGTCGGGCATTCCCACCACCCACTCTCAGTTGGACGAAGGATGGACGCCCTCTACCCAGGCATGCAGGTCTCGGACTCTCTGCGAATGGCAGTCTCATAGAGGTCAGTGTTGCTGTTGAGTCTTTGATCTCATTTATGAAGGGCTTTGCTCTGAGCTTCAATCACCAATGTTTGGTAATAAAGAAAGAACTTGCATTTATATAGCGCCTTTCACAACCTCAGGATGGCCCAAAGTGCTTTACAGCCAATTAAATACTTTAGGAAACGCGGCAGCCATATTGCACAAGGTCGCACAAACAGCATTGCGCTAATGACCAGATAATCTGTTTTTTGTGATGTTGGTTGAGGGACAAATATTGGCCAGGACAACGGGGATAACTCCTCTGCTCTTCTTTGAAATAGTGCCATGGGATCTTTTACATCCACCTGAGAGGGCAGACGGGGCCTCGGTTTAACGTCTCATCCAAAAGGAGGCAAGGATCGGTGCTTGGGCCCCAGCTATTCACAATCTATATCAATGATTTGGATGAGGGGACTAAATGTAACATTTCCAAATTTGCTGATGACACAAAGCTAGGTGGCAGTGTCAGTTGCGAAGAGGATGTGAAGAGGCTTCAAGGGGATCTCGACAGGCTCAGTGAGTGGGCGAGAACATGGCAGATGGATTATAATGTGGATAAATGTGAAGTTATCCACTTTGGTAGAAAAAACAGAAAGGCAGAGTATTTCCTAAATGGTGAAAGATTGGGGAATGCAGATGCTCAAAGGGACCTGGGTGTCCTTGTACATGAGTCACTGAAAGTGAATGTGCAGGTACAGCAAGCCATTAGGAAGGCAAATGGTATGCTGGCCTTCATTACAAGAGGATTTGAGTACAGGAGTAAAGAAGTCTTACTCCAATTATATAGGGCCTTGGTGAGACCACACCTGGAGTACTGTGTACAATTTTGGTCTCCTCACCTAAGGAAGGATATACTTGCCATAGAGGGAGTGCAACGAAGGTTCACGAGGTTGATTCCTGGGATGGCGGGACTGTCGTATGAGAAGAGATTGAGTAAACTAGGCCTGTATCCTCTTGAATTCAGAAGAATGAAAGGGGATCTCATTGAAGCATTACAGGGCTTGATAGGGTGGATGCTGGGAGAATGTTTCCCTTGGCTGGGGAGTCTAGAACCAGGGGCCACAGCCTCAGGATAAAAGGTTGGCCATTCAGGACTGAGATGAGAAGAAATTTCTTCACACAGAGGGTGGTGAATCTTTGGAATTCTCTACCCCAGAGGGCTGTGGAGGCTCAGTCATTGGGTATATTCAAAACAGAAGTCGATAGATTTCTGACTAGTAAGGGCATCAAGGGATATGGCGATAAGGCCGGTGAATGGAGTTGAGGCAGAAGATCAGCCATGATCTTATTGAATGGCGGAGCAGGCTCGAAGGGCCGAATGGCCTACTCCTGCTCCTATTTCTTATGTTCTTATGTTCTCCGACAGTGCAGCACTCCCTCAGCACTGCACTGGAGTGTCAACCTAGATTTTGTGCTCAAGTCTCTGGAGTGGGACTTAAACCCACAAACTTCTGACTCAGAGGCGAGAGTGCCTGTTTATAATATTCCTGTTTTTATTTGTTTCTTGAAAACAACAAATTAAGACATATAAATTTTATTTAGTGATGGTAAATTTGCTACAAACTACTACCTTGTTAGGCTGCAACAGGGCTGTAGTTAGCATTAGAAATCATGATGCAAGTATCTGTGAGCAATGTCATGGGAGATATACAAATTTAAGAACGTGAGTATTTTAGGGACAGGAAAAGACCACGTCACAAACCCATCCTCTTTTTGATTAATCTTGACCTCATGTACCCACCCTCTCATCATTGTCCTTCAATCCCTTCTCTCTCCAGATACAGAGCTCATTTTCCCTTTAACCGCTTTCACTGTTCACTTCAATGGCCTTCCCAGGTAACTTATTCCTTCAGTCTGTTATCCTTTGTGTAAAAAGGTTCCACCTAACTTCCCCACTTGCTCCTAATGTCCTAATTTTAATTTGTGACCCCAGGTGCTTGAACCTTTTGTCATAGAGTTGATCCAGCCAAATTGTTCACTATCAGTCTTCCTTATAAACTTGAAAACTTTAATTGAGTCACTTTAAAGTTTCCTCTTTTCCAATGCCCTGAATTATCTTGGTTGTTTGCCTCTATAACCCCCTGCCCCCGAACAATAATATCCTTCCTGTGATTAGATCACTACGGTTACTGGAACTTCACACATTGCTGCAGTTAGGCTCTGACCATTGCCTTACACAGCAATACTTTGGATTTGTTCTGTATCTTTCTGTCAGTACCTTAATTGCTTTTTTCACTGCAGCCAATAACTGAGTCATGTACTGTAATAATAATGTGAAGCATGACAGATACCTGGATGAGGTTTAAACGCTGGATTCTAACCTTTAGGTTAATTAAATGGCTAGTAAGCTTTGCCCTTGCCGTCTGTCGTGAGATCTGAATTCCCAGATTACTGCAAAGTCACGGGACCAACTAACAGACTGAAGTTCCCTCGGGTTACATATTTTGGAAGAGACATTTGATTATTTGTGTTGGTCTCTTAGATCAAGAGTGCTCGGGTTCGAGATGCTGGCCGCTACACCTGCGAGGCTTCGAATGATGCTGGAAAGACAGAGAAGAACTACAACTTAAATGTGTGGGGTAAGCAGGGAGTGTGTTACCGGTCCAGCAGTTTTTTGGGAGGGTGACTCTCCCTCTTGTTATTTGGTCCTCCTCTTTCCTCAGTTGAACTTCTCTTTTCCCGTGCTGTCCATCCATGGGTGAGAGGGTGAGTGCACTGCTGGGAGCCCCCTATCTCCGGAAAGGCTAGATGGCCGAGGGTGGATTATGAGAGCCTGACTCTTCAGAGTTGTGGTGATGCTATAAACAGTGAGGGTTGAACATTTTCCATGGTTATCCTAAACCCCTGAGATTAGGCTGCAGCCCTGCATTACACGCCACACAACTGTTATCTCACCGTGTTTTATCACACGTTTGGATTGTCTCGATGAGGATTGTTTGAACGTGGGAAAGTCCCTCGCCAACTTTGATAACTGACTCATGTTTAACTTGCCTCTATCTCAGAGAAACGTAGCTGGTAAACATTTCAGGGTTTAACTTCATCTGTGCTATTTTAAAGCAATTGCCAACCTGTTTAAAACTGCAGTGCATTACCAGAAGAAATGAAGCCCTCTCGGAGCATCAGTCAGTCCAATTAACCATGCACAATTAGCCCCAAGCTGTACCATTGCACCATTCCGCAACTGAGACCAGCTGATGATAATTCCCTGCTATGCTGTAGAACACAACAATTAGCCCCAAAATGTCCCGTGCACAATTAGCCCAAAGCTATCCCAAGCCACAATTAGCTCCAAAACTCTGAACAGTACAACTGAGTCACTGGACGGGCTCTGAAATAGCCACTCTTGATTGGTTGTAGAGAACCGCTCTTGTGGCCATAGTATTGAAAGTAATGGTATGTGAAGTAAATCTTCACAGGATATTGGTTTTGTGACTCACTGCCTGATGAGCTATTTCTGACAGTAGAGTTTTAATAAAAACAGGGACCAGGCCCATTGCGTCAGGTTGCTGTGGGCACCCCTGCGCTGGATAATCCAGTGAGCAGAGTCAGAGGACAATGTGAAAGGAGGCCAGCCAGGAACTTCCCCCTCCCACCTCGTGAGAATATTACAGGTGCAGGCCGAGTTTGGCATCATTTGAAGCCCAGGAAAATTCGGGACTTGACCTAATGAGCCTCCGCCCCTCTTTCCTCGGCTCTGTGTCTGAGAAACGCTGCTTCCTTCCGGTGCCAGCGGAGGAGAAATCTCCCCTCTGTTCGTCATTATACGCTGCACCAGCCAGAGGCATCATACACCCTTGAAATTTGAAACAACCTTACGTAATGACACAAGCACCATCCCGTACTGAACTGGCTCTGTGTATTTGTGGCACAATCATGGTGCCGTTTGTTCTGGTGCAGGTCAGAAACACATTGCGGGCCTGCACTGTTGGAGGGTCTGCGGAGACCACCGCCTTTATCTTTCGAGTGCAGCCGAATGCAGAAGACGTGCGTGGCGGCAGTTAATGGTGCTCACCCACGTAAACGTGCCTGCAGTAGAATCTGAGCAGCTAACTGTGTCACCGAGTTAAAATGCTTCAAGGTTATGGAACATCTGGCCTCACTTTTACAAGGAATTACTGGAGTGAGTCACACATCTGGCTGTCAATGGCTACCTTAAGTGGACGGAGAATGATTCATTGATGCGCTTGCCTGACAGACGGGTGGAAATGAGACACATGCGGTGTCTGATGACGCCGTGAAGCTAAGCAGTAAGGCGCAAAGGTCAAGCTTGTTGTGAATGTTGGGAGTGTTTCTGATCTGAAATAAAAACCAGACTGAGCTCCACCTTGAACTTTGGAGGTCAGTGGCTGTTTTAAGGATTGAGACCACATCTGTGCAGTGCATTGTTGGGGGGATAAGTCAGAGTTTTGGTGAAATGCCGTTCCTTGCTTCCATTCTGTGAAAACTGCGGGCGTCACAACGGACATTCACTGTCCAGTCTTCCACATGAAGAATGGTCACTTTTTTTTGTTATTCATTCACAAGATGTGGGTGTCGCCCATTTGCTCCCCATCCTTGAGAGGGTGGTGGTGAGTCAAGAGTCAACCACATTGCTGTGGGTCTGGGGTCACATATAGGCCAGACCAGGGAAGAGCAGCAGATTTCCTTCCCTAAAGGACATTAATGAACCAGATGGGTTTTTACGAAAATCCGGTAGATTCATACCCCAGCACGAGTCCGTGGCTCCAGGGGAGGACAAAAATGTATTATAAGACCACATTTTTTTTTCGAATGAAGGCAGCAGGGAAATGAAATAAATGAAAGGGAAACTGATTTGGAGAAGACTAAATTGGGAGAGAAAAGACAATTAGTCAAGAGATGACTGGACCACAAGTTTGAATGTGTAGGGATTTCACTGCATCACATCTCCTATAATACATTCTTTGAACAGTGTAGATGTGAATATTCACCCAGCAAATGCTAAGTAGACAATACATGACGAAGGTTTGTGTTGTAAATGTCCTGATTGTGTGGTAAATAGAGTATTACAGTGCCAAACAGGTTCTGCCACAGTTATATACCATATTCCTCCAAATCTGGACATGCCACATGGGTGAGGGGATGCCAATCAGGGTCCAAACACTTCACAACAGGGAGAGGAAGATAAATACGAGGGAAAGGCCAGTGCAAGAATGGTATTGTCAGTGGACCTGGTCACTCAACCAGCTATGGAATTAGAGATGGAATAAGGTGACAGTTACAGGGAGAAAGAGACACTTTTTTTTAATGACCACAAAAGATCAGCGAGTGGCAAATACAGTGTTATTTACTCCGACTGATGTGCTGTGAAGAAATGTTTTGAAATATTTTGCAGTGCCTCCAGCATTTCATGGATTAAAGGACCAAACGTCTGTGAGGGTCATCGAGGGAAACCCCATGAGTTTGTTTTGTGAATGCAGCGGGATGCCCTCCCCTACTCTTGAGTGGCGAAAGAATGGTAAGCGCACCGATACATCACGCTGTGTTTCAGCCGCTCATCTGGAGTGATGGGCGAACGGGGCTTGGTGCGACTTAGGACACGGGCAGCAGAGTTTTGGATGACCTCGAGTTTCAGCAGCTCACCCATGCCTCTGTTACCTCTAGACTTGACTATTCCAACGCTCTCCTGGCTGGCCTCCCACGTTCTACCGTCCATAAACTTGAGGTCATCCAAAACTCGGCTGCCCGTGTCCTAACTCGTACCAAGTCCCGTTCATCCTTCATCCCTGTGCTCGCTGACCTACATTGCCTCCCGGTTAAGCAACGCCTCGATTTAAAAATTCTCATCCTTGTTTTCAAATCCCTCCATGGCCTCGCCCCTCCCTATCTCTGTAACCTCCTCCAGCCACACAATCCCCCGAGATCTCTGCGCTCCTCTAATTCTGGCCTCTTGCGCATCCCCGATTTTAATTGCTCCACCATTGGCGGCCGTGCCTTCAGCTCCCAAGGCCCTAAACTCTGGAATTCCCTCCCTAAACCTCTCCATCTCACTACCTCGCTCTCCTCCTTTAAGACGCTCCTTAAACCCTGCCTCTTTGACCAACCTTTTGGTCATCTGCCCTAATATCTCGTTATGTGGCTCGGTGTCAAACTTTGTTTGATAACGCTCCTGTGAAGCATTAAAGGCGCTATATAAATGCAGGTCGTTGTTGTTATTGTTGATTGGATTATCCTGGTTTAGAGAGCGAGTGCACTCTTCCAACCTTTCCATCCTAACGACAAATTCTACTTGGATTAGCGGAGGACCTGAGTTGTATATTCCACCGTGACTAAAGTGGGGCAAGACAGATTAGGTGTTACATTGACCTAGAGAGAGGACACATTCCTCTCCCATTCACTGTTCAGCTGGTAGCTGGATCCACCCAAGCTACCTGCTCGTTTTCTTTTTAAAAGGAAAAATAGCATTCTGGTGAACTTGTACCAAAATTTGTAATCAAGAGGTGAGGGATGTTATGACTAGTGAGGTAAAGACGTAATCATATCACCAGTTGTATCTTTGCTAAAGCAACTTCTGTTTTGTATGGCTAGAAACTTGGCTGAAGACAGAGAGCAGTGGTTAGTGGATGTTTTTCAGACTGGAGGGATGTGAACATTGATGTCCTCAGGAATCAGTGTTGGGACCATTACTCTTCTCAATATCTGTAAATGATCTGGACTTGCGTAAAGGGGACATAATACCAAAATCTGCAGATAATAAAAGCAGGGAGCTTGGTTAACTGTGAAGAGAACTATAAGCAACTTCAGGAGGACATAGATAATTTAATGGATTTGGCTGATGCATTTTGGAAGAAATATTCACTAAACGGTAAAACTTTGAAAGAAGTAGAAAAGCAGAGAGACTTGGGGGTTCAGAGTCCAAAAATGTGCGGGTTAGGTTGATTTGGCTATGATAAATTGACCCTTAGTGTTAGGGGGGGATTAAATATGTGGGGTTACGGGGATAGGATGGGATATGTTAGGGGGGAATTAAATACGTGGGGTTACGGGGATAGGGTGGGATATGTGTCGGTGCAGGCTCGATGGGGATTCTGTGTGAGAAAGCAGGGACAGGGTACTGGATTTGGATGATCAGCCATGATCGTATTGAATGGTGGAGCAGGCTCGACGGGCCGAATGGCCTACTCCTGCTCCTAGTTTCTATGTTTCTATGACACAAATCTTTAAAAGTGGGAAGACAAGTTGATTTTTTTTTAAAAAGCATATGGGATCCTAGATTTTATAAATGAGGGTATAGAATCAAACGCAAAGAAGTGAAGCTAAACCTATACAAATTGTTTGTTGGGCCTCAGTTAGAATATTGGGCCAAATCTTGCTGGAACAGAGCATCTTGTGGCGTGCGTCGTTGGTTAGACTTTTTCCTGCACCCTTCAGCTCGAAAAATGTTTGCGCCGTAACTTGCTGGGAGTGCGAGCGCGCGGTGAGGGCAACGGGGCATCTGGGGCCTCAGTGAACGGCGGGACCAACTGTGCATCTCCTTACCCAATGAGATTTAAGGATTGAGAATGAAACAGAGGAACGACGGAGAAGGAGGGTGAATTAGAGTCAAATCAGGTGCAGAAAGAGAAATAAAAAGAGGGAAAGAAAGAGTGGATTAAGAGAGAGAGGAAAAAGAGGCAGAAGGTAAAAGTAAGAAATAATTTAAAATTATATGTTTTTAAAATCTTGTAGAAGAATTTACTAATTGCGGAATGAGATTGAACAGTTTAAATTGTTCCCTTTCTGGGCCAGAGAGGTTGACAGCCATTGCATTAACAATATTCCAGTTGTTAAAAGGGTACTTACGCTCTTAACCACCAGACCTAACTTTCCGCGGCGAGTTTAATGGCCAATTAATGTGCAAATCCAGCAAGTTCTTAAAAATAACGGGGAGGCTAAGGGTGGAGCGGCATAAAACGATCGGCAAATTCTGGAGATTCACAACTCATGGCGTATCTCTTAATCCCCTGAACCGGCTGGCCGATTTGCACATTAATAACTGTGTGCGTCGTTAACACCCCATCTTTTTCCAGCAAGATCAGGCCCGATAATTCCATCCTGTCCAGTCACTGAGCCTAGGGACGAGAAGCTTTAATCATGAGAAGAGATTACTATAACGAGGAGATCTAATAGAGGTGTTCAGAATGATGAGGGGTTTTCATATGGTAAATAAAGAAAAGCGAATTCCATTGATCAGTGAATTAGTAACTAGAGGGAAGAAATGGTTTTCTTTTTGTCCAGGTTTGTTTTTTGCAGAACTCCAATTTTACAATCCTCTTTCTTAATATCGTTTGCTCTCCGTTCCCCACTATCAATCACAGGGATGACCCTCTCTACAGAGAATGATGGTCGAATTATTATTCTCTCGGGGAGACAAATGCTGCAAATATCAAGCACTCGGGTATCAGACACCGGAAACTACACGTGTGTAGGAACTAATCTAGCTGGGACAAGCAAGAAGGACTACAGCGTGGAGGTTTATGGTGAGTGTGGGTGAACAGAGAAGTTGAAATGTTTTATGGTAATAGTGCTTCTGAGGTAACATAAATCTTCCGGTGGCGCATCTCTCCGCGGGTGACTTGCAGTCTGGATCACCCTGTCCTGGTTTTCTCTCTTTGTTCCAGTGACACCAAAGATCAAGAACGGTGGTGAGCGGCCGACGGAAATCTCTCTTACCAGGGGAGCTGGGGTCACGTTGGAATGCGACGCGCACGGAGTTCCCCGGCCAACGCTGACTTGGATGAAAGACGGCCGCCCAGTGGTGAGCAGGCGGGGTATCCAGGTGGAGAACGAGGGCCGGACTCTGAAAGTTCAAAGGGCACAGGAGCACCACACTGGCCGCTACACCTGTCTGGCTGTAAACGCGGCCGGCCAATCGGACAGGAAGTTTGATTTGAGTGTTCGTGGTAAGCGCTCAGGTTACTACTGGTTTTAAACAGACGCCACTTTAAGAGAATCCATCATGTGACCAGAAAGAAAAGGGGCAGAAGGAGCTGAAGGCAGGGAGAATACATCTAGATCTTACAGAAAAGTACTTGTAGAGTACAGAGCAGTTTAACAGGTTAAAGAGGAACGCTATTCATTTGAATAATCCTCATTATTAGAATTACTGGTACCACTTGATTGTTCCCTTGCACCTGGAATTTATGCTTTAAAACTGCCGGTTAGTCCTCTGATGCACCTCCTGATGCGATGGTGAGCTTTACAGACCCCCAAAAAGGTCTCACATTTCCATCCTTAGTCTGTGGTGAGTAATCTGATTTTTAGCTGGAGCAATGGTAGTACTGGTGCTGCAATTGGTCCTCCATGTCTGGATCATGGAAATGGCCAATCGGTGTCTGGATCAACTAAATGGCCAATCGGTGTCTGGACCATGGAAATGGCCAATCGGTGTCTGGACCATGGAAATGGCCAATGAGTGTCTGGACCATGGAAATGACCAATGAGTGTCTGGACCATGGAAATGGCCAATGAGTGTCTGGACCATGGAAATGACCAATGAGTGTCTGGGCCATGGAAATGACCAATGAGTGTCTGGATCATGGAAATGGCCAATCGGTGTCTGGGCCATGGAAATGACCAATGAGTGTCTGGATCATGGAAATGGCCAATGAGTGTCTGGGCCATGGAAATGACCAATGAGTGTCTGGATCATGGAAATGGCCAATGAGTGTCTGGGCCATGGAAATTACCAATGAGTGTCTGGATCATGGAAATGACCAATGAGTGTCTGGACCATGGAAATGGCCAATGAGTGTCTGGATCAAGGAAATGACCAATGAGTGGCTGGACCATGGAAATGGCCAATGAGTGTCTGGATCATGGAAATGGCCAATGAGTGACTGGACCATGGAAATGACCAATGAGTGTCTGGATCATGGAAATGACCAATGAGTGTCTGGGCCATGGAAATGACCAATGAGTGTCTGGACCATGGAAATGACCAATGAGTGTCTGGGCCATGGAAATGACCAATGAGTGTCTGGATCATGGAAATGACCAATGAGTGTCTGGGCCATGGAAATGACCAATGAGTGTCTGGATCATGGAAATGACCAATGAGTGTCTGGACCATGGAAATGGCCAATGAGTGTCTGAATCATGGAAATGGCCAATGAGTGTCTGGATCATGGAAATGACCAATGAGTGTCTGGGCCATGGAAATGACCAATGAGTGTCTGGATCATGGAAATGACCAATGAGTGTCTGGACCATGGAAATGGCCAATGAGTGTCTGGACCATGGAAATGACCAATCGGTGTCTGGTCATTTTCATGGTCCAATCAGTGTCTGGATCAAGGAAATGACCAATCAGCCCAGGTTTTTGCAATAGATTGCCATCCAGTCAACTCTGCTCGAAAATATGCAGATAGGGACACTGCTGGACTCTGCTGTGATGACCTCCCACCATACTTGAATAGCCTGCCGAGATTCATCATCTAGATTTAGTCTGGAATGTTAACCACGGGTGAGGTACCAGAGCAATCATTTGCAGGTTTTCCTGTAAAAATCTGGTGCATAAGTCACACATTTGCAGACAGCGGGTAGCTTGCGTACCAGTGTGACCTGACTTTACGATGTATAACAGATAACAAGTGAGGAGTTTGAAACTTGGACCGGGTATTTGGTACCCGAAGGGTTAATGATCTTACTCCGTTGCAAATTGACAATTAGGTTTCTCTGTATACACCCATATATATTCTTATGAGAAAAAAAAAACCTCAAGTTTACACGAAATACACTGGAGAGGTTCAAATGGTAATTTATGAGTATATTTCTGTATTGATACAATCCAGCTGTCGCCTGAACAGACATCCCATACTTAGAATTTGTCTTTCAGGCAGAATACTTTAAACTGTTAGTTCACTATTTGCTTACTATAGCAACATTGAGATGTTTTAGCTGGAGTTGTGCTTTGCTCCTGTCTGGCTGTCTTTCTCACCCACCTGCTCCTAACCCCCACCACCCTGCACCATCCTCTCCCTCTAAGATTAAACTTAAAGACTTCCTAGAAGGCCCACCACAACCTCCAACATGAACAGAGAGCGCCCGGCATCCAACCCGTGAGTCATTCCTGATTAACACGTTGATCAATTCAATCATGTAATTTTTTCTTTTTGAATTGTTACCTTCATTTATTTAATTTTTTTTCCTTTCTGTATATATATATATATTTTTTTTAAAGATAAATAAAGTTTGTATGAGTAAAACATTGAGTGTGAAGCCTCCAGTGTATTTTCAGACACTTTTTGACATGAAAAAAAATTCTGTCCACTTTCTCGATGTTTAATAGTTTAGTGCAAGGAAAGGGTTATATGAAATAGGCACATCAAATAAGCCATGATTTGTTTTAAGTTGTAACCTCTTCCGGCAATTGTTAAATTTAAAATCTCATCAATTCACCACAGATTTCTACAATCTTGCGACAGGTCAATTTAAGACTGTGATCATCTCGTTTAGAAAATATTTATGCTTCTACGCGAAGACTGATTATTTTTTTATTTAAAAATTGAGGTTCGCTGATGTCTCAGCTAGGGACTGATGCATGCAGACGAGGGGGTCCCAGGATCAGGCCCTGGTCTGTGCCGAGCTGTCGTGCCACAGCTGGGATAGAAGCAGGGACACTGTAAATGACCTCAGTATTACTGAACTAGGGAAGGGAAAAATTAGCCAGAGACCCCATTATTGACCCTGCTGAAGTGTGCGTTGGTGCATGCCTGCGTCAGAGTGTGTGTGTGTGTCGGTGCATGCCTACATGAGAGTGTGTGCATGCATGAGTGTTGGTATCTGCGTGCATGTGAGTGTGTGCTGGTGTGTATGTGTGTTTATGAGTGTGTCTGTGTGTGTGTGTTGGTGTGTGCATGCACGAGAGCGTGTTTGAGTGTGTCTGTGTGTGTTGGTGTGTGCATGTGTGAGAGCGTGTTTATGAGTGTGTGTGTGTGTGTTGGTGTGTGCATGTGTGAGAGCGTGTTTATGAGTGTGTGTGTGTGTTGGTGTGTGCATGTGTGAGAGCGTGTTTATGAGTGTGTGTGTGTGTGTTGGTGTGTGTATGTGTGAGAGCGTGTTTATGAGTGTGTGTGTGTGTGTTGGTGTGTGCATGTGTGAGAGCGTGTTTATGAGTGTGTGTGTGTGTGTTGGTGTGTGCATGTGTGAGAGCGTGTTTATGAGTGTGTGTGTGTGTTGGTGTGTGCATGTGTGAGAGCGTGTTTATGAGTGTGTGTGTGTTGGTGTGTGCATGTGTGAGAGCGTGTTTGAGTGTGTCTGTGTGTGTGTGTTGGTGTGTGCATGTGTGAGAGCGTGTTTGAGTGTGTCTGTGTGTGTGTGTTGGTGTGTGCATGTGTGAGAGCGTGTTTATGAGTGTGTGTGTGTTGGTGTGTGCATGTGTGAGAGCGTGTTTGGGTGTGTCTGTGTGTGTGTGTTGGTGTGTGCATGTGTGAGAGCGTGTGCGTGTGTGTGTGTGTGTGCATGAGAGTGTGTTGGTATCTTCGTCCATGTGAGTGTGTTGGTGTGTATGTGTGTTTGAGTGTGTCTTTGTGTGTTGGTGTGTGCGTGCGCGAGAGCATGTGTGTGCCCTTGAGATCGTGTGTTGTGTGTGTACATGGCTGAGTGTGTGTGTGGGTGAGGACAGGGTTAAATGAGGTTCTGTACTTAAAATGACTATATTCAGGAGTCGAAACACAATTTTATATCAACTTAATTTTTAAAATCAATGATGAACTTTTTGTTGAGTATTGTTAGATAAGGTAACACTCTGGAAAATCTCAGTAACCCTCATGAACCACTACTACATGAACCTTCAAGGGACAATGCACGCAGACAAGCATTTCATAATAAATTGTACATTTTAACAAGGAAAGACTCATGTACCTAAAATAAGCTATACTAAAATATACACTGCAGCACTAACCTAGTGCTGGGGATTTTGCATAGAAACAAATAAGATTTTCCAACAAAAAAAGTTATGTTTGAGATCTAGTGTCCATGCTAGGGGAATCTCGACCTTCCATTATTATGTAAAGCCATTTGATCTGAATGTCCATCCCTGGGGTAGTTCAGTTGCTCATAAGTCGAAGTTACTGTGTGGTGGGGGTATCGGTATTGTCTGATTCCCTGTCTGTTTAAAAAAGACATTCTCCTCTCGCTCTCTCTCTCTCCCCTGCAGCTTAAACCTAACATTCACACAATTCATTCCTTCTTTAAATGTCACAACTGAGGTAACGGGTTTGGTGAATACTTTTTAAAATTGGGCAAACACCCTCAATAAACAGAGGAAGAGAATAGCCACAGCGGTGTAAGTCTCTGTTAGACACAGACATCTACAGTGCCGATTCCCGTCGCCATCGCTGAGATAGCTGTGCCTGAGGATGGGCACTTCGAGAGAAGCGAGCGCTGCGCGCAGCCTCCTACCTTCCCCCCATTTCCTAAAAGCTGAGCCTGGCAATTACTGCCAGTGATGATCTTATCCAAACACTTAAAACATTCGTATTAAATTCCTCTCCCACTATGTTAAATAAAAAAGCAGTGACCTGTTTATTTTAAGTGGGTCGATCCCTCCTGTAAACCAGTGGTGAGGAGGAATTTAATCTGAACACTCTCAGTGCTTGTCTGATAACATTGCTGTCAATCATTTCCAAACTATGATATTTATTTTATGTACTTTGGAAGGACAAAAGACTGAGTGTTAGGGTTCAAAACCAGGACTTTCTGGCTCTGTGTCTGGCACTCAGTTGACTGAGCTACTCATCAAAGTGATGGGCTATTTATGCATTCTTGGAGTGTCCCCTCATCACTTTTACGAGCTCTTTTTTGTTTTTGTTTTGGGGTCGAAGGTCTTTTTCTCTTCTGGCCTTTTTATTTGGGCTGGAAGAGGTCTGGTTTTAATTTTGTTTGCAGGCATATTAATCGGTTACAAATACTGCTGGAGACTTTACACTGTGTGGGTATTTCCCCCCCCCCCCCGCGATATTCTTCCTTCCGCTCCGGAATTAGCCATTCTTCACGTGTGAGTCCGATCAGTGAGTGTCAGCAGGCTATTCAACTGTGGAGGCATCGCAGCCCAGCCCAATCCTTTCCCCACCTGATAGCCGGGCACGCGCACTTTCCAGGCAGGTGGGGGTGGGTGACTGGGGATTAGTGATCAGAAGCACGAGAGCCAATTGTGACGCCCTGGCTGTGAGCAGCGAACTCAGGAGAGATGGGAGCAAATTAACTTCAGCGCCGCTTTAGTCAATCTCCCGTCTAGTGGCAGTGATTATGCAGTTGTGGTATTGTAGCGAGGGTTATGGGATGTCAATGACACTGTCTGCACCCTCTGACCTAATGTGCCTTTTCAAAAGAGGCAGTGTCGGTTGAGCCAGTAACAGCAGAAAAGCAAAGGATTGACCTGTCGGGTCACTTGTTGAAGGTGTAAAATCAGTGTCTCCTTAAGACCAGATGTGCTTGGGCTGGTTCATCTGGTTGGAATAAACATCCGACCAAACTCTGTATCACTCCTACTACAGCCTCTGAATTGCCACCGACAATCTCCTCCTCGCTAATGGCAGAAGTAGGTGATTGATGTTAAATGTGGGTGAATGGCAGCATTATCGTGTAAAAGCTGGCCAATGCTATTAGGTAATCCACACCCAGAGTTAATGGTATCACTCACATGACACCAAGTGTGAAAAAAACCCACTCCCGCCTGTGTGTGACGCACTGCAGCCCGACCCTTGCCCTGTTCATGGCTCACTTCAGCATTATACTTGTCTGTGCGTGCAGCCTTTGCCACTCCAGGGCTGTGGCTCATCCTGTTGCTGCGCATGCTACCCCAGTGTGTGACAGGCTTTAGGCTGTGGATTATCGCGCGTGTGGATATTTAGCTCTCATCGAAACATATAAAATTCTGACAGGTCTGGACAAACTAGACGCAGGAAGAATGTTCCCGATGGTCAGAGAGTCCAGAACCAGGGGTCATAATCTAAGGATAAGGGGTAAGCCATTTAGGACAGAAATGAGGAAGAATTTCTTCACCCAGAGAGTGGTGAACCTGTGGAATTCTCTACCACAGAAGGTAGTTGAGGCCAAGTCATTAAATATATTCAAGAATGAGTTAGATATATTTCTTAAAGCTAAAGGTATCAAGGGATATGGGGAGAAGGCAGGTACAGGTTACTGAGTTTGGATGATCAGCCATGATCTCATTGAATGGCGGAGCAGGCTCGAGGGGCCGAATGGCCTACTCCTGCTCCTATCTTCTATGTTTCTATGAGTTTTGGAAATGAGCAGAAGTGGAATTGAGGAAAATTGCAGCTTCAAAGCACATTGTTCAATTCAGAACGTTCCCAGTATAAGAATTAAAAATGCCAGTCTTGATCTCGGATGATGAACTGTTTCCACAGTATTTAGAGGCGTATGTCGGCTGGGGGAAGGCGGTAGATCAGGGCAGACTGCAAGGAATGTTAACACCAGATGTGGCATTTCAATTAAGGGTCACATTGCTATTTTTCCGCCCATATTTTATGTATTTCCCCTTTTCTGGGGCTCCTCATAGTACACACCATTCAAGGTGATCTAGTTGGCATTTTCCTCCCTCACCTCCCAAACTTATCTCTGACCTCTGACCTCTCTGCAGGTGTCACTTTTGAGCCAAGAGCTCCGGGGTAGAGCAATCAAGGGGCGTTTTTCCTTCCCTGTCTGTAGGGATTCTCCCGGCCTGTGTTCTGCATAATTCCCTGTGGCTGTTTCCAAGGTTACTTCTTGACGGAGAGTCCCCCCCCCCACCCCCCGTTATTCCCTCAAAAGACCGCAGTGTAGTCATTCACCATTTCAGCCTTGAGCACCTAATTCGTTCAAAGTCTGATCTTTGGACACCCCATGGTATCCCATTGTCACTGAGACAGACTGCCGCATGAACCCAGATTTTCAGAAATCGGGATTTTGATTTCGGAATGTCGTATTCCAGAGCAGTGACTTTCTCAGCTTTTCAAAAGTGTTCATCTTCCTGAACTGGAAGCTGAGAAATACACACAACAGGAAGGACGTTGCAAATTGGGTGCGGTAGCATAGTGGTTATGTTACTGGACTAGTAATCCAGTGGCCTGGACTAATGATTTGTGAAACATGAGTTCAAATTCCACCATGGCAGCTGGGGGAATTTAAATTTAATTAAATAAATCTGGAATAAAAAGTTTGTATCAGCGTAATGGTAACCGTGAAACTATCGGATTGTCGTAAAAACCCATCTGCTTCACTAAAGTCCTTTAGGGGAAGGAAATCTGCCGTCCTTACCCGGTCTGGCCTATATGTGACTCCAGACCCACAGCAAAGTGGTTGACTCTTAACTCCCCTCTGAAAGCCACTTTTCAAGAAGGCGGCTCACCACCACCTTCTCGGCAACTAGGGGCAATAAATGCTGGCCTTGCCTGCGACGCCCACATCCCGTGAATGAATAAAAAATACAGGAGTTCTTCGAATAAAGGTAATGAAAAGTTGAGGTTTGTCTATATTTGGTGCTTAGGTCCTAATGCGAGGCTCGCTCGGTTAGTTGAAGCGAGTGAAATGGCTTTGCCATCCGGTGTGTGTCTCGGCCAGTGACTGTCAGCTGAACTGTGTGTGTTTGTGGTCAGTCCCTCCAGCTATCATCGGGGAGACAGGGGCTCCAGAAAATATCAGCACCCTCCTGAGCAACTCCATCAGTCTGATATGCGAGGCCTCTGGGGTCCCGCCACCGACCTTTAACTGGTTCAGGAACGGATCGCCCATCGTCCCCAGCGGTAAAGTGCAGGTGCTGTCAGGTAAGAGGAGAATGAACCTTCTTTTCTCTCTCATGAGATTCTTTTCCCCCCTCCTACGATACTGCAAACTCTATTTGGATTTCCTGTCCGACTAACTGCTTGAGCCCCAGGAGAGGGGAGTTGGTGCAATGTGCTGGTGGTGACACCACGCGACACCATCCTGTGTGTGGATCACTGGTTTCCACTTGCAATCCTCACAAGGTCAGCTCCCACCATTGTGTTTTGAGAGTGACCCCTGAAATGGTGAGAACTGTTCCTACACATTGCCTGGCTTCGGAGAGTTTGATGATGGTAACTGGCCACAGACACACACGCGTGTGCACACACACACACACACACACACACACACACAGTTCTTGCCACGTATGAAAAATGATGAGAAGGAACCCTCTTGCCACTTAACAATTTTGGGCTAATGATGTGTTGGACAGCCCGAGGCAAACACCTGGTGGTACTGACCTTGGGGTAAATCTGCCTCTCTCACATTTGCTAAACCTGTCATTTGGTACATTTTTTTTGTACTGCTGTACTTGCAGGGAGAAATAAATCATTCTTTTGTTGCCTGACAATGTTAGTCACAATTACAAATGGCTAGCATCTGAAAAGTAAGGAGTTGTTACATATTGATTAAGGCGATAGGCTGAGCCGAGCATTGCCCTGTAATTAACTGTAACTGAGCTTACAGATTGGCGTGCGTGCTATTGTGCGACCTTCTTGTCCGCCAGATTCTCCCCTCTTTATTCCGAAGGTGCAGATTCATTCCAGGGTCTTGTGGAAATGCTGGGGTACAGCTCCGCAGATACCAGCCGCTCTCCTGCACCCCTCTCCGATGGCCATTCATCTTGTGTGAGCCTCGACCACGACAATTAAGCAGGTTATTTAACTGTGGGGGGTGGTGGGGGTGCAACATTAACCAAGCACAAACCTACCCCCCGCCCGGTGTCCGCACTCGTGCACATTCCCGCAGGGGCCATGTGCACAGTGGTCAGGGGCAGAAACTGTGACTGATATATATTCCCCCCCCCTTCCTAACCCACCGTCCCAGCTTACAGCACAGAGCTGGGACTGACCCTGGTCTCTGTAACACACTGGGTCGTGCTTTTACACAACAGGCACCTTTGGAACTACGTTACTGTTATTGGTCGCTTTACCTGTCCGCGAACCTCATCTGAGCTCAAAAAATGCAGCATCTCGGTCTTTTTGTTTGGAAGTGTTCGGCCGGATTTGCTCCCACTCACTGATCTGGAGAGGCCGTCTTACCGCTGCGTTGGGGCTTCTCGGGGGAGGTGGGAAGGATTGACGCCCGGGGGGCTCCTGCGTACACGCAGGACGGCGAGTGACCCTGAGCGGCTGTTTTGCCCCCCCGGACCTGGCTGTCGATTGGAATAAAATCCTAATTGGCACACCAGGTCGCTTGGAAGACGCCGCTGTGGACAACAGACGAGAAGAAGCACAGCACTCCCTGCACAGGCTGCGGGGACGGAATATCGCAGCTAAATCTGGGACCGAACTGCCCCTGAAAGAAGAAAGACTTGCATTTATATAGCGCCTTTCACGACCACCAGACATCTCAAAGCGCTTTACAGCCAATGAAGTACTTTTTTTGAAGTGTAGTCACTGGTGTAATGTGGGAAACGCAGCAGCCAATTTGCGCACAGCAAGGTCCCACTAACAGCAATGTGATAATGACCAGATAATCAGTTTTTTAGTGATGTTGATTGAGGGATAAATATTGGCCCTAGGACACTGGGGAGAAGTCCCCTGCTCTTCTTTGAAATAGTGGCCGCGGAATCTTTTACGTCCACCCGAGAGGGCAGACGGTTTAACGTCTCATCCGAAAGACGGATCATCTGACCTGCGCATTTTCTAGCAGCTAAACTGGCGGAAGCTTTGCGCAGCTTAACCTTGTATTATCAGTTAGTGTGAGGTGCAGGGAGGAGAGGCCTGAAATACAGAGGGGTGTGCACCCTTCCAACAGCCCAGCTCCAGTCCTCAGGTGATCCTGTACAATACGTGTTTTTTTTTCTCTCTGGCACCTTCTGTTAACCTTTGCCACTCTGTACAAAACATTGTTAACTCTGGGGTTAATTTACTGCTTTAATTGTTTGCCATCTTCTGACCCCCCCCCCCCCCAAAGGTGGACGGACCCTCAAACTGACCCGTGTCCTCGTGGGAGACGCCGGCCGTTATGCCTGTGTGGCCAGCAACGCTGCGGGGGAAGCTGGGAAGGACTTTCAGCTGGATGTGCTGAGTAAGGAGGACAGAAGTGTCGACGATATTTATTCAAAACCCCACCTCTATAGGCCAGAGGTCTCTCAGTATTGTCTGTAAATTCTGACACTAGTAAACTTTCTGTGTACTGTGGGATTATTGAGGTGGGTGAACTACTCCAGTCAGTAACGATAGACCACATGAATAGAATCCCAGCCAGCCTTCTTTATATTTCCCTTCTAATATTCGCCCCTCTTTTTCCGAAGGCACTGGAATATGGTTCCATTGACGCAAGTCATCCTTTGATACCTTAAGTGGCTACTCTTCATGTGTAAGCTGAGACAGAGTTTCAGCGGTCTCTTCAGCCAAGAGGGGCATCACAATTGAGCCCGATTCCTTTAATCCCCTAATGTCCATGCAGGTGAACTTTCTACCAAGAGCCACTGGGTAACATACTTTGGTGTTTGACCCTTCTCCCACTCTCCTCACAGCAACGCCATCTCTCACTCTACCCTCTAATAGGGTCCCACTCTCCTTCCTCGCCCAAATGGGTGTCTTTTCCCCTCCTCAAAAGGGTTGCTCTCTCTCTCTCGCTCGCTCTCCCCCCTTTTAACAGAGTCAGTCTCCCCTGTCCTTCCGAAAAAAGGGTCCAACTCTCTCGCTTTCCCCAGAAGACTTTATGCGTCTCTCCCTCCCTCCCCTTAAACAAGCTTTTGGTCTTTCCCCCTGAGAAAGCTCTTACTCCCACCCAGAATCTATCTCTACCCCTCTCAAAAAAAGGTTCATTTTCTCTCCCCTCTCAGAATGGTCTCTCTCTCACTCCCCTCAACAGTGTCGGTCATAAGAGTTAAACCAGGATACAAAAGGATGTGGAGCCAAGGTGGGTGGTTGGAGTTAAGATGCAGGTCCACCATGATCTCACTGAATGGTGGAACAGGCTCAAGGGGCTGAATGGCCTAGTCCTGCTCCTGTGTTCCTAAACGCGCAAGCTTCTATTATTCTGCCATGCCTCCTCAGCTGGGACAGGCTCTTGGCCTGATGGAGCTGTCCCCACGAGCCAGAAAACTTGGTTACTGTAATGACCATGTTGGTACAACAAAAGATCAAAGTAGATGAACAAAAGCAAGATATTTACTGCATTTTATGTAGTCAATGTTCCAAGCTCTCCAGGGAAGAGAAATGGAGCTGTGGATGAATCCATAGAATCACAGAATAGTACACCACAGAAGGAGGCCATTCGGCCCATTGAGTCCGTGCCGGCTCTTTAGACGAGATTACCGAAAACGTGGTGGAAAAGGTCTGTAAAGAGGCTTTTAAAGGCGGGGAGCAAAGCAGCAAGACAGAGGAGTTTGGGTTGGACCGTGTCAGAGAGTAGGGCTGGTAACCATGGCGTTGGGTGGGGAGGATCAATACGGTTGTAAAGTCAATCACGGCTCACGAAAATCCCCACACTCCACGTTTTGTGCAGGTCCTCCCAGCATTTCAAGTGAAAACCAGGTGGAAAAGGTCCAAATCAAGCAAGACCAGAACATCAACCTGACCTGTTCGACCACGGGTGAGTGTGTCCGGAAGACTTTCTTTCAATTGGTCTAAAGATTTTGTATGTCAGCACTTGCGTCGGTGTTTTTCCTCCCGTTGCCCCCTTCCTCTTCTAAAGCCAAGAACTCAGTCTGGTATCTGATGCCTGAAGAGCACGGTGTCTCACTCAAGCAGCCATTCTTTGTGTCTGATCCTAGGCACGGAGTGTGGTCCCGTTACTCAATCGTCAGGGATGACCTAATCCTGGTCTTCTCCTGATGTCCACACATAGACTGGACGGGGGCGGGCGGGAAAAGAAAGACTTGCATTTTTATAGCACCTTTCACGACCACCGGACGTCTCAAAGCGCTTTACAATCAATGAAGTACTTTTGAAGTGGAGTCACTGTTGGAAACGCGGCAGCCAATTTGCGCACAGCAAGCTCCCACAAACAGCAACGTGATAATGACCCAGATAATCTGTTTTTGTTATGTTGGTTGAGCGATAAATATTGGCGGGGTGGGGAGGTCACTGTATTGCTGTTAAGGAGCAGAAACCATGTTTGAGTATTGGCTTTCCCGCCCTCCCACAGCTCTGTGATGCCGAGACCAGTTTCCCCTCTGCTGCCCCTGTTGGAAATTTAGTTCTTTCGTTTTCTAATTAATTTTTATTTTGCACCCTCTGCGTGCAGTGAGTAGGAAGTGTGCGTTGGATATACTTGCACACGGGCAACGTATCTCAACGCAACAGCAGTGTGAAAGAAAGATGTGAACAGAGAATGCAGGTCAGGTAGCATCTGTGGAGAGAGAAACAGCGTTAACGTTTCAGGCCGATGAGCTTTCGTCAAGTGTGAACGAGAGAGTTTGGCGAGCCTGACCCTCGCTGTCTCTTTTAAATCGCAACCATTTCTGAGGGTGTCAGCTGTGGCTCAGTGGGCAGCACTCTCGCCTCTGAGTCAGAAGGTCGTGGGTTCAAAGTCCCACTCCAGGGACTTCAGCGCATTAAAGCTAGGCTGACACTCCCCAGTGCCAGTACTGAGGGAGCGCTGCACTGTCGGAGGTGCCGTCTTTCGGATGAGATGTTAAACCGAGGCCCCGTCTGCTCTCTCAGGTGGACGTAAAAGATCCCACGGCCACTATTTCGAAGAGCAGGGGAGTTATCCCCGGTGTCCTGGCCCAATATTTATCCCTCAACCAACAGAACAAAAAAAACAGATTATCTAGTTTCATCACATTGCTGTTTGTGGGAGCTTGCTGTGCGCAAATTGGCTGCCGCATTTCCCACATCTCAACAGTGACTCTACTTCATTGGCTCTAAAGCGCTTTGAGATGTTCGGTGGTCGTGAAAGGCGCTATAGAAACGCAAGTCTTTTTTTTCATGTTGCTCCAGTGCATTGGGGACAGGAAGAGGGCGCACACACCGACAGTTCCTTGTGTGTTGAGATTCTGATCTCAGCTGCGCTGTGGGGGGGGGGGGCGGGGGGTGGAGAAGGAGGAGATAAATGGCAGTCGCCGCATTTCCTGGCGAGCCATTCCCGCTGCACCACTGCAATCTCTCCGCCTCTTGGCTGCAAAATGGCATCTGAGGGGAGCGATTGAAGAGAAAAAGGGCTTCAAAAATTATTTCAAGGACACAAATTAAAATTACATTTTTATAGAACCATTTACAATTATCTGTAATATACTCCTTTCATTCTTAACGGAAGTTTCTGAACCAGCTCACAGCAGGGAACTGATTAGTATTCTCAGTTCAAATCACACAGGCAGACACACAGTATCTTAAGTACCGTTATCTCACAACACGGCAGCGCAGTGACATTCAGACTAAAACCTTCTGATGCTATCCTTCAAACTAAGCCAAATTTTCACAATCCATCGGCCTAATTAACTTATTTACTGTGGACCATTTCTGGATACTTTGCGATGATTGATGCACTCAGCATGTACCAAATATCAGATCTGTTGAAGTAATTATAATGATGAATGACTCCGACAATCCTCTCATCACATTACCTGATATTGCAAATGGAAAACAAGTGCCACACTGTTAATGTGACAAAAAATCCCCGTTATATATTTGGGACACTATTCTCAACAATATATACAGGGTGCACTATTCTCTATAATATATACAGGGTGCACTATTCTCTATAATATATACAGGGTGTGCTATTCTTCATAATATATACAGGGTGCGCTATTCTCTATAATATATACAGGGTGCGCTATTCTCTATAATATACACAGGGTGCGTTATTCTCTATAATATATACAGAGTGCACTATTCTCTATAATATATACAGGGTGCACTATTCTCAACAATATATACAGGCTGCGCTATTCTCTATAATATATACAGGGTGCGCTATTCTCTAATATATACAGGGTGTGCTATTCTCTATAATATATACAGAGTGCGCTATTCTCTATAATATATACAGGGTGCACTATTCTCTAATATATACAGGGTGCGCTATTCTCTATAATATATACAGGGTGCGCTATTCTCTATAATATATACAGGGTGTGCTATTCTCTATAATATATACAGGGTGCACTATTCTCTACAATATATACAGGGTGCGCTATTCTCTATAATATATACAGGGTGCACTATTCTCTAATATATACAGGGTGCACTATTCTCTATAATATATACAGGGTGCGCTATTCTCTATAATATATACATGGTGCGCTATTCTCAGCAATATATACAGAGTGCGCTATTCTCTATAATATATGCAGGGTGCGCTATTCTCTATAATATATACAGAGTGCGCTATTCTCTATAATATATACAGGGTGCGCTATTCTCTATAATATATACAGGGTGCGCTATTCTCTAATATATACAGGGTGCGCTATTCTCTATAATATATACAGGGTGCGCTATTCTCTATAATGGCCCAAAAATTAGTCTCTCTACGCGAGAGTACGCACTGTGTACTCTCGCGTATTCTGTCTCCAATTGCCGGTTTTCTGCATGCACTGCGCATGCGCTGAAAACCGGCACTTGGTGATTTCAAAAGGGGGCGGTTCCTAGGTGAACCGCGTGCACGCTACAGGCTGCGCGCACGCAGTGCACTTAGTGCTTTGAACGCGCAGGTAAGCATGGAAGATTTTGCACATAAAGAAAGGAGGCGTAAGACCCTCTTTTAACAAGGTAAGTAGTTAATTAAGTATTATTTTGAATTTTTTTCAACAGGTATATCTTTTTTAGATACTTTAAAGAAAGGTAAGTTTATTTTTATAACTTTTAAAAAGATTTTAAATTTTTTCAAAAATTTAATTTTTTGTTTAAAGTGGTTAATTTATTTAACTATACTTATTTTATTAATGTGATGGTTTTAAAAAAAAATTTAATTGAGGTTTAGCTGTTCTTTTGGGGGGGTATAGTATTCATAGCTTTCACAGCCCTTGCTGTGAAAACTATGAATGAAAGATGGTGTGCTGCCATTGGCTCTAACTGAATCACGTGATCCCACAGCTCGCACGAATTAACTGCGTCTGTGGGATACGCACACACTGCACAGCTGCTGTCTAGAAACTCAAGTTCGTGCGAGCTCGGAAGGAAAAGGCAGGCGCGCAGTGAGATATCGCGGGGAAGCCTTACCCCTGCAGGAAGGCTCCGTCTTTAATTTCTGGTCTAACATATACAGGGTGCACTATTCTCTACAATATATACAGGGTGCACTATTCTCTATAATATATACAGGGTGCGCTATTCTCGATAATATATACAGAGTGTGTTATTCTCTAATATACAGAGTGCGCTATTCTCTATAATATATACATAGTGCGCTATTCGCAGCAATATATACAGAGTGCGCTGTTCTCTATAATATAAGAAGTCGCACAACACCAGGTTATAGTCCAACAGATTTATTTAATTTTACAAGCTTTCGGAGCAGTTCGCTCCTTCGTCAGGTAAGTTTAGCAGTGAGAGAATCTCCCAGAATTCACAATTTAAACACAGACAAAATATATTCAAATCTTTCCCACATCAAAGAGCATAGCCAAGACAATGAGATGTGTCCCAGGGGGTCCAACGTGTCAAACCACCTGCTGGCTGCATATCCTGTCAATCTGTGTAGGTTCTTGTGTTAGCCTTTTAAAAAAAAAACACCTGGGAAGACCGGCCATGATGTCAAGTCACGTTCTGTATCGTGACATGAACCCGATATCGCGATTGAGGCCCTCCTCATGAGTGCGGAACTTGGCTATCAGTTTCTGCTCTATGATTTTGCGCTGTCGTGTATTTCGAAGGCCGCCTTGGAGAACGCTTACCCGCATATCCGAGGCTGAATGCCCCTGGCTGCTGAAGTGTTCCCCGACTGGGAGGCAACCCTCCTGCCTGGCGATTGTTGCGCGGTGTCCGTTCATACGTTGTCTCAGTGTCTGCATGGTCTCGCCGATGTACCATGCTCTGGAGCATCCTTTACTGCAACGTATCAGGTAGACAACGTTGGCCGAGTCACATGAGTATGTACCGTGTACCTGGTGGGTAGTGTCCTCACGTGTGATGATGGTATCTGTGTCCATGATTTGGCATGTCTTGCAGAGGTTGCCGTGGCAGGGTTGTGTGGTGTCTTGGTTGCTGTTCGCCTGAAAGATGGGTAATCTGCTGCGAACGATGGTACTTTTGAGGTTAGGCGGCTGCTTGAAGGCGAGTAGTGGAGGCGTGGGGATGGCCTTAGCAAGGTGTTCGTCGTCATCGATGACATGTTGAAGGCTGCGAAGAACATGGCGTAGTTTTTCTGCTCCGGGGAAGTACTGGACGACGTAGGGTACTCTGTTGGTTGTGTCCCGTGTTCGTCTTCTGAGGAGGTCTATGCGGTTTTTCGCTGTGGCCCGTCGGAACTGTCGATCGACGAGTCGAGCGTCATATCCCGTTCTTACGAGGGCGTCTTTCAGTGTCCGTAGGTGTCCATCGCGTTCCTCCTCGTCTGAGCAGATCCTGTGTATTCGCAGGGCTTGTCCATAGGGGATGGCTTCTTTAACGTGGTTAGGGTGGAAGCTGGAGAAGTGGAGCATCGTGAGGTTGTCTGTGGGCTTGCGGTAGAGTGAAGTGCTGAGGCGTCCGTCTTTGATGGAGATTCGTGTGTCCAAGAATGAAACCGATTCTGAGGAGTAGTCCATGGTGAGTTTGATGGTGGGATGGAACCTGTTGATGCTATTGTGTAGTCCTTTCAGTGATCCTTCGCCGTGGGTCCAAAGGAAGAAGATGTCGTCGATGTATCTGGTGTACAGCGTTGGTTGGAGGTCCTGTGCAGCGAAGAAGTCTTGCTCGAACTTGTGCATGAAGATGTTGGCATATTGGGGTGCGAATTTGGTCCCCATGGCTGTTCCGTGTGTTTGGGTAAAAAAATGGTTGTCGAAGGTGAAGACATTGTGGTCAAGGATGAAGCGGATGAGTTGTAGGATGGCGTCCGGAGATTGGCTGTTGTTGGTGTTGAGTACTGAGGCTGTCGCAGCGATGCCGTCATTGTGGGGGATATTGGTGTAGAGTGCCGATACGTCCATTGTGACGAGGAGTGTTCCTGGTTCAACTGGTCCATGGGTGCTGAGTTTCTGCAAGAAGTCTGTAGTGTCGCGACAGAAGCTGGGGGTTCCCTGTACGATGGGTTTCAGGATGCCCTCGACGTACCCAGAGAGGTTCTCACACAGGGTTCCGTTGCCTGATACGATAGGACGTCCGGGTGTGTTGGCTTTGTGTATCTTTGGGAGGCAGTAAAAGTCTCCTACGCGGGGAGTACGTGGGATGAGAGCGCGTAGGATGTTTTGAAGGTCTGGATCGAAGGTCTTGATCAGTCTATTGAGTTGGCGGGTGTGTTCTTTGGTCGGATCTGCGGGTAGCTGTCTGTAGTGTTCCTGGTTGTCCAGTTGTCGGTATGCTTCTTTGCAATAGTCCATTCTGTTCTGTATGACGATGGCTCCTCCTTTGTCCGCTGGTTTGATGACGATGTTGCGGTTGGTCTTGAGTGCGTGGATGGCGTTGCGTTGTGCTCGGGTGACATTCTGGACTGTCTTGTGAGTACAGCTGATGAATCTGGCGTTGATGCATTTCCTGACAGCTTGAGCATACATGTCAAGCTTAGGGTTGCGACCCTCCGGAGGGGTCCAATTTGACTCTTTCTTCCTCGGTTGTAGCACTGCCTGCTGTTCCGGATCATTGATTGTCCCATTAGGAATGTTGCTGACATCTTGGGATTTGTGGTAGTATTCCCGGATCCTCATTCTCCTGATGAATTCCTCTGTGTCCGCTGCGAGACCGATGGGGTCCATTTTGGTGGTGGGGCAGAACTTGAGCCCTAGGGCGAGAACTTCGATTTTGTCTGGTTGAAGGGTGTGGTCCGACAGGTTGACGATGGACTTCCCTGTGGTTGCAACCGTGGTACCGGGGGAGGCTTGGTTGTAGCTGGTGGTTACGCCGAGTTTCTCAAGCTTCCTGTTCTTGATGCGCATGTAGGCAGCGTAGTTCCGTTGCCTCGTCTGTTTGGCGGTGTCTCGTAGCTGGTCTGCTGTGTCCTGAGCACAGGCTGAGAGCATGGACTCTATCTTGGTTTCGAGGTTGATGATAGACCTCCTCAGAAGACGAACACGGGACACAACCAACAGAGTACCCTACGTCGTCCAGTACTTCCCCGGAGCGGAAAAACTACGCCATGTTCTTCGCAGCCTTCAACATGTCATCGATGACGACGAACACCTTGCTAAGGCCATCCCCACGCCTCCACTACTCGCCTTCAAGCAGCCGCCTAACCTCAAAAGTACCATCGTTCGCAGCAGATTACCCATCTTTCAGGCGAACAGCAACCAAGACACCACACAACCCTGCCACGGCAACCTCTGCAAGACATGCCAAATCATGGACACAGATACCATCATCACACGTGAGGACACTACCCACCAGGTACACGGTACATACTCATGTGACTCGGCCAACGTTGTCTACCTGATACGTTGCAGTAAAGGATGCTCCAGAGCATGGTACATCGGCGAGACCATGCAGACACTGAGACAACGTATGAACGGACACCGCGCAACAATCGCCAGGCAGGAGGGTTGCCTCCCAGTCGGGGAACACTTCAGCAGCCAGGGGCATTCAGCCTCGGATATGCGGGTAAGCGTTCTCCAAGGCGGCCTTCGAAATACACGACAGCGCAAAATCATAGAGCAGAAACTGATAGCCAAGTTCCGCACTCATGAGGAGGGCCTCAATCGCGATATCGGGTTCATGTCACGATACAGAACGTGACTTGACATCATGGCCGGTCTTCCCAGGTGTTTTTTTTTTAAAAGGCTAACACAAGAACCTACACAGATTGACAGGATATGCAGCCAGCAGGTGGTTTGACACGTTGGACCCCCTGGGACACATCTCATTGTCTTGGCTATGCTCTTTGATGTGGGAAAGATTTGAATATATTTTGTCTGTGTTTAAATTGTGAATTCTGGGAGATTCTCTCACTGCTAAACTTACCTGACGAAGGAGCGAACTGCTCCGAAAGCTTGTAAAATTAAATAAATCTGTTGGACTATAACCTGGTGTTGTGCGACTTCTCATTTTTGTCCACCCCAGTCCAACGCCGGCATCTCCACATCATGACCTCTATAATATATACAGCGTGCGCTATTCTCTACAATATATACAGAGTGCACTATTCTCTATAATATATACAGGGTGCGCTATTCTCTATAATATATACAGCGTGCGCTATTCTCTACAATATATACAGGGGGCACTATTCTCTATAATATATACAGGGTGCGCTATTCTCTATAATATACACAGGGTGCGTTATTCTCTATAATATATACAGGGTGCACTATTCTCTATAATATATACAGGGTGCACTATTCTCTATAATATATACAGGGTGCGCTATTCTCTGTAATATATACAGCGTGCGCTATTCTCTATAATATATACAGCGTGCGCTATTCTCTATAATATATACAGGATGCACTATTCTCAACAATATATACAGGGTGCACTATTCTCTATAACATATACAGGGTGCACTAATCTCTACAATATATACAGGGTGCACTATTCTCTATAATATATACAGGGTGCACTATTCTCTATAATATATACAGGGTGCACTATTCTCTATAATATATACAGAGTGCGCTATTCTCTATAATATATACATGGTGCGCTATTCTCAGCAATATATACAGAGTGCGCTATTCTCTATAATATATACAGAGTGCGCTATTCTCTATAATATATACAGAGTGCGCTATTCTCTATAATATATACATGGTGCGCTATTCTCAGCAATATATACAGAGTGCGCTATTCTCTATAATATATACAGGGTGCGCTATTCTCTATAATATATACAGGGTGCGCTATTCTCTATAATATATACAGGGTGCACTATTCTCTATAATATATACAGGGTGCACTATTCTCAACAATATATACAGGGTGCACTATTCTCTATAATATATACAGAGTGCGCTATTCTCTATAATATATACAGGGTGCACTATTCTCAACAATATATACAGGGTGCACTATTCTCTATAATATATACAGGGTGCGCTATTCTCTATAATATATACAGGGTGCGCTATTCTCTAATATATACAGGGTGCGCTATTCTCTATAATATATACAGGGTGCACTATTCTCTACAATATATACAGGGTGCACTATTCTCTACAATATATACAGGGTGCGCTATTCTGGATAATATATACAGAGTTCGCTATTCTCTAATATACAGAGTGCGCTATTCTCTATAATATATACATGGTGCGCTATTCTCAGCAATATATACAGAGTGCGCTGTTCTCTATAATATATACAGCGTGCGCTATTCTCTACAATATATACAGAGTGCGCTATTCTCTATAATATATACAGAGTGCGCTATTCTCTATAATATATACAGGGTGCACTATTCTCAACAATATATACAGGGTGCACTATTCTCTATAATATATACAGGGTGCGCTATTCTCTATAATATATACAGGGTGCGCTATTCTCTATAATATATACAGGGTGCACTATTCTCTATAATATATACAGAGTGCGCTATTCTCTATAACATATACAGGGTGCGATATTCTCTATAATATATACAGGGTGCACTATTCTCTATAATATATACATGGTGCGCTATTCTCAGCAATATATACAGAGTGCGCTATTCTCTATAATATATACAGGGTGCGCTATTCTCTAATATATACAGGGTGCGCTATTCTCTATAATATATACAGGGTGCGCTATTCTCTATAATATATACAGGGTGCGCTATTCTCTATAATATATACAGGGTGCGCTATTCTCTAATATATACAGGGTGCGCTATTCTCTATAATATATACAGGGTGCGCTATTCTCTATAATATATACAGGGTGCACTATTCTCTACAATATATACAGGGTGCACTATTCTCTATAATATATACAGGGTCCGCTATTCTCGATAATATATACAGAGTGCGCTATTCTCTATTATACAGAGTGCGCTATTCTCTATAATATATACATGGTGCGCTATTCTCAGCAATATATACAGAGTGCGCTGTTCTCTATAATATATACAGCGTGCGCTATTCTCTACAATATATACAAAGTGCACTATTCTCTATAATATATACAGGGTGCGCTATTCTCTATAATATATACAGCGTGCGCTATTCTCTACAATATATACAGGGTGCACTATTCTCTATAACATATACAGGGTGCACTATTCTCTATAATATATACAGGGTGCACTATTCTCTATAATATGTACAGGTTGCCGTATTCTCTATAATATATACAGGGTGTGCTATTCTCTATAATATATACAGGGTGCGCTATTCTCTACAATATATACAGGGTGTGCTATTCTCTATAATATATACAGGGTGCGCTATTCTCTATAATATATACAGGGTGTGCTATTCTCTATAATATATACAGGGTGCGCTATTCTCTATAATATATACAAGGTGCGCTATTCTCTATAATATATACAGGGTGCGCTATTCTCTATAATATATACAGGGTGCACTATTCTCTATAATATATACAGAGTGCGCTATTCTCTATAACATATACAGGGTGCGCTATTCTCTATAATATATACAGGGTGCACTATTCTCTATAATATATACATGGTGCGCTATTCTCAGCAATATATACAGGGTGCGCTATTCTCTATAATATATACAGGGTGCGCTATTCTCTACAATATATACAGGGTGCGCTATTCTCTATAATATATACAGGGTGCGCTATTCTCTATAATATATACAGGGTGTGCTATTCTCTATAATATATACAGGGTGCGCTATTCTCTATAATATATACAAGGTGCACTATTCTCTATAATATATACAGGGTGCGCTATTCTCTATAATATATACAGGGTGTGCTATTCTCTGTAATATATACAGAGTACGCTATTTTCTATAATATATACAGGGTGCGCTATTCTCTATAATATATATAGGGTGCGCTATTCTCTATAATATATACAGAGTGCACTATTCTCTATAATATATACAGGGTGTGCTATTCTCTATAATATATACAGGGTGCGCTATTCTCTATAATATATACAGGGTGCGCTATTCTCTATAATATATATAGGGTGCGCTATTCTCTATAATATATACAGAGTACGCTATTCTCTATAATATATACAGGGTGCGCTATTCTCTATAATATATACAGGGTGCGCTATTCTCTATAATATATACAGGGTGTGCTATTCTCTATAATATATACAGAGTACGCTATTCTCTATAATATATATAGGGTGCGCTATTCTCTATAATATATACAGAGTACGCTATTCTCTATAATATATACAGGGTGTGCTATTCTCTATAATATATACAGGGTGCGCTATTCTCTATAATATATACAGGGTGCACTATTCTCTATAATATATACAGGGTGTGCTATTCTCTATAATATATACAGGGTGCGCTATTCTCTATAATATATACAAGGTGCACTATTCTCTATAATATATACAGGGTGCGCTATCCTCTATAATATATACAGGGTGTGCTATTCTCTATAATATATACAGAGTACGCTATTTTCTATAACATATACAGGGTGCGCTATTCTCTATAATATATATAGGGTGCGCTATTCTCTATAATATATACAGAGTGCACTATTCTCTATAATATATACAGGGTGTGCTATTCTCTAATATATACAGGGTGCGCTATTCTCTATAATATATACAGGGTGCACTATTCTCTATAATATATACAGGGTGCGCTATTCTCTATAATATATACAGGGTGCGCTATTCTCTATAATGTATATAGGGTGCGCTATTCTCTATAATATATACAGGGTGCGCTATTCTCTATAATATATATAGGGTGCGCTATTCTCTATAATATATACAGAGTACGCTATTCTCTATAATATATACAGGGTGCGCTATTCTCTATAATATATACAGGGTGCGCTATTCTCTATAATATATACAGGGTGTGCTATTCTCTATAATATATACAGAGTACGCTATTCTCTATAATATATATAGGGTGCGCTATTCTCTATAATATATACAGAGTACGCTATTCTCTATAATATATACAGGGTGTGCTATTCTCTATAATATATACAGGGTGCGCTATTCTCTATAATATATACAGGGTACACTATTCTCTATAATATATACAGGGTGCGCTATTCTCTATAATATATACAGGGTGCGCTATTCTCTATAATATATACAGGGTGTGCTATTCTCTATAATATATACAGAGTACGCTATTCTCTATAATATATACAGGGTGCGCTATTCTCTATAATATAAACAGGGTGCGCTATTCTCTATAATATATACAGGGTGCGCTATTCTCTATAATATATACAGGGTGCGCTATTCTCTATAATATATACAGGGTGTGCTATTCTCTATAATATATACAGAGTACGCTATTCTCTATAATATATACAGGGTGCGCTATTCTCTATAATATATATAGGATGCACTATTCACTATAATATATACCGGGTGCGTTATTCTCTATAATATATACAGGGTGCGCTATTCTCTATAATATATACAGGGTGCGCTATTCTCCATAATATATATAGGATGCGCTATTCACTATAATATATACAGGGTGCACTATTCTCTATAATATATACAGAGTGCGCTATTCTCTATAATAAATACAGGCTGCTCTATTCACTATAATATATACAGGGTGCGCTATTCTCTATAATATATATAGGATGCGCTATTCACTATAATATATACAGAGTGCGCTATTCTCTATAATATATACAGGGAGCGCTATTCTCTATAATATATACAGGGTGCGCTATTCTCTATAATATATACAGGGTGCGCTATTCTCTATAATATATACAGGGTGCGCTATTCTCTATAATATATACAGGGTGCGCTATTCTCTATAATATATACAGAGTGCGCTATTCTCTATAATATATACAGGGTGCGCTATTCTCTATAATATATATAGGATGCGCTATTCAGTATAATATATACAGGGTGCACTATTCTCTATAATATATACAGGGAGCGCTATTCTCTAATATATACAGGGTGCGCTATTCTGTATAATATATACAGGGTGCGCTATTCTCTATAATATATACAGAGTGTGCTATTCTCTAATATATACAGGGTGTGCTATTCTCTGTAATATATACAGAGTACGCTATTTTCTATAATATATACAGGGTGCGCTATTCTCTATAATATATATAGGGTGCGCTATTCTGTATAATATATACAGAGTGCACTATTCTCTATAATATATACAGGGTGTGCTATTCTCTATAATATATACAGAGTACGCTATTCTCTATAATATATACAGGGTGCGCTATTCTCTATAATATATACAGGGTGCGCTATTCTCTATAATATATATAGGGTGCGCTATTCTCTATAATATATACAGAGTACGCTATTCTCTATAATATATACAGGGTGCGCTATTCTCTATAATATATACAGGGTGCGCTATTCTCTATAATATATACAGGGTGTGCTATTCTCTATAATATATACAGAGTACGCTATTCTCTAATATATATAGGGTGCGCTATTCTCTATAATATATACAGAGTACGCTATTCTCTATAATATATACAGGGTGCGCTATTCTCTATAATATATACAGGGTGTGCTATTCTCTATAATATATACAGAGTACGCTATTCTCTATAATATATATAGGGTGCGCTATTCTCTATAATATATACAGAGTACGCTATTCTCTATAATATATACAGGGTGTGCTATTCTCTATAATATATACAGGGTGCGCTATTCTCTATAATATATACAGGGTGCACTATTCTCTATAATATATACAGGGTGCGCTATTCTCTGTAATATATACAGGGTGCGCTATTCTCTATAATATATACAGGGTGCGCTATTCTCTATAATATATACAGGGTGCGCTATTCTCTATAATATAAACAGGGTGCGCTATTCTCTATAATATATACAGGGTGCACTATTCTCTATAATATATACAGGGTGCGCTATTCTCTATAATATATACAGGGTGTGCTATTCTCTATAATATATACAGAGTACGCTATTCTCTATAATATATACAGGGTGCGCTGTTCTCTATAATATATATAGGATGCACTATTCACTATAATATATACCGGGTGCGTTATTCTCTATAATATATACAGGGTGCGCTATTCTCTATAATATATACAGGGTGCGCTTTTCTCTATAATATATATAGGATGCGCTATTCACTATAATATATACAGGGTGCACTATTCTCTATAATATATACAGGGAGCGCTATTCTCTATAATATATACAGGGTGCGCTATTCTCCATAATATATACAGGGTGTGCTATTCTCTATAATATATACAGAGTGCGCTATTCTCTATAATATATACAGGGTGCGCTATTCACTATAATATATACAGGGTGCACTATTCTCTATAATATATACAGGAAGCGCTATTCACTATAATATATACAGGGTGCGCTATTCTCTATAATATATATAGGATGCACTATTCACTATAATATATACAGAGTGCGCTATTCTCTATAATATATACAGAGTGCGCTATTCTCTATAATATATACAGGGTGCTCTATTCACTATAATATATACAGGGTGCGCTATTCTCTATAATATATATAGGATGCGCTATTCACTATAATATATACAGAGTGCGCTATTCTCTATAATATATACAGGGAGCGCTATTCTCTATAATGTATACAGGGTGCGCTATTCTCTATAATATATACAGGGTGCGCTATTCTCTATAATATATACAGGGTGCGCTATTCTCTATAATATATACAGGATGCGCTATTCTCTATAATATATACAGAGTGCGCTATTCTCTATAATATATACAGGGAGCGCTATTCTCTATAATATATACAGGGTGCGCTATTCTCTATAATATATACAGAGTGCGCTATTCTGTATAATATATACAGGGTGCGCTATTCTCTATAATATATATAGGATGCGCTATTCAGTATAATATATACAGGGTGCACTATTCTCTAATATATACAGGGTGCGCTATTCTCTATAATATATACAGGGTGCGCTATTCTCTATAATATATACAGAGTGTGCTATTCTCTACAATATATACAGGGTGCACTATTCTCTATAATATATACAGAGTGTGCTATTCTCTATAATATATACAGGTTGCTGTATTCTCTATAATATATACAGGGTGCGCTATTCTCTATAATATATACAGGGTGCGCTATTCTCTATAATATATACAGAGTGCGCTGTTCTCCATAATATATACAGGGTGCGCTATTCTCTATAATATATACAGGGAACGCTATTCTCCATAATATATACAGGGTGCGCTATTCTCTATAATATATACAGAGTGCGCTATTCTCCATAATATGTACAGGGTGCGCTATTCTCTATAATATATACAGAGTGCACTATTCTCTATAATATATACAGGGTGCGCTATTCTCTATAATATATACAGAGTGCACTATTCTCTATAATATATACAGGGTGTGCTATTCTCTATAATATATACAGAGTACGCTATTCTCTATAATATATACAGGGTGCGCTATTCTCTATAATATATACAGGGTGCGCTATTCTCTATAATATATATAGGGTGCGCTATTCTCTATAATATATACAGAGTACGCTATTCTCTATAATATATACAGGGTGCGCTATTCTCTATAATATATACAGGGTGCGCTATTCTCTATAATATATACAGGGTGTGCTATTCTCTATAATATATACAGAGTACGCTATTCTCTATAATATATATAGGGTGCGCTATTCTCTATAATATATACAGAGTACGCTATTCTCTATAATATATACAGGGTGCGCTATTCTCTATAATATATACAGGGTGTGCTATTCTCTATAATATATACAGAGTACGCTATTCTCTATAATATATATAGGGTGCGCTATTCTCTATAATATATACAGAGTACGCTATTCTCTATAATATATACAGGGTGTGCTATTCTCTATAATATATACAGGGTGCGCTATTCTCTATAATATATACAGGGTGCACTATTCTCTATAATATATACAGGGTGCGCTATTCTCTATAATATATACAGGGTGCGCTATTCTCTATAATATATACAGGGTGCGCTATTCTCTATAATATATACAGGGTGCGCTATTCTCTATAATATATACAGGGTGCGCTATTCTCTATAATATAAACAGGGTGCGCTATTCTCTATAATATATACAGGGTGCACTATTCTCTATAATATATACAGGGTGCGCTATTCTCTATAATATATACAGGGTGTGCTATTCTCTATAATATATACAGAGTACGCTATTCTCTATAATATATACAGGGTGCGCTATTCTCTATAATATATATAGGATGCACTATTCACTATAATATATACCGGGTGCGTTATTCTCTATAATATATACAGGGTGCGCTATTCTCTATAATATATACAGGGTGCGCTATTCTCTATAATATATATAGGATGCGCTATTCACTATAATATATACAGGGTGCACTATTCTCTATAATATATACAGGGAGCGCTATTCTCTATAATATATACAGGGTGCGCTATTCTCCATAATATATACAGGGTGTGCTATTCTCTATAATATATACAGAGTGCGCTATTCTCTATAATATATACAGGGTGTGCTATTCACTATAATATATACAGGGTGCACTATTCTCTATAATATATACAGGAAGCGCTATTCACTATAATATATACAGGGTGCGCTATTCTCTATAATATATATAGGATGCACTATTCACTATAATATATACAGAGTGCGCTATTCTCTATAATATATACAGAGTGCGCTATTCTCTATAATATATACAGGGTGCTCTATTCACTATAATATATACAGGGTGCGCTATTCTCTATAATATATATAGGATGCGCTATTCACTATAATATATACAGAGTGCGCTATTCTCTATAATATATACAGGGAGCGCTATTCTCTATAATGTATACAGGGTGCGCTATTCTCTATAATATATACAGGGTGCGCTATTCTCTATAATATATACAGGGTGCGCTATTCTCTATAATATATACAGGATGCGCTATTCTCTATAATATATACAGAGTGCGCTATTCTCTATAATATATACAGGGAGCGCTATTCTCTATAATATATACAGGGTGCGCTATTCTCTATAATATATACAGAGTGCGCTATTCTGTATAATATATACAGGGTGCGCTATTCTCTATAATATATATAGGATGCGCTATTCAGTATAATATATACAGGGTGCACTATTCTCTATAATATATACAGGGTGCGCTATTCTCTAATATATACAGGGTGCGCTATTCTCTATAATATATACAGGGTGCGCTATTCTCTATAATATATACAGAGTGTGCTATTCTCTACAATATATACAGGGTGCACTATTCTCTATAATATATACAGAG
Organism: Squalus acanthias; assembly: GCA_030390025.1. Lineage (NCBI taxonomy): Eukaryota > Metazoa > Chordata > Chondrichthyes > Squaliformes > Squalidae > Squalus > Squalus acanthias. The sequence goes on from CM059438.1 coordinate 89,666,462, forward strand.
TGTGCTATTCTCTATAATATATACAGGTTGCTGTATTCTCTATAATATATACAGGGTGCGCTATTCTCTATAATATATACAGGGTGCGCTATTCTCTATAATATATACAGAGTGCGCTGTTCTCCATAATATATACAGGGTGCGCTATTCTCTATAATATATACAGGGTGTGCTATTCTCTATAATATATACAGAGTGCGCTGTTCTCCATAATATATACAGGGTGCGCTATTCTCTATAATATATACAGGGAACGCTATTCTCCATAATATATACAGGGTGCGCTATTCTCTATAATATATACAGAGTGCGCTATTCTCCATAATATGTACAGGGTGCGCTATTCTCTATAATATATACAGAGTGCGCTATTCTCTATAATATATACAGGGTGCGCTATTCTCTATAATATATATAGGATGCGCTATTCACTATAATATATACAGGGTGCACTATTCTCTATAATATATACAGAGTGCACTATTCTCTATAATATATACAGGGTGCACTATTCTCTATAATATATACAGGGTGCACTATTCTCTATAATATATACAGGGTGTGCTATTCTCTATAATATATACAGGGTGCACTATTCTCTATAATATATACAGGGTGCACTATTCTCTATAATATGTACAGGTTGCCGTATTCTCTATAATATATACAGGGTGTGCTATTCTCTATAATATATACAGGGTGCGCTATTCTCTATAATATATACAGGGTGCGCTATTCTCTATAATATATACAGGGTGCGCTATTCTCTATAGTATATACAGGGTGCACTATTCTCTATAATATATACAGGGTGCGCTATTCTCTATAATATATACAGGGTGCGCTATTCTCTATAATATATACAGGGTGCGCTATTCTCTATAGTATATACAGGGTGCGCTATTCACTATAATATATACAGAGTATGCTGTTCTCTACACTATATACAGGGTGCGCTATTCTCTATAATATATACAGGGTGCGCTATTCGCTATAATATATACAGGATACGCTGTTCTCTACACTATATACAGGGTGCGCTATTCTATATAATATATACAGGGTGTGCTATTCTCTATAATATATACAGAGTGCGCTATTCTCTATAATATATACAGGGTGCGCTATTCTCTATGATATATACAGGGTGCGCTATTCTACATAATATCTACAGGGTGCGCTGTTCTCTACAATATATACAGGGTGCACTATTCTCTATAATATATACAGGGTGCACTATTCTCTATAATATATACAGGGTGCGCTATTCTCTATAATATATACAGGGTGCGCTATTCTCTATAATATATACAGGGTGCGCTATTCTCTATAGTATATACAGGGTGCGCTATTCTCTATAATATATACAGAGTACGCTATTCTCTACACTATATACAGGGTGCGCTATTCTCTATAATATATAAAGGGTGCGCTATTCTCTATAATATATACAGGGTGCGCTATTCTCTATAATATATACAGGGTGCACTATTCTCTATAATATATACAGGGTGCGCTATTCTCTATAGTATATACAGGATACGCTGTTCTCTACACTATATACAGGGTGCGCTATTCTATATAATATATACAGGGTGTGCTATTCTCTATAATTTATACAAAGTGCACTATTCTCTGCAATATAACCAAGATATTCCTTTCTCTATACTATATACAGGGTGCGCTATTCTCTGATATGTACCAGGTGTACTATTCTAACTGCACTATGTCTATGTGACAATCCCCAGCCTGTGTATTATACTGTACGTAACATACTCTAGACAGTGTGATCTCCTCCATATGTGTTTTTAATAAGCTCTAAGAGCATGACTCACTCAGCTTCCACTAGCAGGTGCGGTGCAGCCATAATAAATCTGCGTCCATTTATCTTTCGTTTTAGGCAATCCAAAACCGCAAATCACCTGGTTGAAAGATGGTCAGGAGCTGAATGGCAGCACAGATTATCGGGTTTCGTCAGATGGATCTACTCTGGAAATCCTTGAGGCGAGTTTGTCGCACACAGGACAGTACACTTGTGTGGCAACTAACTCTGTAGGGGACAAATCCAAAAACTACCATCTCAGCGTTCTGGGTGAGTCAGCCGGGATATTAAAAATGAGCATCTTTGGCGAAGCTCGGTGACAGACAGCACGGTGACGCACTGAATCGCGATGCCACGGAGTAGCGGGATGTGAGTTTGCACCTGTGACTCCCCCCACCCCGCCCCACCCCCACCACCCACCACCTCATCCCTTTGTGATCTCGATCCCAACTACATTACGGTGGGCTACTGCCAAGCAGAGATTTGGCACGTCCCTCTGAGTAGGAGAGCGGGGTCAGAGGGCGAGGCATCTTGTTAACCCCACAGTGGGCGGTTTCAGACTGGCGTTGCCTGCTAGCCTTTGTGATCACGGAATGCTGCGAGCCAGGGCAGACACAATTGGGGTTGAAAAAGAGAGACAAAAAATGGGAGGGCTTCCTACTCCAAATGATTAAAAATGAATCAATACGTGAGGATCGGGCAGGTAATTACGAGGCTTCCGTCTTTTAAAAGCTGATTCAAAGTGGTCTGGGTTTGAGTTTTCCTTCTACCCTGTAGGAAACATCCTGCTCGGTCCCTCCTCTCCCTTATTTTCCCAGGAGTTCACCATATGGGGAACGCTAGGCTCGAGGGCACTTCCCATAACTCCATGGCACTCGGCTCGTTTGGAATTTTTAACGTTTAAGGAAGTTGCTGAAGGGGATTTCGGTGATGGAGAATGGAACGCAGTTGCCCAGTTTCAGCGTCAAGCACTCCCAGGTCATGGACTCCGTCCAGAGTAAAGCTCAGTGCACCACAACCCCAACCTTCGACAAGCACCAGTGTGACACTCCAATTTCCAACTCTCTCTCTCTCTCTCTCTGAGTCACTACCAATGTAGTGCTGAACTGCACACAGTTTGTGGTGTGGCTGCTGTCCACCAGTAACTGGCTTCAGAAAGTGTTGCTAATCACGTAACAATGCCAAAGCCAAGTGGTAAAGATAGAGCTACTTTAATGAAAAGCGTCTGGTTTGTTCCCTCATGAACAGGCTGATCAAATCTTTCAATTATACCTGCACATGTTTGAACTGTCATGAGCAAAGCAAAATACATTATTTGGTGTAAATTTCCAAACTAAAATCCTCTCGAACTGCTTTTGTATTTTAGTTTGTCCCCACCGCTCGCCAGGTTCCCTTGTGCCGCTTGTCATTTCTTTGATCGTGAGGTGGGAGTGAGAGAGGGTGGGTACTGCCAAGCCTGTGTCATTGTCGCTCAGTCACCAGAGGAGCCTGTGATAGTGGATCTGGGGACACAGTTTCCGCTTTCCCCTCTCAGCGGAGAAACTCCCTGCGACACAAAGTCCCACTTCAGATTGAGATCCCCTGTAGGTGCAATAATGGGGTGAAAAGACACCCCTGCGTTAGTACCCCATCGTGCTGCCGCAACTGGCTGGCAAAATCAATTTATTTTGAAATTCAAAGGAATATTTCAATGAAGGGCTGCCAAAAACTATCCCGAGAGCCTCCTCCCCTATCTGCCCATTTCAGAACCTTTTTTACATCGACAAGTGACTGCCTATAAACTACTGAAGTGATTGCACTTGTTAAACTCCTGTTGTTCCTGTTCCTCCCCGTGTTCCTGTTCCTCCCCATTCCCATTTCTCTCCGTGTTCTTGTTCCTCCACCATTCCCGTTCCTTCTCCCATTCCCATCCCCTCCTGTTCCCGTTCCTCCCCCATTCCCGTTTCCCCCCCCCCCCCCCCGCCCTCCTCCGGGACAGTGCCCATTCCTCCTCTTGTTAGCAAGTCATGTGCCCGTGTTCTCAAATTACTCAGTGCAGGAGGAGAGGAGAAAAGCTTAAGGGTTGGGGAGAGGCAAGAAATCTGAAATTACAGCACATGGCCACCAAAATTTAATGGACCATCTTATCACTGGAGAATAAATGGTGATAGCAATTTTGCGTGTCAGTTTTTGGTTAGAATAGTTTTTCCTTTCACTGTCTAGATGACAGTGTTATGTCTGTGAAAGAGTAGTGTGCTGAAGACCATGTCCTTGTGTGCTATCCACTCCTAGTTACGCCCCGAATTCCCAGCGTTGGTGAAGATGGTGCCCCGGAGGATGTTGTAGTTATCGTGAATAATCCCACCTCGTTGGTGTGTGAGGCTGTGGCCTATCCGAGCCCAACCATCACCTGGCTCAAGGACGGGATACCCTTCAAGGCTTCCAGGAATATCCATTTGTTACCAGGTACTTCCTGCCAAGATGGTTCATTTTGTGTAGTCCGAGCTCTTGTTCTTCGGCCGTTCTCTGTATTTGTAGAGCCATTGACGTAATGGGGCCAATTTTGTGAAATGGAGGCTCCCCCGCCAGGCGCACACATCAGGAACCTGTGGACACATTTGCCACGAATGTCCATCTGGAAGGAGGATGGTAGGGAGCGGGTCTGCGATTTCCTGCTGTGCACTCACAGCTGGTGAGGCACCCTGCCAGAAACACACTCGTCAAATTAGACCTAATAATTCACACCAGTGAAAGTGAAAAAAACAAATCTACTTCAGTGCAGCCAAACCCATATGTGTCCGCCGCAGCTCAGACTCATTGGGTAGCACTCGCGCCTCTGGGTCAGAAGGTCGTGGGTTCAAGTCCGACTCCGGAGATTTGAGCACAAAAATCTAGGCTGACACTCCGGTGATGGCTGCACTGTCGGAGGTGCCGTCTTTCGGATGAGCCGTTAAACCGAGGCCCCGTCTGCTCTCTCAGGCGCAGGTAAAAAAATCTCATGGCCACTATTTCGAAGAAGAGCAGGGGAGTTCTCCCCGGTGTCCTGGCCAATATTTATCCCTCAACCAACATCACTAAAACAGATTATCTGATCAGTATCTTATTGCTGTTTGTGGGACCTTAATGTGCACAAATTGGCTGCTGCGTTTCCTACATTGCAGATATTGACTACACCTAAAAAAAAAGTTCTTCATTCGCTGTAAAGCGCTTTGGCATGTACTGAGGTAGTGAAAAATGCTATACAAATGCAAGTTCTTTCTCTTTCTTTCTTTACCACTTCCAAGTTTAATGCACACTTAGCCTGGAATCCCAATGGACTAAACCCATTGGCATTCATTCCAACTGTTTAGAATCCCAGTGGATCAAACCCTCTGCATTCAACACCATTCCAACAAATGTTTGGCTTTATCTGAAACAGTAGAAAACATAGGAAGCACAAAGCAGGCCAGCCAACAACTGTAAAGAGAAAAAAAACACAGGTTATAAAGTTTTGGGTGCGTACCCTTCATCAGAACTGAAACTGAGAGATAAACAGGAATTTTAATATAGTTGGAAAAAGGTGTGAAGCCATACCTGCAGCTGGGAATGCACCAGGAGGCATTGGGGGTGAGGGGGCCTTCTTCTGTGGCCACACCATTCCTCCCACCACTTAAGTCTCACAAGTACTAGCCCCAATGAGCAGCATTTCACATACAACCCCTCCCCCCATTAGACCCATTGAGTTACACAGTGTCAGCTGTGGCTCAGTGGGTAGCATACTTGCCTCTGAGTCAGAAGGTTGTGGGTTCAAGTCCAGCTCCAGGGACTTGAACACATGAAGCTAGGCTGACACTCCCAGTGCGGTGCTGAGGGAGTGCTGCACTGTCGGAGGTGCCATCTTTCGGATGAGACATTAAACCGAGGCCCCGTCTGCTCTCTCAGGTGGATGTAAAAGATCCCATGGCTACTATTTCGAAGAAGAGCAGGGGAGTTATCCCCGGTGTCCTGGGGCCAATATTTATCCCTCAACCAACATAACAATGGTCATTATCACATTGCTGTTTGTGGGAGCTTGCTGTGTGCAAATTGGCTGCCGTGTTTCCCACATTACAACAACAGTGACTCCACTTCAAAAATACTTCATTGGCTGTAAAGTGCTTTGAGACATCAGGTGGTTGTGAAAGGCGCTATATAAATGTAAGTCTTTCTTTCTTCTTTACCGAGCAGATGTACAGAATTGTATCACTTTCTCTGAACGAAGAAGAGAAGATGATGAAGACAAGAATATTTTTAGTTCACTGGTGGCATTGCTGACGGTTAATTGGAGGAAACGGTAGCGGAGATTTTCCCAGCAATGCAGCTAGGGCCACTGGATCACCCGGGTATCGGGAAATTGGGCGGTTCGGAAGGAAAGGGAAACCCACCAGATTTTCAAATATTCGCTGTGCTCAGGCAATTCAGTACTGGCCGCCGGCCCAGGAAATCTCCCGTGGAATGTCTTGTAGTTGTGTTTGTTGCAACAGGCTGAGAGCGGTTACAGCGCCACCTGTGGCTCAAGCCAGAATAACAGGAGTTTGTGTCATCTTGCTTTTTAGAGGGACCACTTGTGGAAGAAATGAGGACAGCGGGTATTAACGTTATGGTTACTGTTACAGCATTACCCATACAAAAAGAACTCGCATTTATATAGCGCCTTTCACGACCTCAGAATGAACCAAAGTGCTTCGCAGTCAATGAAGTACTTTTGAAGTGTAGTCACGGTTGGGAAATGTGGCAGCCAATTTGATTTGAATGAAGTGGGGATGTGACGGTGTTACCAACTCGAGGATTTCACATGTCTACTTTATTCGGCAACACTCTACCCTTACGTTTTCAGGAGGTCGGGGGCTACAGATTCTGAACGTACAGGAGGAAGATGCAGGGCGCTACAGCTGTGTTGTGACGAATATAGCTGGGGAAGCTGTGAAGGATTACGAACTCAAAGTCTTCAGTAAGTGCCTTCTATGCTAACAACACAAAACCTTCAGTGATTCAGATATAGGACAAAGTGACGCTCAGATACTTGAAGCATCCAAACAGGAAACTGGGACAAGTTGTGGTTGAGCAGGAAGTGAGGGGTGTGGGAACAAAAGGTGACGAACTATCAGAGGCGGACGATAAGAGGTAGATAGGCTTTGCTTAGTTCAGCCTACTTGTGTTCTCATCTTCACACTATAAAAAGAAAGCCAGGCCCATATACAGTTATGTCCTTGTTACTTTTTCTTCAATTTTAATCGCCATTTTAAAAATAATAATTCATATCCCATTATGAAATGCACCACTCCCAGATCACGGCTTCTCCCAAGTCTTTGCTCTCCCCAGTCTGTAACGCTATCAGAAATGGGCACGGTTGATTTGATTTTTCACCCCTCTCTGGAGATTTTTCTTGCCTGTAGTCTGAATTAGATGACCCAAGATCAGGGGCTCGCTAGTAAGGGTAAGGCTCCCCTTTGTATAATCCCCCTCATTCAAGATGGCTGACAGATGACCTGCTTCCAGCCCTCTGCCACTGCTGATGTGATACAGCTACTCGGAGGTGTGAAGGAGCAGCTGGAGATCTCTGATTTTTCGCTCCCTTCCTGTGGATGTACACCTGGCTTAGACGTAGGGTTGCCTACTCTGGTTGGCCATATCCCTGCAGGTTTCACGGAAAGAATCTGTTCGGCCCAATCAGTCCGTGTTGGTGTTTGTCCTTCACATGAGCAGTGTGCCCACCCTGTTCCCATATCCATCCATTCCCCATTCCTTCAACCATCTGTCTAACCCATTCTTAAATGTTGACATAGACTCTACTTCAATCTCTAATTCCCATAGTGCATATCCCTGCAGGTTTCACCACATGACCTCCTGCCTCCAACTGCCCTGCCCCCACACTCCCGCCATTGATCACCACCTTCCTGCACCAATTGGAAATTGAATAGACTCGCCATTAAACGATTGGATGATTCGTCACTGTCAGTCAACAGCCTTTTTTCCCCACGTCCAATATTTTTCTAAGTAATAAACAAAAATGTTCAAAGAAAAAAAAAAAACGTTTTAGAAACATAGAATCTAGGAGCAGGAGTAGGCCATTTGGCCCGTCGAGCCTGCTCCGCCATTCAATACGATCATGGCTGATCATCCAAATCCAGTACCCTGTCCCTGCTTTAATCCCCACAGTACACATATCCCACCCTACCCCCGTAACCCCACGTATTTAATTCCCCCTAACATATCCCATCCTATCGCCATAACCCCACATATTTAATCCCCCCTAACACTAAGGGTCAATTTATCATAGCCAAATCAACCTAACCCACACATTTTTGGACTGTGGGAGGAAACCGGAGCACCCGGAGGAAACCCACGCAGACACGGGGAGAATGTGCAAACTCCACACAGACAGTCACCCGAGGTCAGATTCGAACCCGGGTCTCTGGCGCTGTGAGGCACCAGTGCTAACCACTATGCCACCGTGTTGGCCCTCTGATTTTTCTCCTGGGTTGCTCGCGGCAGCGCCCTGGTGGAGGTAAGTCTTTAATTCCTGGAGATTCCCAGGACAATCCCAGAGAGTTTGCAACCCTACTTAGACATGCCTTAGAATGGGAACTCAGCGAGCCAGGAGCAGATAGTACCAGCCAGATAACCAAAAAAAAACAAAATCATATTTTGGTTCAATATCTATAACGCTCAACAAGGTAGCTAACTTTTTTTTAAATTCTTTCACATCAGTTCCTCCACTGATTGTAAAGGATGATCAGACAGCGGGAGGTTTCCGTGCGATTCAGGTGAAGACCAAGGTGAACACCACACTGACGCTGACGTGCGAGTCATGGGCGGCACCGGCTCCTGCTCTCCGTTGGTATAAGGATGGACAGGTAACAGTAATGAGTGGCCATAACTGGAGAAATCCTATCCGTTTTTGGTATTCATTTTCCTCTCTTGCTAGTTTTTATCCCTTACGGTGAGCAACAAAAAGTTACTTGTGAAGAACCAGCCTTACTTGACAAAATCCCTGTATTAATCATCGAGTAAGACTCGCAACAGAATCCGCTTGAGAACTCTTCAAGGGCAGCGGGTGCACTGGCGTAAATCTTGCAAGATTTCTGCAACCTGGGTGTAATCTTTGCTCCCATTGAGCATATCTATGAAGGATGATACGGCAGCCAGGAGTTGTACATTCTCCATAGTTGCTCATGCCCAGAGTTCAATTGGGTGTGATCGACTGTGAAGTACTGTATGTACAATATGTGCATATCTGTGTGTGGGGGAGTGGGGGTGGGGCGCGGTGTTTGAAACAGAAATAATTAGCTTATTCTGTGGATATTTCTATTTATTTTAAATTCAGTGGTAAACCTTTGTGTTCACCAGATGAGGGTGTTAGTGTTGGGGAATGGAATATTTCCCAGTTTTAGGCACCCAGTCACAGCATTAATCACTTCCACTTCGGTCTGGCATGGGCCAGACACATAGGAAAGCTGCCTCTACTCTGCCCCAACAACGTGCCTCGGCCCCAAACTCAAAAGAGTGCCCTCGGCAGCACCAGTTTGAGATTCCACATCCCACACCAACCATCCTCGTGGCCTCCCTGAGCGAGATTGCCAATTATTCCCCAAATAAAGTGCTGTGTATCCGTGTCCACGGGGAATGGGGCTGGTCGTGAGACTGTCCGCACTCATTTCCCAAATGATCCTGGCAGGCAGCGGCGAGAAGAGGCTTTCATCCCATCGTACGCCAGCATGTTCTGTTCAAATAAAACAAAGACCGTTAAAGCCCAAGGAACAGAACATCTGGATTCAATCAAGGATCAAGGCTTCAGAGCCCACTGGGCATCTGGACCAGTGACTGGCCCCGTAGTAAATCCCACTGGCCCAGGCAGGAGAAACTAACGCTCTCACTGTATCTTTTATACGCAGTGCTTGTTGGAGGCGGCTTATAAAAAGTCAACTGAGGGAAGCTTCCTCCATGTGGCAGCACAGCACATGTTAGTGTTGGCATTCACTTGTCTCGTCCCATTGTAATTTGGCAAATGTCTTAGTCTGGATCCAGGGACCCATTGTTAAGTTTGGGCCTTTCCTTTATATGCAGAAGTGTAGAAAGTATAAGACGGCGCAAATACAACTAGTCCTACTTCCATGTAGATATGGGAATAGAGCACGTCCATAGGACCACATAGAAATTATAACACGGAAAGAATCCGTTCGGCCCAACCAGTCCATGTTGGTGTTTGTCCTTCACATGAGCAGTACTGCTAATCCCATGTGCCCACCCTGTTCCCATATCCATCCATTCCCCTTTCCTTCAACCATCTGTCTAACTCATTCATAAATGTTGACGTAGACTCCTACTTCAATCTCTAATTCCCATAGTGCATTCCACAGTCTCACATCCCTCTGTATAAAAGTTTCCCCTTGCTCTCTGTCCAAATTTTCTTACTTTTAGTCTTATATTTATGTCCCCTTGTTCTCGACCCCCCTCAACCATTGGAAACGGCCTGTTTCCATCTACTCTGTCCCGTCCCTTCATAACTTTAAACCCCTCGCTCAAATCGCCCCTTAATCCCCTCTGTTCTAAAGAAAACAGCGGCAATTTTTCAAGTCTTTGGTTGTATTTGTAGCCTTTCATGCCAGGTGGAATCTTCGTGAATCTGCATGGTACCCTTGCTATTGTCTCAACATCCTTCCCCTAGTGTGGAGCCAGTAACTGCACACACTGCTCCAATTGTGGTCTCACTAAGGTTTGATATAGATTCACCATTACATCTCAACCTTATATTCTATACCTCTTGCCAAAAAACCCAGTATTCAAGTAGCTTTTTTTATGACCTTATCCACTGGAAGTGCTACTTTTAATGTCTTGTGAATCTGAACCCCCAAATCTCTCTGCTGTCCCCCATCACCCTGCTCTCCCCCATTCGAAATATCTACAGTGATTACATTTCAGAAGTGCTTCATTGGCTGTGAAGTGCTTTGAGGCGTCTTGAGGTTGTGAGAGGCGCTATAGAAATGCCAGCTCATTGCTTAACTATTACATTTTTAAACCAAATTGTACCCCCTCACATGTACCGACATTGAATTCATTTGCCACTTTTTTTTGCCCATTTCCACCATCTTATCAACATCCCCTTGCAGCTTGCTTTGGGCCTCAGAATGAATTACTATGCCTCCTATTTTAGTATCTGCAGATTTGGACCCCACTCCCTCTCGTCTGAAGCCAAATCATTCCAAGTGTTTCTCCTGATCTGTTGCCGAAACATTGACAGAAACCCGGAAAAACGTTTTTTAGCCGTTTACGCGTCGTTCCAGGGGTTCCGCGGACGTTACTGCAGTTGTCCAGGAGAACTATATCCATCCCCCGTCGAACTTCCAGGCACATGTGTATGTAAGCATCAACAACTGTATGAAGGTAGGCAGAAGGTAAATTCACCGATCCCCGCACCCCATTGGGTAGCTGCACTCAGAGAGACCTTGGGTCAGAGATCTTGGGCTACACTGTTGTAAAACCCTATTCCAGTCCCTGTTGCCCTCCGCTGTGTCTCCCCACTCCAAGCGCAGAATCAGTGAATTTACCCAAGAGATCCAGCCATGCAGAGGAAGGTCACTGAGCACAGAGATCAGAAGGTCACTTTGTAGCCATTAAACTGCAACCATTCCCTCTTATTCCAGCTGTTGGCAGAAACTGAGCATCTGCAGATTCTTGAGGAAGGACACGTTCTCCAAATCAAACACACGAGGGTGTCGGACACAGGCCGTTACACCTGTGTGGCCACAAACGTTGCAGGGGAAGATGAGAAGGATTTTCATGTCAACATTCAAGGTCAGTAATCATTCTAATGATAACAGCTAGTGTGAATACTGTCAGGTTTCCTTGGAGTCGTTTGTGCTGTGCCAATTTGCTGCTTCTCCTCAGTACAGTTCCAGTTTGCCTGTACCCTTAAGCACCGTCCCAGTTTGCCTGTACCCTTAAGCACAGTCCCAGTTTGCCTGTACCCTTAAGCACCGTCCAGTTTGCCTGTACCCTTAAGCACAGTCCCAGTTTGCCTGTACCCTTAAGCACAGTCCCAGTTTGCCTGTACCCTTAAGCACAGTCCCAGTTTGCCTGTACCCTTATGCACAGTTTCATTTTGCCTGTATTCTTATGCACACTTCCAGTTTGCCTGTATTCTTATGCACACTTCCAGTTTGCCTGTACCCTTAAGCACAGTCCCAGTTTGCCTGTACCCTTAAGCACAGTCCCAGTTTGCCTGTATCCTTAAGCACAGTCCCAGTTTGCCTGTACCCTTAAGCACAGTCCCAGTTTGCCTGTACCCTTATGCACAGTTTCATTTTGCCTGTATTCTTATGCACACTTCCAGTTTGCCTGTATTCTTATGCACACTTCCAGTTTGCCTGTACCCTTAAGCACAGTCCCAGTTTGCCTGTACCTTAAGCACAGTCCCAGTTTGCCTGTATCCTTAAGCACAGTCCCAGTTTGCCTGTACCCCTGTGTATAGTTTCAGGTTTGATACAGTCCAAGCCATATGGCTATATGGCTTGGACTGTGTTACAAGTAAGTAATGCATCAAAGGGATTCCGAACATGCCATAAACTATGAGAACAAGGCTCAAGCAGTTTTTCCATGTCATCTGAACCCCAGGATGGGACACTGCTGTCTGGCAAGTGTGTTTGCATCTCAAATCACCAAAGGTACGCATTCCCAATCGTAGCTATGTCGCTCTTGGGGAGGGTGTAGAACAGAGGGCGACTGCTGCCCTACAGGAATCTTTAGGAACTGGAAAAGGCCATTTGGCCCAACAAGTCAGTTCTTTTTTGATTGATCTCAATCCCACCTACCTGTCTCCTCGCCCTATCCCTCAATCATTTCTCTTTCCAGAGACCCATCTGGTTGCCTCTTGAACCCATTAAACTCTCTGGCTCCGCGGTTTCCCTGGTCATTTATCCCATGCGCGAATTACCCTTGGGATGATGATCTGACTTTCCTTCTTAATCCTAACTTCTAACTCACGTTTGAGCAATTTGCCAAGATCAGTTTCGCCAATCCCCTACGTAAACTTGAAGACTTCAATTATCACCTGAAAGTCACCTCTTCCTCAAGAACACAAGACCAACCTCCTTAAGCTTTCTGCAGAACTCACATCCCTGAAACTAGAATCATCATACCTGCTCATCTCCGAACCCTCTCAAGGATAGTAGTATTCTGGTATCAGCCATGGCTCAGCGGGCCGCACTCTCACCTCTGAGTCAGAAGGTCGTGGGTTCAAGTCCACTCCAGAGACTTGAGCACAAAAATCTAGGCTGACACTCCCAGTGCAGCATTGAGGGAGAGCTGCACTGTCGGGGATATGCCGTCTTTTGGATGAGGCCCCATCTGTCCTCTAGGGTGCATTATTTTGAAGAAGAGCAGGGGAGTTTTCCCGGTTGCCCTGGCCAATATTTATCCCTCAACCAACCTCCACAACAAGGTCCCACACAGCAATGAGATAATGAGCAGATAATCTGATTTAATCTACTAATGATCTCACTGCTGGTTGTGGGAGCTTGCTGTGCGCAAATTGGCTGGCGGGTTTCATACATTACAACAGTGACGTACACTTAAAAAAGTACTTCATTTGCTGTAAAGCGCTTTGGGCCGTCCTGAGGTTGTGAAAGGCAAGTTCTTGCTTGCTTCTTTTGATTAGGTGAGCGGAACTGTATACGATACTTGAGACTGATTATGTTATAATCCTTTTCCTTCTGGCACACACGGCAGTGCCTCCGATCTTCCAGAAGCTGTATGGTGTGAACGCTGCCTGGGAGGTGGTATCCCGAGAGGATGAAGTCGAGGAGATCGTGGAGCATCGGGAAGTGATTGTGAATAACCCAGTTTCTCTTTACTGTGAGACAAATGCCATACCACCACCCCAGCTCTCCTGGTACAAGGATGGGAAAGCTCTCTCTGCCACAGATGATGTCCTGGTTCTACCAGGTAGGTTCTAGGCCTCTTTTAGTGATGTTCGTTTGTGCACTTTGGTAGACTGTCTCCATTTTACAGAGTGAAAGAGCCACACGCCATTTTGCATTTCAGTGCGTTTCCATTTTGTATGTAAATAACACAGTTGCAACACAAAAATTGTTATTGTACGATCTGGGTGTAAGCATTGCCCCAAACATTCGAAAGCACTTTAGGAGGGTGGCAAAGCCCCTTTAAGAAGCTACGGTCTGGTACATAATTTGAGTGGAGCTGGGTTAAGATTTAAAGCACTGTCCCTTCACTGCTGGGAGCTTGTTTGAAATCTAAAGTAAAAACAGAAAATGCTGGAGATACGCAGCAGGTCAGGCAGCATCTGTGAAGAGAGAGAAACAGAGTTAATGTTTCAGGTCGATGACCTTTCATCAGAACTTGAAATCTAGCTCAGGCTGATCGGATAAATCCCTCCGCTTTCTACTGGCTGCAAGAAGCCCAAATGAAAGAAGTTTGGAAAGTTTCAATGAAGTTCCTAGTGGGAGTGGGTTAACACCGCAAAAGTTCGGTACTAAAGGGAAGATTTTCTGCTCCAGTGGTCCCTGTGCTTGTTGGGAAATTGTGTACCTTCTGCGCAAAATGGATGAGAATTTCACGGTCTGTGGCTAGGGAATTTCCTGGTAGCTCTGGGAGTGCCAAAGGGAACATCTCCCCTTAACTTTCAGTCCGGGAGCCCAGAGGGACAGGAGGTGCGGGCAGTGTCACACTGATGCAGTAAGGGGGCGCTCTTCTGTAATTAGGGTTAAGGCATCTCATTGGGGTGAGCAGAGGGGGCTTTATTCTGTACCTAACCCGTATTATACATTGACCTGGAAGTGCTCGACACTGACACTCGGAACAAAAGTTGGGCAAATGTTCAATTTCGTGCTGTTTGACAAAAATTTAATTTTTGTCTCGTTAAGTTTTAAGCGTATGTCGTTGCAAAACTTTTTATTAAAATGATGGCTATCACCTGCCGTGCTGAAATCTGAAATGGCTCCTTGGACACGCTGACTTCTGCTGGGCAGCCAGGAGAACCCAGTTGCTTCCACGCTCATCAATTGTCGTATTGCATTTTAATCTCCGTGAAATATTGAGAGGCTGCGTTATCGTCACCTGGTGAAATAGACGAGCTCTTAGGCAGCAACACTGCAGGTGGGGGAATACACTAACTGGAGCGCTCATCCTATTGTGTATTAAGCTGTTAAGACTATTAAAGTTCAGTTTACCTTCCTCCTTTAGAGGAATTGAATGCATAAAACCAGGGAACCACTGAGTCTTCAGCAGTTCGACATGGATCTCCAGGGCTGCACACACACACACACACACACACGCGAGCTCCGTAAGCATGTGGCTTATGTATTAGGACAAGAGACTGCATCATTTCAGGAGTTTAACAGAAGGAGCTGGGAGAATAAGGGACTCTTTAAACCGTCATTCCAGATTGTAAATTCTTATTCGTGCTGTACAAACTATGTCTTTGGTGTTGTAAGTTATTCATTTGTAGGCATTTTACCTTCTATCAGTCCAAACCTGAGTGTGATCATTTCCACCTTCTGGATTGACAGGACATGTAGTGAGGATCCTACATTAATTCCAATGCACAGAGTTACTGCGAAACAGGATACTTGTCAGCCTTGGACTATGCAACTTAAGGCTCTCATGGGGCAAGTGTCGCTCAAGGGGAACCTGATACAACTGCTGAAGGAATAATGCTGTTTTAAAAAGCCCAAATCCTAACAACATTGATGAGAATTATAAAAAAGAGTTATAAAGAGAGACTGTCTTTCTTGCAAGGTGGAAGAATAACAGGAAAAGCACATAAAGCTAGGCTGACACTCCCAGGGCAGTGCTGAGGGAGTGCTGCACTGTCGGAGGTGCCATCTTTTGGATGAGCCGTTAAACCGAGGCCCCGTCTGCTCTCTCAGATGGACGTAAAAGATCCCACGGCCGCTATTTCGAAGAAGAGCAGGGGAGTTCTCCCCGGTGTCCTGGCCAATATTTATCCCTCAAATCAACATCACGAAAAACAGATTATCTGGTCATTATCACATTGCTGTTTGTGGGAGCTTGCTGTGCTCAAATTGGCTGCCGCGTTTCCCACATTATAACAGTGGCTACACTTCAAAAAGTCCTTCATTGGCTGTAAAGCGCTTCGAGACGTCTGGTGGTCGTGAAAGGCGCTATAGAAATGCAAGTCTGTCTTTCTTTTCATCATCTGCAAGAGTCATCACGGTCTTGACGCATCACAATGGCGTGATGTGCGCTTTGCATTAGGATGTCCCACTGTTCAATGACCATCAGAGAGCTCTACTGGTAAATGCACTGGGCCCCAGTGTCGGCCATGCAGGCCTGGAAGGCCAAAGGTTCGCTCTGCACTGAGTTAGCTAATCTCGAGTCCAGCATTAGGGGGGGAGGATCGGAGTTGAACTTAGTGTCCCTGCCATCGGCGGGGCAAAAATCAGCCAGGGTTCTCGGTCCGGATCGCTACGCGGTGGTTCCTGCTGGAATGTGTGGGGCAGAATGTTGGGAGCGAATAGGATTGGGCTGCACCACGGTCGAATAGCCTGCTGACACTCACCATCTAGCCTCACACACGATGAAGGGTCATTTTAGCACCCGTGGCACCATAACCACAGCATAGGTCAGCACCGTCAAGCAAGGAGGATCGAAAATTAGGTGAAAAAGAGGTTTGCCTAACATTTTTTTTCAAATAAAGACCGTGCCCCTTTAAAAAGGTAACTGTTGAACGGATCCTGCAACATGGAATCAGAAGTGAGAATGGCCAATGAGGAGCTCCTATTGGCAGAGTACAATGGATAGTCAGTGACGTAAGAAAACTACTAGGCACTTGGTCTAAGCGTTAAACAAAGCTTTAATCAACTGTTTTTCAACATGGAGATCTAGTTGTGTCCTTCACTAGTTCCCGTTGAGGAATGTCCTACGCAAGCTGGGCCCATGCCCGAGTAGTTATACTCTCCCTGAACAGCGCCACCAGCAGGCCGCCCAGTATTACTTCATACATGAATGACAAGATTCATGTCAGTCAGTGTGAACGGCAGCAGAAGACCCAGGCTTCGTTTGATTTAGATAGCCAGTCGAGTTTCTAGGCCAAGTACTGGATTTACCAAGGGGGAGAAACATTAGTCAGAAATGTTAACACAATAATTGATCTTCAACATTTTGTCCTTGGCAAAGCTGAGCTTGTGAAACCTAAGACTCCAGAAGCTTGTGAGAAGCCACCAGGAGTTCTCCCTCCCCCCCACCAACCCTTCTTCAGGAAGATCGTTCCCACAGTTCCTTCTTTGTCATTAATGCTACATTCTTTGAAAAGAATTTCTCAAATAAAGTTAACCAAAATGTGAACTTTGACCCCTTAACAGGAAGCCATATCCTGCAGATCCCCAGGGTGCGGGCTGACGATGCCGGGAGATATACGTGCCAAGCGGTCAATGAGGTTGGAGAGGACCAACTCCACTATGAGCTTGTGGTCTTGAGTGAGTAACCAAACGGCAAGGGTTGGGTGATGCTGAAGGACATTGTCCCTGTGAACCTGTGGCTGAATTGAGTGAGGACTGTTGTTTGTGCAGATGTTTGAGCGGAGCCGCCAGGTATCGTCTTAGGTTACGATCGCTGCACTTGAGAACTTAGGCAGGTGGTCTTGGCCATTCCGTGCTCTGTCTCTCTTCCACTCACTTACCCTCCCTCGAGGATGAAGGGCTGCGCTCGAGCTGATGTGTATTTCCAGCATGTTCTGTTTCCACTTCAGATTTCCAGTTTGTTTCTTTTCACTTCACGCCTCCTGGTCAGAGGGCTGGGTCTGATGGCGCGTGCACTGCCAACTGGCTGAGATTTCCAGATGTTGAGCTGCGTAACACGGCTCGACGTTATTAAACTCAGTGGGACAGGGAGCAAGTAAATGGGTCAGCGAGAGAATGTCTTGCTGCGAGCTGGGTGGAGAGGCGGGGTATTGCAGGCTGTGGATGGACTGATTTGTGTAAAAGTTTAAAAAAAAAGGGGGCCGGAGAATCCATCATCCAGGCTGCTTTTCAGCACACAGACCATACAAATAAACACAAATGTTACGTCAGAAAACATCTCAAAATTTCAGGAATTGGCTCATTACAGTGATATTAGCATTAAACTATTAAACTAAACACATCTTGGAATAAGATGCTTACACTTGCTCCATCAGCCCTTGCTTCTTTGTTGCCTATTCCCCATTCTATTTTATATTGTTTTTCTTTTTCTTAATGTAATTTTTTGTTCTAATTTTAACCTTTGTTCCCTGTTTTTCAAGTTTAAAGTGATTTATTTCCCCTCTCTCTTTTCTTTCCGCAGTTCCCACTGTCTAGTTACAGCATTAAAAATACTTGACTGGCTAATGTCTAGCCTCACAAGCCTAGTTTTTCATCCAATCAAATGCTGACGGTCTAAAGGTCTAACGGCCAAGTTAATTTTAACTGCGGGGGTGGTTTTTTTTTCGCGTCTCAAAACTGGTCAGGACTCTGCTTGATGAATAAGTTTGTCAGCCGTTGCCAAAGTAAGCTTATGTTTGGCGCTCTGAGGGTTAAAATGTCAGGGCAAACACCGGGCGTGGCAACTTCTGAATAATTCCCGAAAGGGGGAATGAGGAGCGACGCTCCAGGGAATCAACGTCTGTGAAGTTCATTGGCTCTTTGTATGGTATCTGTTTCCTCATGTTGCTGTCACCTGGGTCGGTCCTGATCGCAGGACATCTGTAGGCTTTTCTCTCCTCTGGGTATTCGATGCATTTTGTACATGCTGAGAGCAGAGAAGTAATGGGAGAAGCAACAGATCTGGGAAGTGTTGCAAGCTTTAAAGGGACGCCCTTGGTCTTCGTATCCCTGGCCCGTCGGTTTCACTGTTTAATAACTCAATTCAACTGCCCCACCCCGCGCCCAACTTTTACATAAGACGTAGGAGCAGGAGTAGGCCATTCGGCCCCTCGAGCCTGCTCCACCATTCAGTAAGATCATGGCTGATCTGATCTTGGCCTCAACTCCTCCTTCCCTGCCCGCTCCCCATAACCCTTGACTCCCTTACCGTTCAAAAATCTGTCTATCTGTTTATTGAGAAACCAAAGTGAAGACAAGGGCCTAAAAAGAAAGATTGGAAAAGTTAAGAGAGGTCGATCACAAATGTAACGATTAGTTTGGGTTTTAAAAGCTTCACAAGATTGTGGGAGGACAGAGTGATACCAAGTGAAAAAAATTACCAGAGTCATTGGGGGCAATTTTAAGCTGACTCGCCTGGCGGGAAACTGACGGGATTATCGCTGGATTTACATCCAGCCGGATTTTACTCTCCATTGAACTCGATGGGCGGGGATCCCGCCCGATCCCGCCAGGCGACTCAGGTCAAAATTGCCCCCATTGAGTGGGTACTAAGCATCTGTAGCGTTTAGCCGTTCAGAGAGCCTTATGGGTTAGTCACACCCCATCAGGGCACTCGCTGCACAACGCTGAGGCTCCCCTTTAAGAAGCAGGACGGCTCTCTTTTTGAACACTTTCAGAATTTGGAAAATAGCCACTTTGAACGAGCTCCAACTACCAGTAAGCGCAACCACAGAGAGCACGTCTGCTGACCCCCCAAAAAATTGAAGACACATCTGTAAAATCACACTGGTGGGAGACCAAAATCCATAAACCTAAACAGGTGGGAAAATACCACTTAGTCATCACTAAATACGATAATTAAAGCACTAGGTATGTCAGGAGCGACTGGGAGCATGCACAGGAAGGCGTCTGTGTTTCCTGAATTGTTGCCCAGAGTGCTTTTATCTCATTTTCACGTGTCACCTTATTTTCGCAACTTAATTTTTAACTCTTTGTTTTTTTTGTTGTGCAGTGATGCCCTGTCTTGGAAATAGCCCTGATAACAAAGTCTCATAACATCCAGTGCCTGCGTGAAGCTAGAAACCCCAGTACCTGGTCCAGTCCCAAACCAAGCAACAATTCCAACTGATCCCAGACAATCCCAGCCTGAAGTGTCGGCCTTGGCACTGGGTCAGAAGGTTGTCCATTCAAGTGACACTCCAGGACTTGAGCACATAATCCAGGCCAGAGGTTCACAAACTTTTTTTGCTGAGGGCTCCCCCCCCCCCCCCCCCGCCAGAGACTCCATGTGGCCCCATCTCTTTCTAAGGGTTTTTTGTGGATTTAATGTTAGTGTAGATATAGCTGGAAACCCGGAGTACTTCAGCAGTTTTGTCACTTCTGTTTCAATTCTGCTCCCTTACCCTTTTGGGTCTTAATATGAAGTCCAGTCATATCATTAGACCTCACTGGCCGGGATATCCCTTGGATCTGCTCCCACTTCCCCGACGTTACTTTGCCAGAAGTGTGGTGGAAACCCCGAGCAGATCCGAGGAATTTCTGGCCGCTGTGACTGTGTAGACAACTTCACTGGAAGGAAGACTGCGGGCCTCCCCTCTCTTTGGGTTGGGGATACGAGCCGGGTGCAGGATCAACTATCCTCTGCAGACGGAACTAGAATGGGTCTGTGGTCAGCTTGGTTTGAACAGGGAGTAATGAATCGTTGGGTTGCATTGGAGGAGGGAAAATATAAGTTGAATGTTTTTGCTCAAATATCGAGGACCCATGAGTGCAGATGCAATTATTCATTTATCTCTCAATTTGAGATCATGCCAAGCAAACAGCAACACAAAGTCCAAGCAGGGCAAAAGAAACTTTAATTAGAGTCATAGGGGGAAAAATT
The DNA here is from genome assembly GCA_030390025.1 of Squalus acanthias. Classification (NCBI taxonomy): domain Eukaryota; kingdom Metazoa; phylum Chordata; class Chondrichthyes; order Squaliformes; family Squalidae; genus Squalus; species Squalus acanthias. Next base: position 89,686,980 of record CM059438.1, read on the forward strand.
CAGTTGGTTGCGCCTCCTGTTAGCGCCTTAAGAGGGCGCTAATGGGGCGCAAAGCAACTAGTGCCTGGGCGCGACGATGTTTGTGCCGCTCGCGAAATTAACGACATTTTGCGGCGGCCCTAAACACTACCGCCACAATCTCCTGCGCCGGCAGATCGTGACGTCAGGTGAGTGTGCAACGCCCCGGTAGCGCCCCGGTGCGGATATTGAGTGGCGCCCCCTGCCTTACCGCCTGCCGCTAGCAACGACAGGTTGAGGGGAGCGTTTTGCAGTCAGGAAGGGACTGGGGGAGCGCTATTTAAAGACGACCTGCTTCCTGCCTTTTTTTGTTGGTGACATTTTTGAACCATGCATTCTGAGAGAGAAAGAGAGAGACTTCTAGAGAGATTCAACGCTGTGTGAAGGAGTTTTGGGTACTGAGCAGCACTTTGCAGGTTCATTTTGATTTGCCCTTCCTTGTATCGATTTAGATGAGACCGTGGGGGCTGCACTCTGAGCTCTTTCCCTGGTCACTCCATTGTTCTTTCCAGCAGATTTGATGTACAGGTCTCTCCGGGCCGAGATTCAAGGCTGCAATGAGAAGGATGTGGATGGAAAGCAAGATCAACCCTCCCCTTTAAGAACTGGCCGGCGCCATTGTGTCTGTGTTCCATTGCTGACTGACATCACATGAGCTTCGCCAGCGCTCTGAGTTAGCGCCTCGCTCCTCGGCCTTTACGTCTTAAGACAAATGTGTAGCGCCTGATTTAGCGCTCCAATCACCTCCAGGGGCGATAAAAGTCAAGTTTGCAGTCGGAGGCGATAATTAGCGCCAGGCGCTAATCTTTGCGCCCGCCCGATAATTGCACCCCAAATGGGGCGATACTGAATTTCTCCCCCATAGAGTCATAACGGCACAGAAGGAGGCCATTCGGCCCATCGAGTCTATGCCGGCTCTCTGTAGAGCAATCCAATCAGTCCCATTCCCCTGCTCTATCCCCATAGCCCTGCAAGTTTATTTCCCTCAAGTGCCTATCCAGTCTCCCCTTGAAAACATTGAGTGTCTCCGTTTCCACCACTTCCGTCGGCAGCGAGTTCCAGGTCCTCGCCACTTGCTGCGTAAAATTTTTTTTCCTCACATCCCCCCCTGTATCTCTTGCCCACAAGCTTAAATCTGTGTCTCCTAGTCCTTGTACCATCAGCTAGTGGGAACAACCTTTCCCAGTCTAGCCTATCCAAACCCGTCATAATCTTGTACACCTCTATCAAATCACCCCTCAACCTCCTTTACTCTAATGAAAACAAATCCAGCTTCTCCAACCTGTCCTGTAGCTAAGATCCTCCACCCCCGGAACCGTTCTGGTAAATCTCCTCTGCACCCTTTCAAGGGCCTTCACATCCTTCCTAAAGTGTGGTGACCAGAACTGGACGCAATACTCCAGTTGTGGCCTAACCAACGCTTTATAAAGGTTCAGCATTAGAAAGGTGTAGAGCAGTGGGCAATAAAGTAATTTTGAGGCCAGGTTTTTAAAGGACGGTTATTTATCTATTCCCTCTAAACATCATGAGGCCCAAGGGCTCATGAAGCCTTCGGTGCAGAGACAGAAGAGAACGGCCGTTCCACAGCGCAGCAGATACTTAGCGTGACGTGTCAGGGGAGTTGCTCATAATTTATTTCTCGATGGGAGCGGGGACGCCAGGTCTCAGGAGCACTCCCAAAAATACATTTACGCTGCACGGGCGTACAGACCAGGAGGCAAACAACATTTCCTTTTTTCTATCTGAATGACACCCGTTTAAACCGAGGAGTATTGAAAGTATCTGTAAGCTGGAATTGTTTGCAGGAGCACCTGAGTTTTGGAGAGAGCGGAGTTGGGAATCAGCCTGAGAGTTGAGGGGAAGTGCTACAGCGTCACCAATGGCGAAATTAGTGAGTTACAGCGAGCGTCCTCCACGCAAGCCCCCCCCCCCCACCCCCCGCCGCCCCTCCACCCTGATAACCTCAGTGCTGCTCCCCCCCCCCCCCTCCCCCCCAGTTTGGGAACCTGGGAACGAGGCTGACACTTCAGTGCAGCACTGAGGGAGCACTTCATTGTCTTTTGGATGAGCAGTTAAACTGAGGCCCCCTTCTGCCTGCCCAGGCAGTTGTGAAAGATCCCATAGAACCATTTGGGGAAGAGTAGGAGAGTGTGTGTCCCCCCCTCCCCGGTGTCCTGGCCATCATTAATCTCTCAGCAAACATCACCGAAACAGATTGTCTGCTCACTTGTTTCATCGCAGTTTGTGGGATCTTGCTGTGTGGAAAATTGGTTGTCACTTTTGCCTACATAACAGCAGCAACTACACGTCAAAAGCAATTTATTGGCTGTGAAATGCTTTGGGTAATGCCCGAGGATGTGAAGAGCAAGTTCTGTCCACATCTCTTGGAATTATTGCACCCCCGTCGCCTAATAGGGAAATTGGATGCACACAAGGCTCCAGTGAGTGTTCCCCTCCTCCCACACATCTCGATCCTCCAGAACTGCAGCGGTTCAAGAAGGCGGCTCACCAGCACCTTCTCGAGGGCAATTAGGGATGGGCAATAAATGCCGGCCTTGCCAGCAACCCCACATCCCAGAAACGAAAAAAAACTGGGTAGCTCCCAGTGGGCTGCCTGTGATGGGATAACATCTCTCGGCAGGTAACTGCAAAGTCAGGTCTTTGTTGACCTTTATGCAGATCCCCACCGTCCCCCAGAACAAGTAGACCATTACTGACCTATACTGGCTCCCTGTCCCCTAAAGCCTTGCATTTAAAATCCCTGTCTTTAAGTACCTCAACGGCTTCACCCACCCTATCTCCAAATCCTCCTTCAGCCCTGTGCCCTGCCCCCTCCCCCGAACACACTGTTTCCCTGATTCTGGCCTCTTGTGCAACCCCCCACTCTCTTCGCCTCACCATCAATAGTAGACTTTTAGCCACTTGGGTCCTACCCTTGGGAATTCCCTGCCTACAGCTCTCTGCCTCCCTACTTTTTCTCCCTACTTTTAAAAAGCCTCTTCCAAGCCAGATTTTGATCACCCTTCAATCTCTCTCTTTTCCTGACCTGGCATCCCGTTTCCTCACACATTTATTCTGTGAAGTGCATTTGGGATTCTCCTTACGTTAAAGTTGCTACATAAATGGAAGTTGTTTAACGGTGGCACGCGCACACAGAGGAACCGAGTTTTGCCTCTAATCAATTGTATCCCACTTTTGGAAAAGACGGTCAAAATGAATCAAATTGGGCAAACGGGTCAGTATTTCAGACCAAACCTGTGATTGTTCAATTCATACCGTTCAGGTGACGAATCCCACTCCTAGTCGGCAGTAAGTCATCGTTAAAAGAATTACAGTAAACTCTTTCTTATCCGGCACCTATGGGACCAGGCTGGTGCCGGTTGATGAAAAATTCTAGATAACAGAGAGGTATACCTACCAAGGCAATTTTTAACATAAACGAAAATAAAAACCACTGACTAACTCGGCCACCATGGCAGACGGGGACTCGGCAAAACGAGGGCTGGATGGATTCGGCAAGATTACTGGTTATCTATTTTGCCGGTTATTAAAGTATTCCGGATGATTAAGTGCCGTTTAAACAAGAGTTTACTGTAAATGTTTATTTTTATGTTGCGGTTGTCTGCGCTCTCTAACAGTAACCAACCCCCTCTCAAGCATTCATTCTTATAGAAGCATAGAAGATAGGAGCAGGAGTAGGCCATTCGGCCCCTCTAGCCTGCTCCGCCATTCAATGAGATCATGGCTGATCATCCAAATTCAGTACCCTGTCCCTGCTTTCTCCCCATATCCCTTGATCCCCTTAGCCTTAAGAAATATATCTATCTCCTTCTTGAATATATTTAATGAGTTGGCCTCAACTGCCTTGTGTGGTAGAGAATTCCACAGGTTCACCACTCTCTGGGTGAAGAAATTCCTCCTCATCTCAGTCCTAAATGGCTTACCCCTTATCCTTAGACTGTGACCCCTGGTTCTGGACTCCCCCGCCATCGGGAACATCCTTCCTGCATCTAGTCTGTCTAGTCCTGTTAGAATTTTATAAGTTTCAATGAGATCCCCTCTCATTCTTCTAAACTCTAGCGAATATAAGCCTAATCGACCTAATCCCTTTTCTCTAGTCCCTCCTGTTATTCATGCGGAACGTGAGCAGTTTGGCGAGGAGCTGGTGTCGATTGTCAACAAAACAGTCCAACTGCGTTGCGAGGCCGACGGGAACCCGCCACCTTCCGTCTCCTGGCTCAGAGGCGGCCTACCCATCACTACTGACCACAGGCACCAGCTTCTGGATGAGGGCAGCATTCTACAGGTGAGAGCTCTGGAAATCGGACGAATAATAATAATATTGGATTATCTCCATTGGAATCAAGTCCGTATACCGCTGGGGCGGAATCTCTCCATCCCTGGTCTGTGCCGAGTCTGGCTTCTGATTGAAGTTGAATCACACACTGTTCGTTGTGCTTCTCCTCGTAGATTCACTCGGTGCAGGTATCTGACACAGCTGGCTACAACTGTATAGCGGAAAACCCAGCGGGAACCACAGAGAAGCTGTTCAGCCTTCATGTTCAAGGTAATGACCTCTGCTCCATTTTGAGGACATGATGTACAGCTTACGCTGCATTGAGGCGTCAGCGGCCGTGGCAGTGACATGCCAGCGACAGAAACTTGAATTAATGTAGTGCTTTTTAACATAGAAAAACGTTCCAAAGCACTTCACAGAGGCATAGGGAAAAAATGTGGACACAAAGTCAAAGTGGAGAAGTTTAAGGAGTAGCTTTAATGTATTCATGCTGAGTCAGGTACTTTAACTTAGGTCATTAGGGCTTCCCACTGCTGTACGATAGACCCAGGTGTATGGAGCTGAATGGATCAGTTCTCTTATTTTCATTTGATAGATGATCTTTTCCACCTCCAGTCACCCTCATCTCGAGTCTTCAAACTCTCTCTCTCTCCTTTCTTGTCTCTCTCTCTCTCTTTTATCAATACGCCTCTGGCGATGCGTCCTCTGAACTCTCCTTCCTCATTCCTCCTGATCTCCAGACACATGTTCCTGCATCTTCACTGTACTAAAATCAAGACTTATTGCACCACCTCTTACCCCAACTAATTCTTTCCCGAGAACTCAAGTCTACTCTGTGCCTGCCTCTGCGAGGAAAAAAAACTAATCGCTGCATTAAAGAAGGAAAATATAAATATTGAATTTTGATTGTGAATTAATGTTTACATTCCTGAAAAAATTCTATTCCAAAGGTGAAGGAAGAAAATCCTAAAGGCCATAAATCCCCTGAAATGTGTAGCTTGGTGTTGGTGCTGGGATTGAATAGAGATCAGCCAGTCCCAATTCACATCTGGTCCTGCTCTTTTTTTGCACAGTGCCTCCCACCGTACTTGGCCCAAATCCAGAGAACGCGAATGTTGTGGTGAACAGCCCCATTTGGTTAACATGTGAATCCCGAGCAGTTCCGGCTGCAGACATCACGTGGTACAAAGACGAACACTTGCTGCAGTTCAGCACCGACATCCTCATCCTGCCAGGTGAGATGTTGACGAGAAACATGGGAGGGGGGGGTGCGAGTAACACAGAACCACCTTTGACCTCTCGAGTGACATCATCGTCTGAGAGTGCTGTCCATGGCCCTCCATCCCCTATTCATGGTGTCACTGAGGAGGCGATTCTTCACAAAATGGTTGTTCCCAAGCTGCGTCTGGCGAGCTTATTGAATGCTCAAAACACAAGAGAGGACAGATAAGGAGTACTAGTAATACAGGTATCTCTCTCCATACCACTTAGACAAGTCCGTAAGATACATTATCCATGCAAACAATTTATTATAAGCACACTTTTTATGGGCTCCTGTTGTGATATAAGATGAGCATTACAAATGTTCCCTTAGTTCAGTGTGTTTCATATGATTTTGAGTAAGAAGAAAGAGCTTGCATTTATATAGCGCCTTTCATAACCTCAGGACATCCCAAAATGCTTTACAGCCAATGAAGTACTTTTGAAGTGTAGTCACTGTTGTTGTAATGTAGGAAATGCGGCAGCCAAATTGCGCACAGCAAGGTCCCACAAACAGCAATGTGATAATGACCAGATAATCTGTTTTTGATGTTGATTGAGGGATAAATATTGGCTAGGACACCGGGGAGAACTCCCCTGCTCTTCATTGAAATAGCGGCCATGGGATCTTTTACGTCCAGCTGAGAACACAGACGGAGCCTTGGTTTAATGTCTCATCCAAAAGACAGCACCTCCGACAGTGCAGCACTCCCTCAGCACTGCACTGGAGCGTCAGCCTAAGTTTTTGTGCTCAAGTCTCTGGAGTGGGACTTGAACCCACAACCTTCTGACTCAGAGGCGAGAGTGCTACCCACTGAGCCACAGCTGACACTTGGCGACATTCCTGTAATACCTGACAATGTATCAATTAGGCAATTGGTCAGATCCAGGAATATAGACCATGGAGATGGTGTATTTGAAGATGTTTTAAACCTTAATAAAGTTATTCATTTTTTCATTCAATCTTGGATTAGGTTGAAGCCTGGAGTTGATTAAAAATCAGAACTCCTACAGCTCCCCCATTGCTCAGTGAGTGAATGCAGTGGTCAGTGTGAACTCAGCCATATTGACCAGGGAAGCGTCTCATTCAATTCCCAGCCTGTGCTGAGGTAGCTAGGCTCAGGCAGGCTCCAGTCGGGGTGCTACCAGGGATGGTAAGCTGGCCAGGATTCCTGCTTCCAGTTGACACTCAGTGACCCTCGTTGGAAGACATGCGTGTGGTCATTGGGTGAGGAGAGGATTGGTTTGGTTACACTGCTCCCATGGTTCAATCCTGCTAATACTCAAGTGTTCAGACTCACATATAAAGGATTGGGTGAGTTACCAGAGAGTGGCCAGTACCCATGGAACCATATTCTACTATGGGTCAGTGCCTCGAGAAGGGGGAGGGAAGATGAACGTTCCCTCTAACTAATCATGTTTAAAAATGATAGGCCTACCATGCTTATTTGAACATAGTTATTGAAAGCAAATAAGACATAGCAGGATGCACTCCCTTCGATCTGGAGACCTAGAATGTAGAAGGATTGTTGGATACACAAGAGGAAATTCTGTAGGCTGAAATCAATCACAAAGCGTTCTTCATTAACCCAAAGAACACAGCTCAATTTCCACTTCTTAACGGAACAGATTACTCCGTGTTCATTTTAACTATTTCTTTGGACGACAGTTGCATAATCTCTCATCTGATCTCTTCCCATTTCCATTCCAGGTGGTCATATCCTTCAAATTCCCAGAGCAAAGACGCAACACAATGGCAAATACGTTTGTATTGCTACCAATGCAGCGGGGAGAGATGAGAAGCACATCCACCTCCACGTATACAGTGAGTGACAAAACCAACTCAGTGTGGAAGGTGGGGAATATATACATAAAAGGACATATTGCATCAAATCTGTTGCTATAAGAGCAACACTAGCAAAATATCTAAGGTCAGCATCAAGGGCTCTCAGGTTAGGCACAGCACAGTTAGATCCATAGTAAAGCTCCCCCTACATTGCTCCATCAAGCACTCCCTAGATCAGCTGTAGTACAGTTAGATGCAAAGTAAAGCTACCTCTACTCAACTCCAATAAATCTGCCTCAGCCCCAACCTCCGAAGAGCACCAATGTGACAGTTTTCCGTTTCCCGCAGTAGCCATCCTATGACCTCTCTGAGTGAGATTGCCAATTTAGTGCCAAAGTTGGGGCAGTTTATGCTGTGAACCCATGTTCATCAGAAAGTGGGTTGAGCCTACCCAAATTCATTTCATGTAGGACCCTTCTAGCCAACAGACAGAGGAAACATTCTGCCCATCAATCTGGGCTCGCTCAAGTCCCAGATGTGAAAGGGCAGTGTCTGACCTGCTGTACCACTCAGTTCCCCCCAAAAATCATTCCATGCCATGATCATTTGCCCAATTAAACAACTACTACTACGTTCAATCATATAATGCCGTTAACATAGAACGACGTCTCAAGGTGCTTCACACGGGTCTATCAATACAATGGATGCCGAGCCAAAGAAGGAGATTTTAGGAAGGGTGACCAAAAGCTCGGTCACAGAGGTTGGGTTTTTTGGAGGGTCTTAAAGGAGGAGAGGGGAGGGTTTGGGGAGGGAATTCCAGAGCCTGTAGCCTATGCGGCTGAAGGCACGACTGCCAATGGTGCGGCGAAAGGGAGGAGGATGCACAAGAGGTCAGAGGAATGGAGAGTACGCGGTGGGGGCTGGAGGAGGTTACAAAGATAAGGGAGGGGAAAGGCCATGAAGAGATTTAGACACAAGGATGATCATTTTAAACTTGAGATATCAGGGGATTGGGAGCCAGTGTAAGCCAGTGAAGATAGGGATGATGGGTGTGGAGTAGGATACGGGCAGCAGAGATTTGGATGAAGTAAAGTTTACAGAGGATGGAGGATAGGTCGGTCAGGAGAGCATTAGAATAGTCGAAATAACAACAGAAAATGCTGGAAAAACTCAGCAGGCCAGGCAGCATCCGTGGAGAGAGAAACAGAGTTAACGTTTCAGGTCGAAGACCTTTCGTCAGAACTGGAAATAGCACGGATGCTGCCTGGCCTGCTGAGTTTTTCCAGCGTTTTCTGTTGTTATTTCGGATTTCCAGCATCTGTAGTATTTTGCTATTGTATTAGAATAGTCGAGTCTGGAGGTGGAAAAAGTATGGATGAGGGTTTCACCAGCAGATGGGCAGAGGAGGTCAATGTTATGGCGGTGAAAATAGACAGTCTTTGTGCTGGAAAGGATATGGGGTTGGAAGCTCCGCTCAGGGTGGAATAGGACGCCCAGTCTACAAACAGTTTGGTTCAGCCTGGGACAGTGGCCAGAGAGGGGGATGGAATCAATGACAAGGGTGTGGACTTGTGGCCGGGGTCACAGACAATGGCTTCTGTCTTCCCAATATTTAGCTGGGGGAAATTGCAGCTTATCCAAGGGTGGACATCAGATCAGCAGTCTGACAACACCGTGCAGTGGAGGTGTCGAGAGAGGCGGTGGAGAGGCAAAGCTGGTTGCCATCAGCATACATGTGGAAGCTGACCTCATGTCTACGTTAGGAGGTCCCCAAGGGGCAGCTTGTAGACGAGGAAGAGGAGAGGGCCAAGGATAGATCCTTGGGGGATCTGGCAATAACAGTGCAGGGGTGGGAAGATAAGTCAGTTTGAGATGCTCTGGCTATGATCAGATGGGTGAGAGTGGAAGCCAGTGAGGACACTCTCACTGAGCTGGACAATGGAGGATAGGCATTGGCGAAGGATGGTGTGGTTGACCATGTCAAATGCAGTGTAAACCCAACATGAAGCAACCTGGTCACCATGATATGGAACACTGTCGCTTAATGCTGTGTGTTTAGATATCGTTGATGAATGACTGAAGATCAGTGATTGTGATGTTCTCCGTGTGGGTTTATCAAGAAATAATATGCTGTTGATTTACTGGGAAGCATCTTGGGCGGTCTCTACAGAACCTGATAGAGGAATATTTGTAACTCTGGTGCAGTGAACATTTAAGAATATTGCGGTTCGTTTATTAGCCATTGCCTCTATTTACAGCAGCAGATAGCATTCCATTACATTCTAATCGATGTCTTTTTGAATTTTTTTCTCCCCTCAAAGCCCCGCCCACTATTAAACACCATGGCGATAGTTACTCTGAGGCCATCACAGTCCGTGCCGGAGAGACGGCCACCTTCAGATGTGAGTCAGAAGCAGTTCCAGTCCCTACTGTTGTGTGGTATAAGAATGACCACCAGCTGGCCCTGGTAAATGGTGCCCGTACCCTGGCTGAGGGACAGATACTCCAAATTGAAGATGCCCAGGTAATATCTGTGTTTGGTATTTCAAATGTTAACAGCAATTTAACTCAACTGTATGGTATCGCTCCCGATCTCTGTAATCCACTAAACTCCAGCCCCGCAACCCCCCTGCCCCGCCCGAGATATCTGCGCTCCTCTAATTCTGGCCTCTTGCGCATCCCCAATTTTATTCGCTCCACCATTGGCGGCCGTGCCTTCAGCTGCCTGGGCCCTAAGCTCTGGAATTCCCTCCCTAAACCTCTCCGCCTCTCTTTCCTCCTTTGAGATGCTCCTTAAAACCTACCTCTTTGACCAAGCTTTTGGTCACCTGCCCTAATAACTTCTTATGTGGCTCGGTGTCAAGCTTTGCTTGCTGTGAAGCGCCTTGGGACGTTTTACTACGTTAAAGGCGCTATATAAATACAAGTTGTTGTTGATGGCGAGTTATATTCATCTCACATTTGTTTGTTGGGTTAACATTCTTTTACATGGCTAGATGTAAAATGGTCTGGAACACACACACACACACACACACACACACACCCCAATATCTTTGAAGATTTGGGTGACAGCATTAGCAGTTCTTTATATACAGTGGCCCTACTATCTTCTTTGATTTCCAATGGACCCCCCACATCCCTTGCACTGCGATGCTGCCTCCTAGAAGCTCAGTTTCCTCTTCCACGCCAAGCACTTTTTCCCATCTTGAACAACTCTCCATAAAGCCCGTGTGCTGAATACTGCTCTGATGTATGGGGAAGCTCTGCCAGTCCCCTCCTCTCAAACTCCTGGACAGGATACAAGAAAAAGCTCGTCATCTGATGCGTGATTCTTTCCCGTACCTCTAAGCTCCAACCTCTCACTCTCTCCCTGTGACACCCTTTCTTGTATTTCTGCATTTTTATTGATACTACTGTGATTGAATTTTCCTCTTGTTCCCTGTCTCACACACTGCTTCCTATTATTTTGCCCTCTGCTAACTTCTTAATTTTTTGCTCCTTCTGGTTTTAGATTACAGATTCTGGACACTATATGTGTAAAGTTACCAACCTGGCTGGACACATGAAAAGGACCTTCAGGCTGAGCGTGCACTGTAAGCATGGGGAGCACATTTGGCTTCAGACAACTGTTTATTACACTCAAGCGTTTTTTTGTCACGTCTTTGGGAGCTTCTTGTGCAGAACTGCCTTCAGGAGATTGAACAGCTGGGGTAGAACCCATGATGCGGTGGATTGTACCTGTGGAAGGATCAGGCTTGATGGGCCAAATGGCCTTTTTCATGTTCCATGCTTCCGTCCTGCTATGACATTGGTGGACATACATGCTATGCCATGAATGCACTGGGATGTTGGATTTGGGATTTCCGAACTCTTAGCTTCCTGGGCGGGATCTTTAACTCGCCCTGCTTGGCGGGAATGGCGCGGGCGAGCGGTTAAAATGGGGCTGCTCCATTTCCCGCTCCGTTCCTGCCGAGCTCTGATTTTAACGCCGCTGGTTTTGGCGACATATGAGGTCCCCGCCAGACTCGGGCGTCCTACTATGACGTCAATAGGGCCCCGCTGGCATTTTAACCGGGGCGTGAGCAGGAGGGAAGTCGCCAAGGTTTTCCGGCTCGGCTTTGAAGCCGGTCGGCAGCTGGTGGGAAAAGACGGAGAAGCCCTCCAGGCAGGTGAAAAAAGTTTCCTTTGTGGGGCCATCAGGAGCAGGAGTGTTCCTCCAGTTCCCACAAGGAAAGTCGCAGCCTCCCCTGACCCGGTGGTCTCCCCCTTCCCTTCCGCAAGACCCTCCCAAAAACCCCTCCGTCACTTACCTAGACGCCTTGGCCCCCCCTCCCCCCCACCTCCGATCTCCGCCTGCCCGCAGCCTCTCTGTTCCCTCTTCCCTCCTGTGCCAGAGGTGGACCGGCGACGTTTTAACGAGGCCTGGGAGTTAAATTACCCCGGGCCTGAAATAAGTGGCAGGGCTCGCCCTGCCCCTCACCCGCCCTGGGTTAAAATCAACCTCCTGCCAGTCTTCCCTGTGTTAGTTGGTATCTTCTGTCGAGCATCACTCCTCTGTTTGGAACGTGGGCTGGGCATTCTTCTCACAAGCCACTGCTGACGCCGCTGGAAGGTGCAGTAACACAGCCTGGGATGACTCGACTGCCAGTTCTCCCCCCTCTTCCATTGGGCTCTGGTTGATGTTCCCACCCAATGGTATGGCAGAGATCACCAGCCCACATTTAACCACTGCTGTGCTGTAACGTTGCCTTTTAATTGGCCACCATTCAAGACAAACATTTTCACTAATTTTTTTTTAATTTGAACACATCAATCATTTAATTTTTTTAAAAAAAAATTGAATTTGAATCAACTTTCATAAAAATAAGAGCATAGAATGTAAGGGCTGGATTTTGTCAATGGGACGTGATGGAGGCGGGACTCCCACTTTTTGGGTTGTAGTCCCGCCTCCATCGACTTGTGGCCAACCCACTGTATTTTCCCTTGATTGACCTTGTTAAGCCCGCCCAGCGGGCTTAGCAGGCCAATCAAGGGTCCCTTGGATACAGGTGACGTCAGCCATTGAAATTTCATCTGTCAAGAGCTTTTGACAGATGAAATTTCAGCGTTTGACAGCTCTGTGAAGCTGTCAAACACTGACAATATGATTTCTAACGTGAGTCCCTGTACAGGAAACTCTTTATTAACCGGCACCGACGGGACCGGCGTGCTGCCGGTTTATCGAAAGTACCGGATAACGGAGAGTTATATCTACCGAGGCTATTTTTAACAAAGAAAAATAAATAAATCAAGAAATGTGCAGTATACTTCCGACAGCGCCAGGAGGCCGAGTAGTGGCACTTTTGAAAACTACCCCTACTGACTAAATCGGCGTTCGCGGACTCGGACTCGGACTCGGGATCGGCAACATTGCCGGTTATTTGAGAGGAGTTTTCGGAGTACTCGGCGTTCGCGGAGACTCGACTGCGACTCGGCAACATTGCCGGTTATTTGAGAGGAGTTTTCGGAGGATGATTTTTGCCGGTTAAGCGAGAATTCCGGATATTTGGGTGCCGGATAAACAAAAGTTTCCTGTACTTAGACTCAGTTAGAAATCAATCCAGCACAGAAAGCAGAGACTGCAGCTTTTGACAGCTCCGCGGCCATTCTGCTTTCTGTGCCGGTGAGCTGAGGGACTCCCGAGAACTGAAGGAAGGAAGCCTGCAGGACAAAGTTAAGGTAAGTATAAGTTCTTTAAACACTTTACACACACCAAACACACTTACCTCTGCACTCATGCACCCATCACTCACCTGCACACCGGACATCTCGACCCCTCCAAGTCCTCCAGACCGACGGTCCGCCTCGCTAAATCGGCGTGGTTCGGACCTGTCGGGAAGCCCACACTTCAGGGCTAAAAATAGGGATTAGGCAAAATGGTGAAAATTGGAAAAAGCATCAAATTGTTGTCTTGGGTTTTTTACTGCAAATGTCCAAGCTATTCCTCATTTTTATATTATTGATTCTTCTCCCTTATTTCAGCCCCACCAACGTTTGAAGAGCCCTCACGGGAGGTTGTTAACCAGACAGCTGGCAGTGCCCTTGTTTTGTCGTGCCATGCATCGGGAGCTCCACCACCCACCGTCACTTGGCTCAAAGATGGAGAATCAATAGGTAGGACTGGGCGTGGCCAACATAGTCATTAGAGCGGTTAGAATGTGGAACTCGCTACCACCGGAAGTAGTTGAGGCAAATAGCTTGGATGCTTTCAAAGGGAAACTAGACGAGTACGTGAGCGAAAAGGGAACAGAAAGATAATGCTGAAAGAGGCAGATGGAATGGGAGGAGACTCGTGTGCAGTATAAAACACCAGCACAGACTAGTTGGGCCGAATGACCTGTTTCTGTGCTGTATATTCGATGTAATAATAAAGTTTTTTTCTTTTTTTAAAATGTGGAACGGCATTGATCCAGGTGGCACATTACTGAATAAATCTAGGCGAGATGGCCAGGTTTTCCATGGTTCTGGTGTTGCTACCCGTAGTTGGATAAATCGAGAGGTTTTGCGGAGTGAAGGGGGAAGGTCACCTTTAGTGCAGCAGGCCATGGAATCATGGAGCTTCAAGAAGAGATGAAAGTTTGGGGATTAGAGTACTTTAACAAAACTTTCCCTCAGGCAGTTGAAGAGCTGCAGTCGAGTCCAAGATAGACTTGATTGATTGTACATGGTCTATGAAAAGATGGGGCGAAAGGTCTTTGACATGAATCTTGTCATTCATGAAAGAAAGACTTATGAAATAATACTGAATGGCCTGCGGGTGGCGCTGTCCAGGGAGAGTATAAATACTCGGGCATGGGCCCAGCTTGCTCAGGACATTCTTTGACAGGAACTAGTGAAGGACACAACTAGATCTCCATGTTGTAAAACAGTTGATTAAAGCTTTGTTTAATGCTTAGACCAAGTGCCTAGTAGTTTTCTTACGTCAGTCTTTTCTTATTCTTCCGATATCGGCGCACCAACAGGTTTTTGCTTTAAAAAAATGTATTCGCTTTATGGGATCTGGGTGTCGCTGACAATGCCAGCATTTATTGCCCATCCCTAATTGCCCTTGAGAAGGTGGTGGTGAGCCGCCTTCTGGAACCGCTGCAGTCCGTGTGGTGAAGGTACTCCCACAGTGCTGTTTGGGAGGGAGTTCCAGGATTTTGACCCAGCGACGATGAAGGATCGGCGATATACTTCCAAGTCAGGATGGTGTGTGACTCGGAGGGGAACTTGGAGGTGGTGCTGTTCCCATGCGCCTGCTGCCCTTGTCCTTCTAGGTGGAAGAGGTCGCAGGTTTGGGAGGTGCTGCCGAAGAAGCCTTGGCGAGTTCCTACAGTGCATCTTGTAGATGGTACACACTGCAGCCACGGTACGCCTACGGTGGAGGGAGTGAATGTTTAAGGTGGTGGATGAGGTGCCAATCAAGCGGGCTGCTTTGTCCTGGATGGTGTCGAGCTTCTTGCGTGTTGTTGGAGCTGCACTCATCCAGGCAAGTGGAGAGTATTCCATCACACTCCTTACTTGTGCCTTGTAGATGATGGAAAGGCTTTGGGGAGTCAGGAGGTGAGACACTCGCCGCAGAATACCTAGCCTCTGACCTGCTCTTGTTGCCACAGTATTTATGTATAAATAGTAATACATTGAGTTTTTGTCTCTGCTATTTCTGGACTGCTCACTGCCCCTCTGCCTGTAAGATTTTTTTGTTCTTGGGGAAACCTAGGCAAAGGGCCATGGTCCCAATATAGGACAACACCAAGGGGTGCCATCGAGCTTGTGTTGCAACAGCCAGGTGTGTGCTGCTTAGTGATCGCAGCTGGGCGGCAATGGCCAACTTTAATTGGCCACAGGCTAGGAAAAGGAAATTATCAGCCAGGGTTCCCACTGTTTGAAATATAAACAGAAAATGCTGGAAATACTCAGCAGGTCAGGCAGTATCTGTGGACAGAGAAACAGAGTTAACGTTTCAGGTCTGTGACCCTTCGTCAGAACTGGAAAATGTTAAAGAGAACAGGTTTTAAGCAAGCACAGAGGCAGGGAAAGAGGGGGCGGGGAGGAAAGAACAAGCGGGAAGGTCTGTGATAGGGCAGAAGGCGGGAGAGATTAAATGACAACAGGGATGATGGTGCGAGGTCTAGAGGAGGTGTAAACGGCCACAGCGGAATCATTACCAGTACCTGCTGTCCGAAAAAGTTCCAGTTCTGACGAAGGGTCACAGACCTGAACCGTTAACTCTGTTTCTCTCTCTGCAGACGCTGCCTGACCTGCTGAGTATTTCCAGCATTTTTGTTTATATTTCAGAATTCCAGCTTCCGCAGTATTTCGCCTTTTGTGTTCCCACTAACTGAGGTCCACTCACTATCCAGGATTACACATGGGTGAGGGCAGTAAGCACCCATGGATTTGCACACTAACAGGAGTCAATACCTTAAGGGGAAACAGGTAAAGAAAAGCTGGAGCGCATGGTATCAAAATGGTAAATTCGGAAAAATATGTTTAGACCAATTGAGCAAGGAGAGACAGGTTGGAGCCGGTAAAAAGACAAACTTAGAACGGATATCTGGAAGTTCTTTTTCAACACAAAGATTGGTCAATACATGGAATGGATTCCCGATAGATGAGTGGAGGTGAAAACTATTGATTCATTTCAAAATAATTAGATTATGCAGTGGGGAGGCATTAGAAACATAGAATCTAGGAGCAGGAGTAGGCCATTCGGCCCGTCGAGCCTGCTCCACCATTCAATACGATCATGGCTGATCATTCAAATCCAGTACCCTGTCCCTGCTTTAATCCCCACAGTACACATATCCCATCCTATCCCCATAACCCCACATATTTAATCCCCCCCTAACACTAAGGGTCAATTTATCATAGCCAAATCAACCTAACCCGCACATTTCTGGACTTTCAGGGTGGATGAATTTAGCTGGGTCAAATGGCCTTGCTCATCAGTAAAGATCTTGAGTGTGGAACAACGATCTGTGAGATGTGCACGTACAAATCTGCTACGGTCACTTAGCGGAGTCATTTAAAAAAAAATTTCACTGCTTTTGGGGCTGGTCCAAGTACCAAGATTGTTGGTTTCACTCTAGGCTGGATATCGTGGAATTCTGGACTTTGCTAATGTTAGTTACTCCTTTCCAGGGAGGTGGGTTTGAGGTTCAAGGGACCCACTGCAGGGCAAAAAAGTGCATTTTCAGAAAAAGGTTCAAAATATTTGTTTTAATAGTAACTTTCAAAAGGGGAATTGGATCCCTACTTAAAAAGGAAGAATTTGCAGGGCTCTGGGGAAAGAGCAGGGGGAGTGGGACTAGTTGGATGGCTCTACCAAAGAGCCGGCAGGCACGATGGGCCGAATGGCCTCCTTCTGTGCTGTATGACTCTATTTGAATAAGAGGCATTTTTTATATTTCCGGTTGACACTGCTGTGTTTCCAGCTCCTTTATTCTGCAGTAATGTAAATCATAATGAAACTGTTTTAACAGAGAGTAGCAACAGCCCGGATTGGCACATTCTATCCAGCGGCAGTAGACTGCAGACCATCCAGTTACAGCTTTTCCACGCCGGGAATTACACCTGCGTGGCGAGCAATTCTGAGGGAGAAGTGCGCAAACATTACTCACTGATTGTTCAAGGTAAGATGGTGCTATTGACTCACATCAAAGAGCAAGGTCCCAGTCTTGATCACCAAACTCTGCCGAGTTAGCTGATAGACATGGTGGTAAAGAAAAGAAAAATACTTGCATTTCTATAGCGCCTTTCACTACCTCAGGACGTCCCAAAGCGCTTCACAGCCAATGAAGTAGTTTTCAAGTGTAGTCACTGTTGTAATGTAGGAAACGCGGCAGCCAATTTGCGCACAGCAAGCTCCCGCAAGCAGCAATGTGATAATGGCCAGATAATCTGTTTTAGCGATGATTATTGAGGGATAAATATTGGCCCAGGAGAGAACTCCCCTGCTCTTCTTTCAAATAGTGCAATGCACTCCCTCAGTATCGACCTAGATTTTGTGCTCAAGTCTCTGTAGTGGGACTTGAACCCACAGCCTTCTGACTGAGGTGCTGCCCACTGAGCCACTGATGGTGGCTCTGTCAAGAGGAGACTGAAACAGAAAAATGAGATGAAAAGAACAGACAATGCTGGAAATCCCCAGCAGGGTGTCGGTCTCTGTAAAGGGAAAAGGCAGGTTAAAGTTTTGGCTGCAAACTGTTCAGAACTCCGATGAAGGATCTACAGCTAAAACATCAATCTGTCTTTTCTCTATCCACACGCACACGGCCCGCTGTACTGCCCAGATTGTGTTTGTATTACACCGTACAATAATGCCTTTAGCACCTGGTGACATTCTCTATATAAAAGATGTCATCACACCATCTGTTTACCAAACTTTACAACAGAAGATTTTCCTGCTGCTATTTTCAGGAGCGACAATGCCCCTTTGAACCCAACCTCGGAAAACCATCTCCTACTTCACCTGCATGACACCTCCATTTCCTGCACCAACCATCACTGAGTGGGGCTGCCAGCTGATGTTGAATTATGGGCTGTCTGGCCCAACTTTGAAGTCTGGTCCTACATTACAACAGTGATTACGCTTCCAAAGTACCTCATTGGCTGTAAAGCGCTTTGGGACGTCCTGAGGTCGTGAAAGGCGCTATAGAAATGCAAGTCTTTTAGTGGTGAAAGGACAGTGTTTTGAACTCTCTAAGCCGCCCAGTCTGTTGTCCACCCCATCTCCTCATGTCTTACTTACCCATCTAATTTCCTCTCGTCTCCTAATACTAATCAGAAAAGTTATTTTCTGAATTGAATGACACTGTCTTTAAAATTTTGGTTAATTTATTTATTTTTTCTCACTAACCAGTGTCACCCAGCATTCTCGGCTCGAACGTGCCCAGTGAGTATGACGCCATGGTGAATGAAGATGTGAACTTGGAATGTGTGGCTGCAGGGGAGCCGAAACCCATTCTGAAATGGCTGAAAGATGGCCAACCATTGGAAACACTGGAGAAACCACACTTTAAGTGAGAGCATATTTGGGGGCGATTTTCTGACGTCGGAGGCAGGAAAGGCGGGAAAATCAGATTCAAAGAGGTCGGGTTTGGAACCCACCTCCAACCCACCTCCGTGGGATTTTGCCGGTGCCAGTTTTGGAGGTCGGGAAACGCTCCCTCCTCCAGCTGGCCATTGTGCTATTAAAGATCCTTAAATGCTCGTTAAGGGCCTCGCTAAGCCTATTTTGAGAGGCCCTCGTGATTTTTCCAGCTTTTCGGTGTGAACCACGCCAGGTAAACCAGGTGGGTTGACTCGTGGGTGGCCTCCTCACTGCTGCAGGTCTAACAAGACATCGTTTGTTGCAGCAAGGATTACTTGCAGGTGCCAGACCTTGGCTTTAAAAGGTCTCTGAGCACCTTTAGAAGGCCTTCCGAAGTCGGAGGTGCTGCAGCTTGACTCCATCAACTGTGGGACATCCTTGGAAGACCCTCTCCCCGCTTGCAATGAGCGCTTCCCCAAAGGAGGCATCTACAAGCAGCATGGGAACCATTCGTTTTCTTTCTGCATGGACCTCAGATGAGGATGAGGAGGAGGAGGAGGAGGAGGATCTGGAGGAGGAGGAGGAGGAGGAGGAGGAGGTCAGAGCGCCGGTGTATCGACCAGTGGCAGCGGCAGCACGCGAGCACATGGCTGCCCGGGATGCAAGGGAGGAACTTATCATGGCCAGATTTGCATAGGTTGCCCAAGTTGGCAGATGTCCTTTGCTCCATCCTAGACATCATTGACAATGGACATGACTCTCTGGCCTCCTTTCACTCAGGCCACCAACCTGACAACGCAAGTGTGGCGGTGCCCGCAATGTGGAGCTGCCTAAGGCGAAAGAACAGATGGCATAACGCCAACATTTTGGCTTCAAATCATTTTAATGTTTTCCAACAGGGATGGCATTTCATCGATACACAGAAACAGTCTCCCAATCTGCACACAGATCTGGAGGTTATATCCCTTGCCAGCTGTACCCACACAGCCTTGGTTTCTTTGGCAGGCCTCTTCCTCCGAGATGAGTGGAAGAGCACCTCCCTGCTAGCTGTCAGCCCCTCCAACAACATTTACAGCGCCTCATCCGAGAGCCTCGGGTAGGCCCTTACTTTGGAATTGGACATAGTGGTTTCTCAAAAGGTGTTGGAGGTGGTGCAGGAGACACAGAAATGCTGTGGAATGAGCCAAGGGAGCAAGAAGCCATAAAATCAGACTGGAAAAGTGCTGTCAACAGAGGCGAGTTTCAGTCCTAGAACACTAATTGAGCAAGGGCATCCCACCCCTCTGAAATCAAGTGGCCAATCATGGGAAAATCGCAAAATTTTGAAACCTATCAGTGGAGGTGAGTTTCAAACCCACCCAAACTGAAACCTGCCTCCATCTCGCCTCCAGTGGGAAAATCGCCCCCTTTATTTTCAAATACTTCTCACTAAAAGACTATTTACAAAATGTTTCTAGACATCACCTTGATTTTTGTTTTGCCTAGTTCCAGTTTTTAATTGAGGCAAGGCAGGGGCCGGGCAGGCAATGAGGTCATGGCTTCAGTTCTGTGGTTTGCTTTACTGCTGACGAAAACTCATTAAAATAATTAAAGCCTCCACATGACGAGACACAGAAAAAAGTGATCAGATTTCTGATGTCTCTAACCAGGGGTCTGGTCTGGGAATGAATAGCGCAGTCTAGATTTTTTTTGAGGAAGGAGGGGGTGGTGGGGGTGGGCGGGGCGAAGAGAAAGCGTGGAACTTACAGCGTTGGACTGCCACTAGACCTTGTGCGTTGATCTGTCTAAAAGTTGCCATCAGTTCAATCTATCGCGGAGTCACTGATTCTTGACACTCTTTACTGTTCAGATGTATCAGGCTTCAAAGCTCATTGGAAAGCTATAAACGTAATAGACAAAGTCTGGCCGCAAACTTGTCAGAATGAGGAACTCTTTGACTGACAACTGGGATTGACTTGTTTGGCGGCAGTTCGTTTTGACCTGATCAAGCCTGTTTCACTAGACCTCAAGTGAGACTGAGTGAAGGTAATCAGGTATGTAAAATGCTGCTGGTTTATTTGGTAATCAGATATTTTTTCTCCGTACATTCTGTAGGTTGTCCTCAGATGGTAGTTCCTTGAGTATAATGGGGGTTTTGGCCTCAGATGTAGGAAGGTACACTTGTGTGGCACGGAATCCTGCTGGGGAGGAGATGAAAGTTTTCATACTCAATGTACTCGGTAAGTGAACGGACAGACTTAACAAATGATTGCTGCTTATTGACCTGTGTCAGCTGTGGCTCAGTTGGTAGCACACGCGCCTCTGAGTCAGAAGGTTGTGGGTTCAAGTCCCACTTCAGGGACTATGCAGCACATTAAAGCTAGGCTGACACTCCAGTGCAGGGCTGAGGGAATGTTGCACTGTCGGAGGTGCCGTCTTTCGGATGAGACGCTAAGCTGAGGCCCCGTCTCTGCTCTCAAGTGGACGTAAAAGATCCCACAGCACCATTTCGAAGAAGAGCAGGGGAGTTATCCCTCAACCAACATAACAAAAACAGATTATCTGGTCATTATCACATTGCTGTTTGTGGGACCCTGCTGTGCGCAAATTGGCTGCCGCATTTCCCACATTACAACCGTGACTCCACTTCATTGGCTGTAAAGCGCTCATGAAAGGTGCAATATAGATGTTCTTTCTTTCTCTGGCAAAAATTGTTACCTCAAACTGTTTTCCAAAGTTCTTTAAAAGCAAAATAGTAGCTCCTCACTGGGTAACTGAGGCGCCTATACTCAAGAGCGTGCTTTTACTGCCCAATATCCAGTTACACGAAAGTGTGACCTGGGGGCTATAACAGTAAGACCCCTCATTCTGGATTCTGCGATCTCGCACTAGGCTGCCATGTGCAATTCGTCTAAAGGGGGACTGATAAGCGGTTGCATGAGACGAAGACAATTGTAAACCAACAAACTGGTTTATTTTACACACAATAGATGACTGGATAGAATACCACAGTAAGCCAAAAAAAATGCTCATCCATATAGATAACTATCATACGGCCAGTCCTTCAAAAAGGAGTCAGACTTGCCCAATAAAATGTAATTAAATTGGATCAAAATTTTAATTTTTGCACAAGTATGTATTTGAACTCAACTCAGACCAATTTATCCCCTTCTGCTCATCATTGGTTTGTAGCAGGTTCGTTACTTTCAGTTGGCGCTAGCATATAAAGAGAAGACTGTAAGCAGGAAAGAAATGGATGTTATAGCCATGCAGTGGGGACTGTAATTCAGCTTCTCACTCAGGACCCCAGCTGATCATTTTCCATCTATCGCTCCAAGCCTCCCCCTCCAATTTCCTAAATCAGGGTTGATCCAACTCTTTAGAGGTGCAGCCACCGAATGTGATGGCAGCCACGTCTGAACATGAAGCAGTTATTCCTTGTGGCACCTTCAACTTCTGTGATGTCATCTGGTTCTCCTATTCATGCTTTGGTCAGAATCCCCTCTACATTCACAATTATTGGTCCTGTTCATTGTTTAAAAACTTGCCTCATGTCAACCCAAACCCGAACCTCGCTTCACAACTTACAAAGAGCTCCAGCATAACCTCCAGGTGATAAAAGAAAAGAAAGAACTTGCATTTATATAGCGCCTTTCATAACCTCAGAATGCCCCAAAGCACTTTACAGCCAATGAAGTACCTTTGAAGTGTAGTCGCTGTTGTAATGTAGGAAATGCAGCAGCCAATTTGCGCACAGCAAGCTCCCACAAGCAGCACTCAGCTGATGACCAGATAATCTGTTTCAGTGATGTTGGCTGAGGGAAAAATATTGGCCCAGGACTCCCCTGCTCTTCTTCAAAATAGCATCATGGGATCTTTTACGTCCTCCTGAGAAGGCAGACGGGGCCTCGGTTTAACGTCTCATCTCAACAGTGCAGCACTCCCTCAGTACTGCACTGGGAACGTCAGCCTAAATTATGTGTCTGAAATGGGGCTTGAACCACAACACACTCTTTACAGATTCCCCGGTATTCTTTCATCAGTCCGAATGTAATTCTGCTTTCCTCTTTGCCCCCAGTGCCTCCGAATATCAGCGGGGTCTCCAGTCTTCCCGAGATCCTCACGGCAGTGCCGAATGCAGCGGTTACACTGGAGTGCAGGGCTGCTGGTACGCCTCCCCCACAGCTCAGCTGGCTGAAGGATGGACTACCACTCCCCATCTCGTCCCACATGAGGCTGCTGTCGGCCGGCCAGATCCTGAGGTAAACGTGCTCGGGACGTGGCTGGAGGAGCATCTCCAAATGTTCACACTTGCGTAGTTGGTGTCTCTTTTCGATTTCCTCAACTTTGTACGATACCCAGACAAGCTTTATCTGAAATCTGCTGGCTGCTGACGCCTTCTGCAAGGATTTTTCCCGTTCCTGATGTAAACAGGAAGAAGAACCTGAAAAATTTGTACAGTCAACTGGGGGGGGGGAAAGGACCTGTGCCTTTTCGATGTTTCAATTCTAAGACTTTGTTACTTGTTTTTTCTCCTTCCTCCAGGATTGCTCAGGTTCAGATTTCCGACACGGGAACCTACACGTGTGTCGCTGTGAGTCAGGCGGGCGTGACAGAGCGACATTACCACCTGCGAATTCCAGGTGTGTCTTTGCCTTTGACCAAAACATTGTGGAGGAAAATTGGAATTTAAATTTCCGTTCCCGCCCCCCCCCCCCCCCCAGTTCATTTATTAATATTCTTCCCTTTTTTGTTCAGGTCTCCCAGTTTGATTGACCATTCCGCCCAGCCAAAGAGGGCTGGTGAAGTGACCTGCTCTCAGGCCTCTGCCATTGCTTCTCTTAAGTCAGGCAGGACATGCTTGAGAGCATGCCAGAGTAACTTGCAATCTGTCCGGTGCAGAGACTGGTCTCCATTCAGTCTTTCCCCCCCCCCCAGTCAAAGAGAAGTTTAGGAATTTTATGGCCTTACAAGTTACGAGCCAGTGTCCCACCCTGCAACGTGGTAGACCACCATTGCACCACTCCAACAAGGCTGGCTGCCCTGTTGGATTAATAGAAAAATGAGAATCTGCTGTTCCATCCCAGTATAAACCTCCAGACTTTTTCCTTATTGGCAAACCTAGGTGAAGGGCCGTGGCCCATAGGGCAGGACTCCACCAAGATTCAAAAAAAAAGAAGCAGGGAAGACGAGCAGTAGTGGGTCAGTGATGCTAAGCATGGGTTTTAAAAGCCTGTACTTTGTAGGAGGTAGAAGCTAAGAGGGGAGATGTTCCTCTTTGTTGAGCCTGGAGAACGCTCACTTCTTTGGGGTAGAGACCAGTTGCGTCAGGCCCCACAAACAGCGATGAGATGATGACCAGATAATCTGTTTTAGTGATGTTGGCTGAGGGATAAATATTGGCCCAGGACTCCCCTACTCTTCGAATAGTGTCATGGTTTTTTTTTTTACGTTTACCTGAGAAGGCAGATGGGGCCACAATACTCTCCTAGGAGTTTCTGGTCTGTCCCAACTTTACCATCACGAGGCCTGTGCCAGGCGATCTTCGGTCCTCAGGACCTTGTGGCTGCTGCTCTTCAGGAAGCTCAAGGGCATGTCCCCCCCCTTTGCAGGTGCAGTGCACCTCAGATATCCTGTGCCTGCCTGGGGGCCCAGAGTAACAAATTGGCCCCAAGATGTCTAATTCAAGGAATATCTGAAGTTTTTGCTGCAGATTGTGTTCTGACGATGCTGATGTTTTCCCCCAGTTCCTCCAAGACTTGAGAATTCCCGAGACACCGAGGAAATGATGGTTGTCCGAGGAGCTTCGGTGACTTTCACGTGCGAGGCCAGCGGAATCCCGCCCCCTATGTTCTCCTGGTTGAAGGATGGCGAACTGCTGGTGCTCAATGACCTGGTTACCGAGAGTCATGAGATGAGGCTGCAGCTGCCATCTGTCAGCATGAATGACTCTGGATGGTACTCCTGCGTTGCTGTGAATGAAGCAGGCGAGGCCACCAGACACTTCAGCTTAATAGTCATGGGTGAGTGACATGCGCACATGGATTTGTGAATGGACACAGTCTTAAAGGGGAAATGCGATCATCTGAGTTAGCAGATAATCTAAAAGGTCATGAAGCTGTACACTCCCTTTTTTAATTGGATCGACGTGTGCATGTTTTTCTTAAAGCTTATTTTCACTCTCCCCTGGCTTTGATCTCTCCTGGATAAACAACTAGGGCAGTGAAGGGTAGTGAACAACCATCTTCCAGGTCTCTGCTAATGTCACTTTAAGCTACAAAGAAATCAGCAAAGACAACTACCCCCCGCCCCCCGACTGTCCCACGGCAATGTGGAACTTCCATACAACGTTTCAATAGAATTGAGGAGAGGAGAGCTGAATTGAAAATGCCTCCCTTCACTGCTGGACACTCTTAACATGCAATGCCACCATGTCTCCTCACCTCCTCCCCTGTTTTGAATAATCGGAGTGGGATGTGGGCACAGAAAAGGGGAATGTCCACACAAAATATCTGCTCTCAAGCTATCTCAAACCTCCAGTTTTAAAGCATACCATTGTTAGTAGAACATTGGGTGACTGAGCATTGGGAGAGGCTGAGGGGAATGTGCCCGTCCCTCCTATTTTTGGCAAGAGTTACGTCCCCCTTTTCCCCTACTCCAAATCGTGGAATTGGCCCTTAGGTACCCCGACGGCTTTTTATACGTGATTACATCTCTGTTAGAGACACAGCAGTAAGAGTACAGTTATCTCCACTTGTAACCTTTAGGATTACATTGCATTTCAAATTATTGCACTTCCCTATTTATTTTTGGCAACTGGTGTCATGGCAGTGATCTCCTTGAACTGCATGCACACTTGAAATCTAGATATAAACGGGGTAGCACCCTGCCCTTCACCTCTATCCAGCGCAGACTGATGGGATGAATGCGTCCTCTCCTCTGGCTGTTGAAAGCCCTTTAAGAAATGAATTTGGGCAGTCAAACCCAAACACTAATGGACATGGCACCCCTAGCACAAAGCTGCTCCTATTTCAGCACAATTCAGTTGGCAGTCTCACTTACAGAGGCCGTAGGATGGCTGGTGTTAGGGAGTGAAAAACTGTCACACTTGTACAACAGGGGTTAGAGTTCAGAGGTTGAGGCTGAGACACCTTATTGGACAGGGTAGAGGGAGCTTTATTCCACAACTAAACTAGCTTACCTGATCTGGGAGTGCTTGAAGTGGAAGGTATTCTATTTCCAACCACTAACACAAAATTCATAACCCCCCATTTTCTGTGACTGCATCCTTGTCACTGAACAGTATTCTGGATGGGGAACCTTGGCCAATTTAAAACAGACATGTGCAGATACCCTGCTGGGAGAGCTCATAACTATGGTTTTAAAATGATTGTCACCGTTGTGATATAGGACAACTGTGATAAGTTACATTCTGGCCTCTTGCGCATCCTCGACTTTAATCGCTCCACCATTGGCGGCCGTGCCTTCAGCTGCCGAGGCCCTAAGCCCTGGAATTCCTTCCCTAAACCTTTCCACCTCTTTGCCTCTCCCTCCTCCTTTAAGATGCAAGATGCTCCTTAAAACCTACCTCTCTTCTCCTTATGTGGCTCGGTGTCAAATTTTGTTTGATGACGTTCCTGTGAAGCACCTTGGGACAGTTTACTGCGTTAAAGGTGCTATATAAATACAAAAATGAGAAGTCGCACAACACCAGGTTATAGTCCAACAGTTTTATTTGAAATTACAAGCTTTCAGAGCTCTGCTCCTTCTTCAGGTACAGTGAGGGAATATAAATCGATTACACAGTATATATAGACAGAGAACAATGTGTCTGCAGAGATACAATCCGTCAGGGAGGCATTACATCAAAGTCACGTTGGACCCCCTGTGACCTACCTCATTGTCTTAGCTGTACTCTGATGTGTCTTTGATGTAATGCCTCCTTGACGGATTGTATCTCTGCAGACACATTGTTCTCTGTCTATATATACTGTGTAATCGATTTATATTCCCTCACTGTACCTGAAGAAGGAGCAGAGCTCCGAAAGCTCGTAATTTCAAATAAAACTGTTGGACTATAACCTGGTGTTGTGCGACTTCTCATTTTTGTCCACCCCAGTCCAACACCGGCATCTCCGCATCATATAAATACAAGTTGCTGTTATTACATTTGAGAATCGTAGGTCGGAAACATTGCGAAACTGGAAACTCGTGAAATGCGGTGTTTTCCACTCACAGTAACCATCTTTCCTTGTAGAACCACCACAGATTTCTGACTCTGGGATGCCCCAGGAAGTGTCCGTAGTGCTAAGTGGTCCTCTGGAGCTGGTGTGCACGGCAGTGGGAGTCCCTGTTCCTGAACTAAGCTGGCTGAAGGATGGAGTGTCTCTCGAGGGAGTGGGCACGGTGCTGAGCGATGGCGAGGTGTTCAGGATAGAAAGTGTTCAGGTAGATGATTCTTACTTCAGTTTATTGGATTTTATTCCATGGACCTGTTCTTTTCAATGATTGAGGCCGTGATATTTAAAGGGTCACTGACACCTGTTGAAGTGGCACTTTACCAGGTTTGCAAGTGGAGGTGTGTGCCACGGTGTAATTGGTGCCTAGATGACCTCATTGTGTCAGCTTTGCTAATTGTTTAAAAATTGCAACTTAATTTAAAACAAAGAATGTGATGCAATGTTGGCACTGTAGCAAATGCAGCTCCCCACAACACAGGAATATCCCGAAAGATCAACATGGCCGAGATAGCAGAGTGAGTATCCTTGGCTGTCCCTGGAACTTAATCTGAAAATGAACCAATCGCAGGGTAGTGGCCTAGTAAGGGAAGCTTCATTATGGTTATGTGGATCTTTCAGGCAAGCTCAGTTTCTAGAACAACCAGGAAACAATCAGCGCTGTTTACAGCTGCTTTATAGACAGGCCAGGAAAATCTTGCACTGTTTTGAGATACCTGCATTCCTCTAATTCTGGCCTCTTGAGCATCCCTGATTTTAATCGCTCCACCACTGGCGGCCGTGTCTTGTGCTGCCTAGGCCCTAAGCTCTGGAATTCCCTCCCTAAACCTCTCTATCCTCCTTTAAGATGCTCCTTAAAACCTACCTCTTTGGTCAACTGCCCTAATATCTCCTTATGTGGCTCGGTGTCAAATTTTGTTTGATAATCGCTCCTGTGAAGAGCCTTGGGATGTTTTACTATGTTAAAGGCGCTGTAGAATTCAAGTTGTTGTTTTCACGTGACTATGTTAATTTATAGAGTTAAAAGCTTTTTATTGAAGTTCTTTCCCCCTCTTCAAGCAAAGCACAGAGTCACATGATAATGAGATTTTACCAACATGGAAGTGAATGTGATGCTACGAGATAAGTCAGAAGGGAAGCTGCTGCACCCAGCACTCCAGTGAGATGTCGAGAGATCTAGTCGTGTTCTTGTAGGAAGGCCCCTCCCAACAGAGATGGAATGAGGGTCAAAGGGAGCGTTGACCCTGCAGGACTCTTCGTGGCACTCTCTGAGTGACAGCAGTAGGACTCTGGGAACAAGTCACCCAGCTGACCCATCAGTCACGCGTGGGGTGTTGCCATGGGAAACCACAAGGAAGAGAAGAAATGGGGGAAACGGAGGCTGAAGTACCTAATGCACTTTCCAAAAAAGCTGATCCCGTCGTCCTCTGAGTTGCCTTGGGCTCAACTGTAGTCCCGGACATGACAGTGAGCCTAGATCCTGCACCACACACTGCAACGGGCAGGCTGCAGGTGGGTGGGTTGATATAGTTCCTTCAGTTTCCCTGTTCCCTGCCCTATGCACACACGGACACATCAACATGTGTTTCCCACAGGGAAAGAGGGAAGCCTGGACAGTCAATCACAATGGCCCACTGACGTGGAATCTCTGGGTGACCCAGTCTGATTAAAGTTGGAGAGGGGACAGAAAACCTAAATTTAAAGTGCATCTAAAGCTTCTAACAACTACATCTGTCCCTTTTAACATAGGGTCTGCATTACTGCTTCACTGGACATAATGTCTACATTGTGGTTTATCATAGGTAGAAGACGCCGGTCTCTATACCTGTCTGGCAACAAATCCTGCTGGTGAGGATCAGTTGCACCATTTAGTGACGATAAATGGTATGGTTTTATATTTTAAACATTCTCTTTACATGGTTTTCTCCTTGCAAATGACCTTTCCCCCCCGCCCCCCCCCCCAATCTTCAGGTTCACTTTGGCCTTCGTGTCTCTCCTGCAGACAGGCACTCAGCCTGCTCCCACACGGCCACCAACGCGTCTGCTTTCTTCGTAACTTAATAATTCCTGATACTCTGAATCATCTTTGTTCTTTATACCGTGAATGGCAATAATATACCCAAATAATTGCTGCTATCACTAAATGGATAACATCTAACTTTTCCCATAATAATAAAAATGGAAGTCCTGGGACTCATCAGAGGAATGTTCCATACATCAGTGCCAGAAAGTATGGAACAAGTAAAGGCCATTTGTCCTGTGATGCCTGCTCCATCTTGATTCTACCCTATCCTGGATTCTGCGCTCACATCTCCATAGCCATTGTGTCCCATGGAGTACTTGACTATCCCCGTCTAGACGTATCCCCAAAGTCATCGATCCAAAGGAACCTATTTGGCGCTCGCATTTTCTGTTTCAGTTTTATCTATTTCCAGTTTGCTATTTGACCACACGCCCCGTGTTTCAGTTGTGTTTCTGTCTGTTTAATATAGTTCCCCCAAATATCATGGGCGCCAATGATCCCCAGATGGTCACTCTGTTGGCTGAGGGGCAGCTGACCCTGGAATGCAAGTCTGAAGCTGTTCCACCTCCCATTGTTCAGTGGTTCAAGGATGATGTCCCATTACAAGTGAGTGCCTTTGGACAGCAGACCTTAATAGGTGTACGTGGCATTTAGCTATCTTTCCAAACAATATGCATGTTCTGACGAAGGCTCACAGACCTGAAACGTTAACTCTGTTTCTCTCTCCACGGATGCTGCCCGACCTGCTGAGTGTTTCCAGCATTTTCTGTTGTTCTTTCAGATTTCCAGCATCCACAATATTTTACTATTGCATTGTCAATGTTTTGGGAATGTTGATATTTAAGGATTGTCCGCCTGTAGATCCAGAGTAGTGCTCCATCATTTGTGCTCAATAGTTTACCTCAACCTGACACCAAAGCTCAGAGCAACACTTCCAACTGTACCGGCTTTTATAGCAATCATCCTCAGGATGTCCCTGCGATAGACAGTTTAGGATTCAATTTTACATTCCTTGGGTTGTGAGTTTGCACCCACTTTGAACTTGAGGACATCCAAAACTCTGCTGCCCGTGTCCTAATTCACACCAAGTCCCGTTCACCCATCACCCCTGTGCTCGCTGACCTACATTGGCTCTCAGTCCGGCAACGCCTCAGTTTCAAAATTCTCATCCTTGTTTTCAAATCCCTCCACGGCCTCACCCCTCCCTATCTCTGTAACCTCCTCCAGCCCTACAATCCTCCGAGATCGCTGCGCTCCTTTAATTCTGGCCTCTGGAGCATCCCCAATTTAAATCGTTCCACCATTGGCGACCGTGCCGTCAGCTGCCGAGGCCCTCAGCTCTGGAATTCCCTCCCTAACCCTCTCCACCTCTCTCTCCTTTAAGATGCGGAGATGCCGGCGTTGGACTGGGGTGGACAAAAATGAGAAGTCGCACAACACCAGGTTATAGTCCAACAGATTTATTTAAAATTATAAGCTTTCGGAGCTGTCGCCCCTTCCTCAGGTAGAGTTACAATGGCCATTGTAACTCTACCTGAGGAAGGGGCGACAGCTCCGAAAGCTTGTAATTTTAAATAAATCTGTTGGACTATAACCTGGTGTTGTGCGACTTCTCATTTTTGTCCTTTAAGATGCTCCTTAAAACCTACCTCTTTGACCAAGCTTTTGGTCATCTGCCCTAATATCATCTTATGTGGCTTGGTGTCAAATTTAGTTTGATAATCGCTCCTGTGAAGCGCCTTGGGACGTTTTACAACGTTAAAGACGCTATATAAATGCAGGTTGTTGTTGTTGGTTGTGATTGCTCAAGTTGTTAGGTGGTATGATGGCACAACAATTTCAAGTTCCAATGTGACGTGCCCAGGGATGGTAAGACACAGGTTAAGGTAGTGCAGTGTGTTTCTTGTACCAATACCACTCGGAGCTAAGGGGATGACTTGGTGGCTGTTCCTATTACGTTCACGGTTTACAAACCAAACTCTTTCGTTGTTCTTTCCTTTCCTTTTAGGCTAATTCTCATATTCAGAATGTGCCGGACAGTCAGTACCTGCTGATCAGTCATGTTGGCCCCTCCGACTCTGGCAGGTACAGTTGCCTTGCCAGCAACATTGCAGGAAAAATGACTCGTGTCTTCAATGTGGTTATTCATGGTGAGTGCACGTTTCCACCGTTCTCTGTCGTGCTCCTTTCATTGGAATAAAAAGGAGGTTAAGAGGAGATCTAATAAAGTCATTCAAAATTATGAAGGGTTTTGATAAATTAAGTCAGGAAAAGGTATTTTCACTGGTCAATGAGTTGGTAACGAGAGGGCATAAAGTTAATATTATTAGTAAGAGAGGTCAGGAGAATTGTGAAGTCTGGAGATTTATTTTTATGCAGAGAAGTGTTAACATATGTAATGCCCTACCAGAAACAGAATTCATAATAGCTTGTAAAAGCAAAGTGGATAAATATTTGAAAAATAATTTTTTTTCAAGGGTTTGGAGAAAGGACAGAGGGAATGGGACTTAGTGGATAGCTCTTTCAGAGAGCTGGCACAGATGCGATGGGTTGACTGGCGAGCTGTAAAAATTCTACGATTCTACTGAAGGGATAATTACAAGTCCTAGCCCTTTTTGGGCCACCCCGGATCAGGCGTATTCCCCAGACGTTCCCCTTCAACTAAAGTTAGAGATTGCCGAATCCTATAAGACGCTTAATTGGGTCTAAAGGTCCAGACTATCTCTCCCTAAAGGAAAGAAACGACTTGAAGATATTACCGTCCTCCAGATAGCACTTTTAATAAGTTTAACTAGACTGTAACCTTCTGGATATTCTGAGGGTCCAGAAACCTCCCCCCCCCCCAGAATTCTGCAACTCCTCACAAAAGAGTGTACAGAGATTGAGTTTGCGAGTTTGATACAGAAATACTCTGAGACAATTCTAAAAATATATAGATTTATTAAAGAACCGACATGTAGTTAACAGTTGGTGAGTCAATCGCAACTTTAACAGTTCAAAATACAAATAGCTTACATTTCTTATTCTCAGAGATCCTTATTCTCAAATCTTAACTTCGTTACATTTTTACATTTCTAAGTCTTATTCTTAATCCAGAATATCCACCAAAATCAAATAAAAGTACCGTTTGATCCTCGAGACTCAAGAGTTAAAAACTTACAGAGCCTGCCTCTGAAGTTGAGAATCGCCTGCCCCTGCCAGCGACTTCTGACTTTCTATCTGAAAGCTCTATATTTCCTACTCTTTTTCAGTGGTATATTCTTTGAAGTTTTCTGCTGATGTAAGCTAACCATTTCCAGTCATATCTCTGTTGACTTCTTTCTATTCTTACTGTCAATTCAGCTGTTAACTCACAGACTTCTGTCTCTACCTTTAGGTGTTCAAATCTTATCATAAAAAACAATTTGACAGTTTTTTATTTGATGCCATTCTTACGAAGGTCTTCCATTCAATTCTAAACCACCTCAGCTGCTTGTAACCCAGACTTCGCGTCTCCCAACTGTTCCAAGTTCAATACAAAAACCATGTGATTGCTTGGTGCATCTATTGATGTAATATTTACAAAGTCTTCTGTTTGTACCTTTTACAATATGTAAATCAAAAACACTTCAACTAGGGTGTTCTATGCATTTCTTAGCTACTTCAATTGGTTGTATTACAAACTTATGTTTCCTGTCTTTCATTTGATGTTACTTTTACAAAGGCACATGTTTCTTTAATGTTCTGTGTTTCTGTTCGAAGTGTTAGTTTTTAACACTTTAAACTGGGTATAGCTATTGTGTTGGTTCCAAACTGCAGACTTCTTGGAACCTCCAACCCTCTGTTTCAATGAGGCTATTGTCTTAGTATTTACAACCAATTCCCATTTCAAAAGCTTGTATGGTGTTTACAGCTTTGTGCCTCATCTTATCTCAGAAGCTTGTATTCACAGCTTGCGTCGTTGAGGCTTTTAGATTTTTAAACCCAGATTGTCATATTTTAATAAAGTCAGAATTCTGTTCATAGGATGGTGTATTTTTCTGAAATATGGCTATTCCTTTACACTATAAGCTCAAAAATCGAACTGATGAAGCAGCCAGAAATCCTAAATACAGGGGCTGGTAACACGGTCCCAGCGCAGCAATGTCTCGGGACTGCTGCACTATAGGCTCTGCGCAACAAAAGACCAGACCTCGCCCGATCGTGCGAGGCCAGCTCATTTAAATCTCATTCTGGCAGTCCCCAGCATGTCTGTGGGAGGGGCGGAATCTCAAGTACCAGCACCCAGTGAAGGACTGCTGAGTGGCCATGGAGCACAAGCTTCTTTTTCTGGAGTGTTGGGCGGGTGGAATAATGAGGAAGGGAAGTTGGCGGAGGTGGGGGGCCGGGGTTGGAGTGAAAGGGCCACCAAGGCAGCCCTCTGCAGCCTGTTGCAAGCAGGCGCTATGCCACTGGAGAACTGCTCAAGCACTCCAGTCGCACGATGATTTAAACATCTTTGAGGGGGGTCTTAATGAGCCTCGTGCACAGTTTGTGCCCGCCACATTCTGGTTTGTTGAATGCATCAGCATTAAAGGCCTCAGGCCTTCATGTCCAACAATATTGCGCCCCCTCCATCACATATGCTCAATCCTGTCTTTATCCACCTAGACGGACAAGGGCAGCAGGCATATGGGAACACCACCACCTCCAAGTTCCCCTCCAAGTCACACACCATCCTGACTTGGAAGTATATCGCTGATCCTTCATCATCGCTGGGTCAAAATCCTGGAACTCCCTCCCTAACAGCACTGTGGGAGTACCTTCACCACACGGACTGTAGCGGTTCAAGAAGGCGGCTCACCACCACCTTTTCAAGGGCAGTTAGGGATGGGCAATAAATGCTGGCCTTGCCAGTGATGCCCACATCCCATAAAAACGAATTAAAAAAAAAATATATATATATAATCGTAACAAGTGTGTCTTGATGATCTGACGCTATAATCCGATGGAAGAACAGCTTGGTTTAATTACTACGTTTTGTCTCACTGCCGCCCGTCTCTTATTGCGCCATTTAAATCCAGGCAGTGATTCCCAGACTGATTTACTTGGTGTTTTTTTTGTGTGTGTTTCAGTTACTCCGGCAATCAGAGCCAGCTCCCCCTCGCTCTCTGTCTTCATCAACAAGCCTGCTTTGTTGGAATGTGAGGCCCACGGTATCCCCAAACCAACCGTCACTTGGAGAAAGGATGGCAATTTACTGACTCCAGGCAGCCCCAGGTACAGGCAGGTGGTGGGAGAATTCTCGGTAACTCGATGCTGTGGGAGAAGGGAAGTAATCCGCTCTTCCTCAAGGCTGCACCTCCTCCATAAACCCATAGTCATCCACACCAGGTCCAACAATGTGGATTATCCAGTCAGTTCATTCCCAAGATCCCGGCTCTATCTCTAATCGGTGTTAATCCATTTACTCGTCGTCTCCAGCCAGATCTGGGGGTTTTTTTTGCGTCAATTTTCTCCCTTCCTGTTCTGAAGTTGCTGGCTCTTTGCTGGGGTACGGTTCCACAGTGCTGGGTGCCAAGTACCCTCCCGTACCTCACCCGAGTCGGCAGCCTTCATATGTGAGCCGAGATGGTGAGTGTCGGCGGGCTGTTCAGCTTGGGAGGGAGGGGGTCATAGCCGGCTCAATCCTGTCTTTATCCACTAATGCACACTTTTCATCGGAGCCCACTGCAACGTAATCAGGAATGGCTGTTTTTTTCCCACTCTCTAGCCCCGGAATGTCGAGGTAAACTGTAGAGTTCTCGCTGCTGCACTGGCTGACAATATCTAACTACGAATGTTCCCAGGATTGAGCTTCAGTCTCTATCGGCTGGATTTTGATACTGGGGCGGGTTGGGGTCGTGTCATCCACTTTTCGTGTTATCCACCCGACTGCAATTGGATGTGGGAGATTGATGCGATTTTCACCTAATTGGGCAATTGAGTTCCAGCATGTGGGAACCCATGACCTAATTAGTGTTTTCAGTCTAAAAGTCGCCTCTGATGATGTCATCATTGCTGCTGCATTGAAGGTCTGCAAAGACTGCCTGGCCTTTGCTGTGAGAGGACCTGAAGGCAAAATGAACAGCAGCAGCCCTAAGTCTGCTCCCAGATATTTTACCACCACCACCACCACCACCAAAATGGCATTATAGAGGCAATTTAGTGCTTGTTAAGGGCCTTAACAGCCTATCCCGCCTCTTAGAGTCGGGACGGAGTCAGGGCCAGCAGACACGATTTAATTAAAATTGCGTGGAGGCGGGCTTGTGCCCGCCCGCCCGTTTTCGCAATTTTAACCCCCCACACGCCTCCAAACCCACCTCCACGGGTCAATGAAAATTCTGCCCCATGGCTCAGTGCTACACCACACGCCCCAATAGTTTTTTTTTTAAAGTATCCTTTCTTGGAAGGATCCAAGAGATTGAGCAGTAATCCCGAGATACATAAAGGAGAATTGTGGGCAGTGGGCAAGCATACTTCACCAACTGAGGTGCTCTAGTTTAATGGCTTTTCAGGTAATAGTTATCATAAAGCGGCGTTGAATTCAATAACCATTGTTGTCTGTACACCTTCATGGTGGTTATGTCTCTCCCTTGTCCTCTGATTGGTGATTGTTGGTTTCCTCACAGGTTTGACTTCCTCTCTGAGGGTTCCCTACGGATCCACTCGGTCCAGGTTTTAGACGCTGGCCGCTATCTTTGCACAGCATCAAACACAGTCGGCACAGATCATCATAGGATCGAGCTACAAGTCTTAGGTACGTTTACTTCACAGGAATGCTACCAGGAGCCATTTGAGCAGTTCAGACATTCCCCTCGGGTCTGATGCTAAACAAATACTGTGTGTATTGACGGAGCTCCGAGCCAATAGGGAAGAGGAGAAATAGGAAGAGAGGAGCCCCACACCTGGCAAGGGAAAGGAAGGGACACCCAAGTGACTGGTTGGGGGAGTGAACTCATTTCAGGGAAGGGAAAGGAGAAGATGACCATATTGCAGGTTAGGTGTAGGTGAAAGCTGTGCGTAGTACCAGAAAAACATTTTCATTATGCATTGATACATTTTGCTGATTCTTCTCTCTCCACTGTCTCCGAACCTCAGCTACTTCTTTCCCAACTGTAGAACTTTTTACCTTCTTTTGTCTTTCCTACCTCCTACAAGCATCATGGGGGAAAAATTCGGTTGCTTTGCGCCTCCCGTTAGCGCCCTAAGAGGGCGCTAACGGGGCGCAAAGCAACTAGCGCCCAGGCGCGGCGCCGCCAACGCCTCCCGCGAAATTCAGCAGGAGGTTAGTGGTGGCGGTAACTGTTAGCGCCCCGCGGCGCTGCGCCGCCGGCGATGATGTCATGCTCGCGCCCCGGCCGCGATCTTCGGTAGCGCCACCTGATTTACCGCCGGACGCTATGTCCGACGGGGTCAGGGGGGCCTACCTGCAGCCAGGGCGGCACTAATTAAAGGCGAGGTGCTGGGCGGCCATTTTTGTTGCTGGCCTCCTGCCAGCACCTGCCCCCGTTGCCGTCCCCGGCCTCCTCAGCAGCCTCTCCCCCGTGGAGTACTGGCTGCGCTCCGTGAGCCCAGCACTTCTCTTGAGTGCCGGGCTCTTTTGCCGGCACTTCGACCCCTGGTGACCCAGCTGGGCCCCGGGTCGCGCTGCGCTAGGCCCCTCCCCTTTAAGAAGGGGAGGAAGGCCTGCAGTACCGCGGCACATAGCGCCGCGATATTCCCTCGCAGCGCCCCGATTCCCTCTTGGGGTGCTAGTGATGAATTTCGGCTGCGGGGGTCACTAATTTTTTCGGGGCACTAAAAGTAGCGCCCCAGCGAAGTTAGCGCCCCAAAGGGGGCGTGACTCAATTTTTCCCCCCATGTGTCTAAACCCACTTAGTCAATACTTCCTGATTTACCTCATCTTACCTTTCAGTCTTTTCAACCTTGGTGGCGTCCAACACCGTGAGCCCGTATCCTCCCCTCGGTTTCTCAGCGAAAGAAACACTTTCGGCAACGGGGGGCAGGTGCTGGCAGGTGGCCAGCAACAGAAGGATACGGGCTGACCGTGTAGGAGGCCACCAAGGTTGAAAAGACTGAAAGGTAAGATGAGGTAAATATTCAGAAGTGTTTCTGAATACCATTTTCTGTCTCGTTCTGATGAATTTTCTTTCTTTCTGCTAGGTGCCCCCACCATAAGTCCTGCTCCAACTAACATCACAGCCGTGGCAAATGTTCAAGCAGAGGTGAGCTGCGAGGTTTCAGGAACCCCTAAACCAGAGGTGACCTGGAAGAAAAATGGTAAACCTCTGAACTTTAACCTGCAACAGAACATGTACAGGTAACATTGAGGCTGCGGATGGGAAAATGTGTTTGCTTGAGGGCCAGAGTTAGTAATCAGTAGAAGCTTTGGTTTGAGGAACGGGTGAGTCAATGCACCAATCCTTTCACTCTGGGGACTTGGGACTGAATCTGGCCCAGATTGAT
Organism: Squalus acanthias; assembly: GCA_030390025.1. Classification (NCBI taxonomy): domain Eukaryota; kingdom Metazoa; phylum Chordata; class Chondrichthyes; order Squaliformes; family Squalidae; genus Squalus; species Squalus acanthias. The sequence goes on from CM059438.1 coordinate 89,724,102, forward strand.
GAGATAAAACTCTCTTCTCTCTGCTGGCCGCAACGTCCTACATGAAATGGGTTTTTGGAGGGGCAGGGGAGAGTCAAACTCAGTTGTTCGCGAGCAGGGTGCACAGCATGAAACCACACCTAATTTGACAGAAATTAGCACTAGATTGGTAATCTCACTCAGAGCAGCCACACATTGGGGACATGGACATAGAATCTGACAGCACAGAAAGAGGCCATTCGACACATTGGGCTGATTTTGATACTGGGGTCGGGTTGGTGTCGTGAATCCCACTTTTTGGGTTGTAGTCCCGCCTCCATCGACTTGTGGCCAACCCACTGTATTTTCACTTGATTGACCTTGTTGAGCCCGCCCAGTGAGCTCAGCAGGCCAATTAAGGGCCACCCGGCAACAGGTGACGTCACAGATTGACATTTCATCAGTCAAGAGCTTTTGACAGATGAAATATCAGCGTTTGACAGCTCTGTGAAGCTGTCAAACACTGACAATTTGTCTTCTAACTTGAGTCCTTCCTCTCAGGCTGAGTTAGAAATCATTCCAGCACAGAAAACAGAGGCTGAAACTTTTGACAGCACCACGGCCTTTCTGCTTTCTGTGCCGGTGAGATTTCTGACTCCCGAGAACTGAAGGGCTGACACCTGCAGGAGGAAGTTAAGATAAGTAAAACTTTTTCCCACACTTTACACTTACCTTACACACTTACCTCTGCACACATGCACTCATCACTCACCTGCCCACCGGACATATCGACCCCTCCAACCCCTGCAGACCCATGGTCCGCCTCGCTAACTTGGCGTGGTTGGGACCTGTCGGGAAGCCCACATTTCAGCTTTCAAAATAGGGATTAGGCAAAAAACTGCCTGTTAACTACCTGTTAACAGGCAGTTAATTGTCACTAATCCCCTTCCCGCCTCAGGGAGGCGGGTCCCAGCACAGGTCGGGTACTCGCCTCCAGCGAAACTGGCATGGAGGCGGGTTGGGGGCGGGATGGGTTTCTGGACCCCCGAATCTGCAACTTTAACCCCCCACACGCCTCCAAACCCGCCTCCACGGGTCAATGAAAATCCAGCCCATTGTGCCTGTGCCGGCTCTTTGAAAGAACCGTCCAATTAGTCCCACATGTGGTTAGAATGTGGAACTCGCTACCACAGGAAGTGGTTGAGGCAAATAACTTAGATGCTTCCAAAAGGAAACTAGACGAGTACATGAGAGAAAAGGGAATAGAAAGATATGCTGAAAGGCTGAGGTGAAGTCGATGGAATGAGAGGAGACTTGTGTGGAGCATAAACACCAGCACAGACTAGTTGGGCCGAATGGCCTGTTGCTGTGCTGCATATTCTATGTAATTCTAGGAAATTGTGCAGTAGGAGGTGCTCACGAAAGACTGAGGTGCACTGTTGGAGCAGTGTAAAGGGAACCATATCCCCCATCCAACAATGCTACACCTTGACTTAAACTCGCCTCTTGAAAGATCTGTACGAAGTACAATATGTCGCACACAATTTTTGATGGCAGGGCGCCCTGTGTGTGATGTAATACTTCCATGCCTTTGCTGGAGCTAAATTTGGAAGAGATTACACAAAAAATGAACGGAGGCAGCAAACAGACAATGTTATAGAAATGACAGCACATTAGTCCCATTGTGCCTGTGCTGGTGCTTCCCCATTTGCCTCTCACTGCAGCACAGGGGTTAGAGAAATATAAGTGCTGATTGCAGAGAGGGGTAACTTGTAGATTTACATACGATTTTCGAGAGCCTTAGCGAGAATATTCCTTTAATTGTTAGACCTTTTGGGTCTCGAACATTTCAGGCTCTCTGTGGCTTCAGAATCTGGAGGGGTCTCGGACTACCCTCCCCGAGTAGTTTAATTCTGCCGTTACCAACTGATCTGTTGACAGATGTGTTCCGGTGACCATTGTGTTCCGGTGACCATTGTGTTCCGATGACCATTGTGTTCCGGTGATCATTGTGTTCCTGTGACCATTGTGTTCCGGTGACCATTGTGTTCCGGTGACCATTGTGTTCCGGTGACTATTGTGTTCCGATGACCATTGTGTTCCAGTGACTATTGTGTTCCGGTGATCATTGTGTTCCGGTGACCATTATGTTCCGGTGACCATTGTGTTCCGGTGACCATTGTGTTCCGATGACCATTGTGTTCCAGTGACTATTGTGTTCCGGTGATCATTGTGTTCCGGTGATCATTGTGTTCCGCTGACCATTGTGTTCCTTCAGGTTGTTGCCGTCGGGCTCGCTGTTGATCATCTCTGCCACCACTCGGGACACGGCGCTGTACGAGTGCGCGGCGTCCAACGAGGCAGGAGATGCCCGCAGGCTCATCCAGTTCACTGTGCACGGTGAGGCTTTCTTGACCCAAGCGCTGTTTGACGGGCGGCGAGGTTCGCTGGTGGCCGGCGCGGTGCTATATTAAGAATAGGTCAGAGAGGTGGGTGAAGGGAAAGGGACCGAAGGGGATCTGGGGAACAGGGTGGGCAGGTGGGATAAGGGTTCATACAGAGGGCGAGCAGCAACACAGTTAGGCCGCACGACCTGTTTCCGTGTTGTGATTTCTACATAATTCTATAAAATGCCCCCAATATAATCTCTCTCAGTATGAGTGAAGCTTCTGTGGCATTGCTCACTATAAAACGGAGGGACTCGCCTATGGATTCCTTTGTGTCTGCATGTCCTAATCTGTCTGTGGATTGATGTCTATCTGCTGTGTTCTGTGTCTCTTTCCCTGTTGACACACGTGTGTTTCTTTCCTCGGGAGTGTATCTTTCGTTGAAATGATCTGTCTCGCTCATCCATCTCCGCACACTTGGCATTTCTTCCCGTCTGAGCTAATTTGTCTGATGTCTTAACCGGCTCTGTCGACTCCCTGGGTTTCTGCTGCACCCCGGCCTCTCGGGTATATGTGCGCTCGTATGTTCTTGTATGTTCTTGCCCGATGCCTTCTGCCCACCTGGTCCTGGTTTCCGTGGGGGCGGGAGCCTGAAGCAGGGGGCTGGTGGCGCGGACCTCTGGCTTCCCCGCCGGCGATGCTTGCGCTGTTCCAAATGTCCGGTAAAGCCAGAGAATGAAAAGGAAGAGGAGGGCCGTGGCCGTCAGGGCAGAAGAAGCAGAGGCAGGCGGTGGGAATGTGCGAGTGGCCATCTAAGGCTAAAAAGGAAGGCAGCATTTTAGGGACGGAAAACCGGGAGCAGGGTGGGCCTCGGGTCGCCAACTCTGGTTGGATGTATTCCTGGAGATTTCATCACATGACCTCTCACTCCAACCGCCCCACTCGGTCAAACAGCCTGTTTTCCCATCTCCAAATATTTTTATAACTAATAAAGAAAAATGTTCAAAGAAAATGGGGAAAAAAAACCCACACGATTATTTTTTTAATGCCCCGATCATTTTTTTCTCCAGGTTTCTCTCAGCAGTGTCCAGGAGATTAATCTTTAATCCCTGGAGACTCCAGGACAGTTCTGGAGAGTTGGCGACTCTCTGCGGGGGGGGGGGGCTGTGTATTTTCGTATCGGGGACTCGGACCTTGAGGTGGGTGGTGGGGTTTCGAAATGGCAAGAGGGGCGAGTGGGAGGAGCCGGGGAGATTTTTTTTAAGCGTGGGGCCGGCTAGCAGCTGGGGAGTGATGGTGAGCTTCAGTGGAAGGCAGAAAGGCCGGACGTGGAGCTGGAGCCCAGTGCAGAATGAGAGTAGGGCCAGGAACAGGGGGTGGAAGAGGCAGTGGGGACTGGGGAAATAAAATAGAACTTGAAATAAAAAGAGATAAAATTAAAACAAAAATTTTCTGTGAAAATGAAGAGTGGCTGTTGACACCACTGTGTCGGCCAATAAGTTGGACGTGGGGGCGGGACTTACGGCAGGACTCACAGAAAACAGTCTATTTTACAGCAAATAGAGTCTATTTACTCAGCAAACAGAGTCTATTTAAACAGCACGCTACAGCAAACAGTCTACAGAGTCTATTTAAAAAGAGTCTCTGCGAACTAGAGGAAACTGAACTCATGACCAAAACTAAAGCAATGTCTCCTGTTAAAAGCAGGGTGATTTCTCCAGCTAAATGCAGTGAGTGGAGGATAGTTACATAATACTAATTATGTGCATAAAATCAATCCCAGTCACTTACAGCAGTGCAGTCTCCATTGGGGAGGGAATTACCCAATCATCTCCATTCCGGCCGGCAACTGCGGTGTCACTATACGCAGCCGTGAAAATAGGGTGAAAAACAAAATGGCAGTTGGGCAGGGGTGACACTGGCCACAATGCCAACAGTGGTGGGAGGACTGAATAGCAGGCACTACCTATTAAAAATAATTGAAGCCGGTTTTACCTGAGGCATCACACTTTAACCGTGATCTTTACTATGTCACAAAAGTGTGACTAAATCGTGACAAATATGAATTCTGAAAGAGTTTTTATTTACTATGTTATTAATAGGTAGATTACAGAAAGATATGTATATTACAGTTCTGTTACCTCAGTCTTGAGCTTATCCTCCAGCTCCTTGACCTTATCCTTGTTGGGCATCTTGGAGAGTTAAGGGTTAACAATCGAACTTCCTTGTATCTTGGAGGAACAGGCTTTCCAATATAAACAGGATAGCAGCGGGTTGCCCTAGAAGAAAGCACGGCTTATCTTCTACTCCGAAGTATTATCCACAAGAAATGCTTGTACAAGGAAATACTGGGATGACATCAGCCATGAGTCATTAAAGTATAACTTTAGTGGCTACGAAACATAGGCAGAGGGGTCCATGAACTATAGAATAGAAAGGATGTTCAGTAAGGTAAGCTGTTAATAAAACTTCTCCTCAAAAGTGTTCAAGAAAAGACAGGTCAAGAAGTCTCGTTTAAGGACAATGGGGGAAAAATTCAGTTGGTTGCGCCTCCCGTTAGCGCCTTAAGAGGGTGCTAATGGGGCGCAAATCATCTAGCGCCCGGGCGCGGCGATGTTTGCGCCGCTCGCGAAATTAACTAGACATTTTGCGGCGGCGCTAAACACTACCGCCACGATCTCCTGCGCCGGCAGATCGTGACGTCAGTCGAGTGTGCAACGCCCCGGCATCGCCCCGGAGCGGATATTGAGTGGCGCCCCCTGCCTTACCACCTGACGCTAGCAACGACAGGTTGAGGGGAGCGTTTTGCAGTCATGAAGGGACTGGGGGAGTGCTATTTAAAGGCGACCGCTTCCTGCCTTTTATTGTTGGTGCCATTTTTGAATCACGCATTCTGAGAGAGAGGGAGAGAGATTTCGGGAGAGATTCAACGCTGTGTGAAGGAGTTTTGGGTACTGAGCAGCACTTTGCAGGTTCATTTTGATCTGCCATTCCTTGTATCGATTTAGAAGAGTCTGTGGGGGCTGCACTCTGAGCTCTTTCCCTGGTACTCTCCATTTTTCTTTACAGCAGATTTGATGTGCAGGTCTCTCCAGGCCGAGATTCAAGGCTGCAATGAGCAGGATGTGGATGGAAAGCAAGATCAACCCTCCCCTTTAAGAACTGGCCCATGCCATTGTGTGTGTGTTCCATTGCTGATTGACATCACATGAGCTTTGGCAGCGCTCTGAGGTAGCGCCTCGCTCCTCGGCCTTTGCGCCTTAAGACAGGTGTGAAGCACCTGATTTAGCACTGCAATCACCTCCAGGGGCGATAAAAGTCAAGTTTGCAGTCGGTGGCGATAATTAGCGCCAGGCGCTAATCTTTGCGCCCGGCCGATAATTGCGCCCCAAATGGGGCGATACTGAATTTCTCCCCCAATATCTTTGAAGTAAACAACTACGACTGTTTATGTAAATAGATTGTTTTCAAAGAATTCAAGAACAGATGCAACATATGGTCTTATCTGTGACATGTACCTTTGGTGTAGGCACACTAAGGTGTATAAGGGAGCATGGTTTTCAACAGTTAACTTGGAGGGCTTGAAAGATAGAGAAATTGAAAAGGCGCTCTCTGTGTAGAGTTAGATTGACCACCTGTGCTGTACATGAATAAAGTCTGTTCCGCATACTCCACCATCAAGTGTCTCGTGCTGACTCAAAGCGTGTTACTGTGAACCAGAGAAGGAAGGAGTTTGAAGTTGATCAGCTTCAGGGAGGATTGTTTGAACGCCTCTTCTTTTTTTTTAACATTGTTGTGTATTTGCACCCCAGTTCCACCATCGATTGCAGATGACTCTCCAGACGTTACCGTCACCAAAATGTCCTCGGTGGTGCTGCCGTGTCATGCGACTGGAATCCCGGAGCCAGCAGTGAGCTGGATGAAGGATGGAGCTCGACTGGGCAACCGAGGACCGGGCTACAAAATACTGCCAACAGGTTTGCGGAAGATTGGCTTTTAACGATAAAAGTATTTCTATGTGTATTTTAGTACGAGTTACTGATCGACTATGTTGTGGTTTTTTTTTTGTCTTTTGGTGAGTGGTCAATACTTTCTCCCTGTGGGACCCGTCTCCATACCGACAGGTGACAATCGCCCCAACCGGTTTTTTTCATCTGTCAATAAAATTGTACAGCTCTGCGCGTTCTGATGATCTGTCTCGCAGCTTTTCTCGCAAGTTTTCTCGGTTGTCGGGAATTGTTTATAATCTTTGTGTGCCTGCAGGAATTCTGGAAATCACCGCGGCGACCCTGAGCCATGCTGGCAGCTATATGTGTACAGCTCGGAATGTGGTGGGCACAGCACGTAAACATGTAACGCTCGCAGTGCAAGGTGAATGAGCACAGAGATTTCCATTCTTAGAATAACATGTCCCATGCACCCTGTTGAAAAACGTTTAGCCCTAAGAGAAGTTAATATCGGACGGCACGTGTAAAGGTCATTTTCCGTAATTAAAGGGGAAGTGTATGACATGAATCTGTCATTCATGAAAGAAAGACTTAGGAAGTAATACTGAGTGGCCTGCGGGTGGCGCTGTCCAGGGAGAGTATAAATACTCGGGCACGGGCCCAGCTTGCGCAGGACATTCTTAACAGGAACTAGTGAAGGACACAACTAGATCTCCATGTTGTAAAACAGTTGATTAATGCTTTGTTTAACGCTTAGACCAAGTGCCTAGTAGTTTTCTTACGTCAGTGTATTCACCTGAATTGCCAGTAATCCTAAAAGTTGTACTTACTGGTGTATCTCAGTTTCCCCCTGTTGGTGTGTTTTCTGCTTTTAGATTTTGCTGAATCTCTGTTTTTGCTACATCTTTTCGCACCTTCAGAAACATTCTCAGAATATTCAACCACTCCTTCAGTCACCTACCGAGCTCCTCCCAATTCCCGTGTGACGAGCGATCCCTCTTGGGAGGTACCCCGGGGCAAGTTGCCCCGTTACTAATGTAACTAGTGGGATGCCGCAAGGATCGCTGCTTGGGCCTCAGCTATTTACAATCTATTATCAATGACCTGGATGAGGGGACCGCGTGTAATTGCTGACGTTACAAAGCTAGGTGGGGAAGTAAGTTGTGAGGAGGGCGCAAAGGGATATAGACAGGTTAAGTGAGTGAGTAAGAACTTGGCAGATGGAATATAATGTGGAGAAATGTGAAGTTATCCACTTTGGTAAGAAACGTTTCTTTCATCTTCTGCCCTCCCAGAGCCTCCTATTATCAAGCCCCTACCGGCCACTTTGGAAATTGTAGTGAATAATGGTGTTATTCTGCCCTGTGAGTCGACGGGGACCCCAAGACCCAGCATAACCTGGCAGAAAGAGGGCGTCACCATCTCGAGCACAGGTAAGATGCCAGCCCACGACCGAGACGCCAGTCAGCCTTCGTGAGGTGCCAGTTACGTGTCAATTCTTAACGGACATGCGGAGCAGAATTATTGGAAATGGGTTACCCGTGTTGTGGCTGAACTTTTCACTCGCACACTGGATGAAGCCCGATTGGTGCATTAATGCTTAAAGAGACCAGGCGTTAACCTGAATTGTTGCTTGCCCCCAATTGTTATAAAGGGCGACTGGGTGGTGCAATGGGTTAGTAAATTGTGCTTTCGCCACTGAGATCTAGGTTGAATCCAGTCCAGACTAGGAACATAGGAGCCGGTTAATCAGGTTAATGGCAGCCTGCAGGATTAAGAATCCTCCTTGAAGAGCCTGGGGTGATCACAACCCACTTTCCAGTACGAGGGCGAGTAGTACAAAATTAGCGTTAAGTTGATCATTTCACTCAAGAGAGCCCATACAGGAAGGCTGGTGCGGAAAATGAAAAATGCCGCACTGGTAGAGTAGGGAGTGTTCACGTGAGAATGGGTACATTTTTGGGTCAAAGTGGAGGGAACTTTACCCTGCATCTAACTGTGCCGTACCTGGCCTGGGAGCTGGCAATAGGACAGTGTTCTGTTCGGCAGAATGTCCGTCAACTTGCTGAGCGTACAGAAAACCTAAAGACGAAGAGCGACGCCTGTAAACCTCCTGATGGCTCGCCCCCCCCCCCTCCCCACTGTTCCTGGGCTTCATGCTTCTAAGGTGCTTGTCAAAGGAGCGGCCCTTTGGTGTGGAATCCCCTCTCCATTGACGCCACCAAGTTCCAATCCAGTGAACTTGTGAATGGGAGCGGACAGTGGTGGTGGAGAACGTCGATCTTTGGCCCGGGGATATAAAGTTGTTATAACAACAGAAAACGCTGGAAAAACTCAGCAGGCCAGGCAGCATCCGTGGAGAGAGAAAGAGAGTTAACGTTTCAGGTTGATGACCTTTCATCGACCTGAAACGTTAACTCTCTTTCTCTCTCCACGGATGCTGCCTGGCCTGCTGAGTTTTTCCAGCGTTTTCTGTTGTTATTTCAGATTTCCAGCATCCGCAGTATTTTGCTATCATATAAAGTTGTTACCTTGATTCAGACCAACTCTTGACAGTGGACCTCTGCGCACACACACCAACAACATAGCTTCAAAGTATGCTCAGCTGCAGCATTTTGGATAGTGACAGGAACAACAGGACCGTATATCCCTGGAATTGGATGCTAATATCAGGATTGTTAGCAACTGGGGACAGTTCACATTGTGTTCCCATTGGGGAGGGGAGGTGAACTCTCCTTTATTATATCCAGGTTTGGCGATGCTGTTCTCCGGCTACCGTGTGTTACGCTATGCTTTCACTGACTGATCGTTGTGGTTTTTTGTCCTCAGGCTATTTCTTGTTGGCGAATGGAGCGCTGGAGATCGCCAGAGCCACGGAGGAGGATTCTGGGAATTACATGTGTATCGCCCAAAATGCAGCCGGCACTGCGCTGGGCAAGACAAAGCTGGTGGTCCAAGGTAGGGGCCTGAAGAGAGTCAATGCTTTGCGATCAAGGGCGCTAAAATTGGTTTCACAGGTTACTGACAGCGTTGTAGTAATGAAACAGTTGTGCGATTGCGGTGATCAGAATCTACATTCTCCCCATATTTACATGCATGGCCCAGGCCTTAAAGGTACTGTGAAGCCAGGTGTTTTCAGGAATGATCTAAACGAAGGAGAGTATTCTAGACTTTACAAATAAATTGTAATTTTCATATTTTTTTAAATATGGAAGAAGTCCATTCGAGGGATTGGACTCAGACACAGACTGACCGTCGGACAACCAGGCATTAGGTACAATCTGATATATTAGACAGGCCAGGGATCAGACACAGACTGACGACCAGACGGCCAGGGATCAGACACAGACTGACGACCAGACGGCCAGGGATCAGACACAGACTGACGACCAGACGGCCAAGGATCAGACACAGACTGAGCCCAGATGGCAGGATCAGACACAGACTGACCAGACGGCCAAGGATCAGACACAGATGAGCCAGATGGCAGGATCAGACACAGACTGACGAGCAGATGGCCAGGGATTAGACACAGACTGAAGACCAGACGGCCAAGGATCAGACACAGACTGAAGACCAGATGGCCAGGGATCAGACACAGACTGACGAGCAGACGGCCAGGGATTAGACACAGACTGACGACCAGACGGCCAAGGATCAGACGCAGACTGAAGACCAGACGGCCAGGGATTAGACACAGACTGACGAGCAGACGGCCAGGGATTAGACACAGACTGACGACCAGACGGCCAAGGATCAGACGCAGACTGAAGACCAGATGGCCAGGGATTAGACACAGACTGACGACCAGACGGCCAAGGATCAGACACAGACTGAAGACCAGATGGCCAGGGATTAGACACAGACTGACGACCAGACGGCCAAGGATCAGACGCAGACTGAAGACCAGATGGCCAAAGATCAGACACAGACTGACGAGCAGACGGCCAGGGATTAGACACAGACTGACGAGCAGACGGCCAAGGATCAGACGCAGACTGAAGACCAGACGGCCAAGGATCAGACGCAGACTGACGAGCAGATGGCCAGGGCTTAGACACAGACTGAAGACCAGATGGCCAAGGATCAGACGCAGACTGACGAGCAGATGGCCAGGGATCAGACACAGACTGACTGTGAGACAGCCAGCGATCAAATGATTCTGATATATGTATATATAATCAGCTCATTGATGGAAATAACACTTTCTCTCTTTTACTCAGTTCCCCCGGTTATCAAAGCTCACAGCAGGGAATATAAAGCCACCATTGACCGCTCTGCCACGTTACCCTGCGAGGTGGAAGGTCGCCCTAAACCGAAGATAACGTGGGTGAAAGATGGCCGCTCCATTGTTGACCGCGTGCACCTGCAAACTCGCACTAATGGATCCCTACAGATTCCGCAGGTCCAGCTCACTGATGCAGGCTGGTACACATGCGTTGCCAGGAACAAAGCTGGGGTGGTCAGCGTGGACAGGATTCTGGTGGTGCAGGGTGAGAGCAGCACCGTCACTAACACAACAACAACTTGCATTTATATAGCGCCTTTAACGTAGTAAAACGTCCCAAGGCGCTTCACAGGAGCGATTATCAAACGATATTTGACAGCAAGCGAATGCTGTAGAGGGGGTTGGGTTGCCTCCTGTTGAGGGGAATTTTTTTTTTATATTCGTTCCTGGGATGTGGGCGTCGCTGGCGAGGCCAGCATTTATTGCCCATCCCTAATTGCCCTGGAGAAAGGTGGTGGTGAGCCGCCTTCTTGAACCGCTGCAGTCCGTGTGGTGAAGGTGCTCCCACAGTGCTGTTAGGGAGGGAGTTCCAGGATTTTGATGGCCTTTATTTTACAGCAGAGCGAGAAACCCAAACGGCAAGTGCTGGAAATCTGAAATAATGCCACGATGCTGGACATGCCCACCAGGTGCTGCAGCATCTGTAAAGAGGCAAGTTTGGCTAACATTTCAGAACAGATCGAAAGAAAGAACTTGCATTTATATAGCGCCTTTCACGGCCTCAGGATGTCCCAAAGCGCTTTACAGCCAATTTGCAGCGTAGCGTAGTCACTGTTGTAATGCAGGAGACGCGGCAGCCAATTTGTGCACAGCAAGATCCCACAAACAGCAATGTGCCAGTGACCGGATCATCTGTTTATAGTGGTGTTGATTGAGGGATAAATATTGGCCAGGACACTGGGGGAGAACTCCCCTGCTCTTCTTCAAAATAGTGGCCGTGGGATCTTTTACGTCCATCTGAGAGAGCAGACGGGGCCTCGGTTTAACATCTCATCTGAAAGACGGCACCTCCAACAATGCAGCACTCCCGCAGTACTGCCCTGGGAGTGTCAGCCTGGATTATTGTGCTCAAGTCTCTGGAGTGGGACTTGAACCCACAACCTTCTGACTCAGAGGCGAGGGTGCTACCAACTGGTTGACACCACCTGAAATGTTGGGCATAATTCCCAAGGCGCTGCTGCTAAGGAGCAGCCTCACTATGGAGATAGGGCAATGACACTGTAGTCTGATTGTCCGACACATGTTCACTGCTAGTCAGGTTCTGTGTCAGCAGTGCTGCATAAAGTACCCTGTTATGTTATTCCATCATTTTCTCTTTTCAGTTCCTTCCATTACTCTCAAATGTGCTTCCTTGACCTGTCCCTGTGTTGCTCTGAGCCAGTGGCTCGAGGATTGATTCTTTCTCCTCCCAGTGGGATTTTGTCAGGTCTCCACTCGGCCCCTGTGAAATAGCGGCCTGGGTAACCAGCTCCCATGTGGTCTTGCCACCTGTCTACCCCGTAGTCTCTGCTGATAGCTCCGCGCAGTACTGGGGGAGTGCTGCATTGTCAGAGGAGGTCGTGTCTACCTGTTCAGGTGGATGTAAAAGATCCTTTGATATTATTTGAAGAAGAGCAGAGAGTTCTGCTGATGTTCTGGCCAACACTCATCCTCAACTAACACCACCAGAGCAAAAACCTGGTCATTATTCATTGCTGTTTGTGGGATCTTGCTTGTGTGCGTAACAACAGTGACTACACTTCAAAAGTAGTGAATTGGATGTGAAACACTTTGAGAAGTCCTGAGAATATGAAAGTTGCTGTATAAATGCAAGCCCTTCCTTTTCTAAATTGTGACTGGGACTAATTGGATCGCACTTCAAAGAACTGGCACAGGCAAGATGGGCAGAATGGCCTCCTTCTAAACTATATGCATAGACACCGGGGTTTATTATGACGTACATCAAGAAGTAATGATTCCTTGACAATAACCCATAGATTACAGAGGGAAGGGAAGACTGGGGGAGGTGAGGAGTTCCACAGTTTTCAGTTCCTGGAAAAGTGAGATAGAGCGGGACACAGTGCGATGATTCTTGATTTCAACACAGTGAGGGAGCAAGAAGGACAAATAGTGTGTAAAATGGAGCATCTGAACCTTCGAAGGGACAGGAGAGAAAAGTTCAGAGGAGTAATGGCCATTTGGAGTATTAATGCAATCGAGAAAGACCACAGAGGAGCGAGGTTGGCGCTGATAAAAAGATTGTCTACAAGCTTTCTCTTGCGTTCCATCCGAGAGCGTGGCAGAGGTGCTAGAAGGGCCTCCCCAGACACGGGAGAGTGAATCAGGCTCCGTTTCACAGTGTTTTCTTTTGACGCAGTTCCACCGTCGATATTGATTGGTCAGTCGGAGTTTTCGGTGCTGGAGGATTCCCAGGCCCTCTTGCCCTGTGCTGCCCAGGGATCGCCAGTACCCATGGTATATTGGGAGAAGGATGGGGCTGCAGTGCCTGATGTTCCAGGAAAATTCACCGCACTGCAGTCCGGGGAACTGATAGTGGAAAACGCAACGGTAGGTGGCTGCTCAGCACTAACTTGTATCTGTGTCAGAAAAGGCACGTCAAGCTCATTCCCATAGTCACCTCAGACGTGTTTCTTTTTGGGTCTCCCGTCCTGCCCTGACAATGCTGGCTTGTACTGGAGCGCGGTTCCATGGGGTGCAGGCAATCCTCCAGCACTCGGTCTGCTTGTGAGACCTGACAAAAGTATTGGCATGATGTTGTGGAGAGTATTACAGCCTGAACCTGTTCTCACCTGTTGTCCACACAGACACACCCACATTTTCAAGCCAGGGTCACTGGATAACGGACAGAGGTGGCAACTGTGAATGATCTTCCTTTCCCGAGAGACCCCCATTGTAGTACCTCTACCACTGTCACACTTGACTGAGGTCAGCTAACAGACTGAGCCCTCCGTGCGCCATTGTGTCAACTGTGGCTCAGTGGGCAGCACCTCTCGCCTCTGAGCCAGAAGGTTGTGTGTTCAAACCTCAGTCCAGAGACTTGAGCACAAAATCTAGGCTGACACTCCAGTGCAGTGCTGCACTGTCGGAGGTGCCGACTTTCGGATGAGACGTTGAACCGAGGCCACGTCTGCCCTCTCAGGTGGACGTAAAAGATCCTGTGGCACTATTTTGAAGAAGAGCAGGGGGAGTTCTTCCCGGTGTCCTGGCCAATATTTATCCTTCAGCCAACATCACTAAAAGCAGATGATCTGGTCATTATCTCGTTGCTGTTTATGGGACTTAGCTGTGCTCAAATTGGCTGCCACGTTTCCTACATTACAACAGTGACTACACTTCAAAAGTACTTCATTGGCAGTGAAGAGCTTTGGGACATCCTGAGCTCTTTCACTGAGTCAGCGCCACACCAGCTGAACCTTCGAGGAACCCCATCCACTTCTTCTTTAAAAAGTTATTTTCCCTCCCTGTCCCCCCCCTGTCTCCTTGGGCCATACAGTGGAGTGGGTGGGCAGACAGCTCCATGAAGGTGGGCAAGAACATCTATCACTTGACTTTCACCCCCCCCCCCCCCCCCGAACTTCTGTCCGTCCTTGCGGAGAAAGCACCACCCGGATGTCATGGCTGAGATCGAGCACTCGGTGTATGGACAATAGCAGGTGCCAACCTGTGAGTGGCTGCTCCAGCACTCTGCCATTGCGCAACCCTAAACGTGACAGGATTGGTCGGGATCCACTTCTTCCAGATGAGCTCTCGTTCCCACTGAGAACAGTGTCCTGACACAAAAGCATCCTTTACATTATTTTATTACTTGTTAATACTAGTGGAGCTCCCATGGTGTTACTCGCTGTAAGTCAGATGGTATGTGGTTTTATAAGGATAGGAGCCTTATATCAATGGGTGCGCAATGTATTATTCTGCTGCTGAGGAGCAGAAGTGTGTACCTTGGCCTGTCCCTCTAAGTCAACAAGGCCGAATGGCTGTGAGATCCTGAGATCAATTAGAGGTTGATTGTCCTTAAGGATATCCCATGGTCAACTATGGTCATTTTCTGTTTCTTGGGAAGTTTCTCTGTAGATTGGAAGTAATTTTTTTTTAAGTGTGATTCAGAAATTTGCACGTCTGACAAAGCGTGACACCTGAAATGTGATGGGCATGTCTCAAATGTCTTTTGCATCACTAGGTTTGTGCTCATTAGGATGGAATTTTGGCTTTTATTGCAAGGGGGATGGAGTATAAAAGCAGGGAAGTCTTGCTTCAGTTATACAAGGTACTGGTGAGGCCACACCTGGAATACTACGTACAGTTTTGGTTTCCATATTTAAGAAAAGATATACTTGCTCTCGAGGCAGTTCAGAGAAGGTTCACTCGGTTGATTCCGGAGATGAGGGGGTTGACTTATGAGGAAAGGTCGAGTAGGTTGGGCCTCTACTCATTGGAATTCAGGAGAATGAGAGGCGATCTTATCGAAACATATAAGATTGTGAGGGGGCTTGATCGGGTGGAGGCGGGGAGGATGTTTCCACTGATGGGTGAGACTAGAACTAGGGGGCATAATCTTAGAATAAGGGGCTGTCGTTTCAAAACGGAGATGAGGAGAAACTTCTTCACTCAGAGGGTAGTAAATCTATGGAATTTGCTACCTCAGAGAGCTGTGGAAGCTGTGACATTAAATAAATTTAAAACGGAGATAGACAGTTTCCTAGCTGATAAGGGAATTAAGGGTTATGGGGAGCGGGCAGGGAAGTGGACGTGAGTCTAGGTTCGGATCAGCCATGATCCTATTGAATGGCGGAGCAGGCCCGAGGGACCATATGGCCTACTCCTGCTCCTACTTCTTATGTTCTTATGAGTGACAATGGGTGAGAGGCAGGTCAGTGCTGGGAAATGGAATACCCCCGTGCTTGTTTGGGCTGTCGAGGGCTGATATCTCTGAAGACATGCTGCTGTATGTGGGGGCCGACTCTACTCTGACAATGTATTGCCCACCATTTACAGCCCATTCATTCTACTGTTCCCTGCCGGGACCGTCATCAGCCCATCAGTGTCTGCGTCAAACGTCACCAGCACAGGGATAGTTGCCAGAGTAAAGCTTCTCCCATCCAACAATTTGCCTTAATCCCAGTTTGAGAAGAGCGCCTCCCACTCCAGCGAAGGAACGTTTCCCATTCCCCACACCAGCCCCATTTAAAGATTGCCAGTTCAGCGCTGCATTTTTGGGTAGTCCCGTGGCCGTAGGAAGTGGGCTGAGAACGCTTAACCTTCTTTCTTTTCTTCATCCCACAGCCGGAGGATGCCGGCGTCTACACCTGCACGGCAGTCAGTGCTGTTGGCAAGGACAGCCATGACATCCACCTGTCCGTAAGCGTTCACCCAGCATTCACGGAGCTCCCTGCAGACGTGTCTCTCCACAAAGGGGAAAGGCTGTTACTGACGTGCGCGGCAAAGGGTCTTCCAACGCCATTCATCAGCTGGATCTTCAATAACAAGCCGATAGCAGGTATGGAAGTTTACATCGGATCACATAGGATATACGGCACAGAAACAGGCCATTCGGCCCAACCAGTCCATGCCGGCGTTTATGCTCCACTCAAGGCTCCTCCTGTCATTCCTCATCTAACTATCAGCATAACCCTCTATTCCCTTCTCCCTCATATGCTTGTCTAGCCTCTCTTAAATACATCTATACTATTTGCTTCAACCACTCCCTGTGGTAGCGAGTTCCACATTCTCACCACTCTCTGGGTAAAGAAGTTTCTTCTGAATTCCCTATTGGATTTCTTGGTGACTATCTTATATTGATGGCCTCTAGTTATGCTCTTCCCCACAAGTGGAAACACTCGCTATGTATCCACTCTATCAAAACCTTTCATAATTTTAAAGACCTCTATTACTCAACCTTTTTTCAAGCGAAAAGAGACCCAGCCTGTTCATCATTTCCTGATAGGTATACCCTTGCATTTCTGGTATCATCCTTGTAAATCTTCGCTGCACCCTCTCCAGTGCCTCTATATCCTTTCTATAATATGGTGACCAGAACTGCACGCAGTACACCAAGTGTGGTCTAACCAAGGTTCGATACAAGTTTTGCATAACTTCACTACTTTTCAATTCTATCCCTCAAGAAATAAGCCCTAATGCTTGGTTTGCTTTTTTTATGGCCTTGTTAACCTGTGTCGCGACTTTTAGCGATTTGTGTATTTGTACTCCAAGATCCCTTTGCTCCTCTACCCCACCCAGACTCACACCCTGCAAGTAATAAGTGACCTCCCTATTCTTCCTACCAAAATGTGACACCTTACATTATTTCTAGAGGGATAGAATTGAAAAGTAGTGAAGTTATGCAAAACTTGTATCTGTGTTGAAATTCATTTGCCAATTATATGCCCATTCTGCAATTTTATTAATGTCCTCCTGTAATTTGTTGCAGTTCGCCTCAGTATTGACCATCCCTCCCAATTTGGTGTCATCCGCAAATTTAGAAATTGTGTTTTTGATTCCAAAGTCTAAATCGTTAATATAAATTGTGAACAACTGTGGTCCCAGCACTGATCCTTGTGGAACACCACTACCCACCTTCTGCCACTGTGAATAGCTACCCTTTACCCCTACTCTCTGCTTTCTGTCTTGAAGTCAGCTAGCTATCCAATCTGCTACTTGTCCCCTGACTCCGCATTCTCTGACCTTATTCATTAGTCTATTATGTGGTACCTTATCGAAGGCCTTTTGAAAATCTAGATAAATTACGTCTACTGCATTATCCTTGTCTACTCTCTCTGTTACCTCTTCAAAAAATTCTATGAATTTGGTCAAGCAAGACTTTCCTTTTTGAAATCCATACTGACTATTTATTATTATATTTTTGGCTTCGAGATGTTCTTCTATTTTCTCCTTTAGTAGGGATTCCATTATATCAATGATTTGGACTTGAATGTAGGAAGTATGATTAAGAAATTTGCAGATGATACAAAAATTGGCCGTGTGGTTGATAATGAGAAAGCTGTAGACTGCAGGAAGATTTCAATGGACTGGTCAAGTGGGCAGAACAGTGGCAAATGGAATTCAATCCGGAGAAGTGTGAGGTAATGCATTTGGGGAAGGCTAACAAGGCAAGGGAATACGCAATAAATGGTAGGACACTGAGAAGTTCAGAGGGACCTTAGCGTGCATGTCCACAGATCCCTGAAGGTAGCAGGACAGGTAATTAAGGTGGTTAAGATGTCATACGGGATACTTACCTTTATTAGCCGAGGCATAGAATATAAGAGCAGGGAGGTTATGCTTGAACTGTATAAAACACTAGTTAGGCCGCAGCCAGAGTACTGCGTGCAGTTCTGGTCACCACATTACAGGAAGGATGTGATTGCACTAGAGGGGGTGCAGAGGAGATTTACGAGGATGTTGCCTGGACTGGGGAATTTTAGCTATGAGGAAAGATTGAATAGACTGGGGTTGTTTTCCTTGGAACGGAGGAGGCTGAGGGGAGATTTAATTGAGATGTATAAAATTATGAGGGGCCTAGATAGAGTGGATGGGAAGGACCTATTTCCCTTAGCAGAGAGGTCAAGAACCAGGGGGCATAGATTTAAAGTAGTTGGCAGAAGGATTCGAGGGGAGATGAGGAAAAAAAATTTCACCCAGAGGGTGGTGGGGGTCTGGAACTCACTGCCCGAAAGGGTGGTAGAGGCAGAAACCCTCATCACATTTAAAAAATACTTGGATATGCACTTGAAGAGCCGTAACCTACAGGGCTACGGACCTAGTGCGGGAAGGTGGGATTATTCGCATCAGTTGCTGGAGGTGAGAGTACAAATGGAGGAACTTAAATCCTAAATAAATCCATTCAAAGATGCTGATAAAGACCCATTGTTGAAATATGCAGCCTGATCTCTCTCGCTATTAAAACTCTGACATTTACTGTAGATTAACCCCTCAGAATTGTTGGATTAAAGATCAGGATTAGGTCAATGGAGTTTCTCTGTTGAGATTGTATTAGCCAGGCTGCATTATAACCAGGTCATTGTATTCTGTGTAATATGGCATACAAGAGGATTTTTTTGACATACAGACCTGCACTCTTCCTGTGGGTCATTTATCCAGCTACTACACCAGTCAAAGGTGACAGGCAAATGAATGCCAGATCAGCAGCACAGGTTGTCCTGGTCTGAAGTATCAGGTTTTCTGACGGTTGCTGCGGTAGCTTGCTGTGTACAGTCTTGCTGTGTCATGGAATGATCGAGTGCGGCACAGGGACAGGAGGAGGCCATTCAGCCCCTTGAGCCTGCTCCGCCATTGACTTAGATCAGGGCTGACCTGTACCTCAACTCCATTTTTCCGGCTTTTGCTCCATATCCCTTGATACCCTTACCTAACAAAAATCCCTCGATCTCGATGAAAGCGCCAATTGTCCCACCATCCACAGCCTTTTTGGCGGGGTGGGGGGCGGAGAGTTCCAGATTCCTACTACCCTTTGTGAGAAAAAGTGTTTCCTGATTTCCCTCCGAAATGGCCTGGCCTGGTTCTAATTTTAAGATTATGTCCCCTCATTCTTGATTTCCCCCATCAGAGAAAATAGCTTCCCTGTATCTACCCTATCAAATCCTTTTCATATTTTAAACACCTCAATCAGATCGCCCCTTCAATCTTCTATACTCAAGGGAATACAAGCCAAGTTTATGCAACCTGTCCTCATAATTTAACCCATTAAGCCCCGGTATCATTCCAGTGAATCTGCGCTGCATCCCCTCCGAGGCCAATATATCCTTCCTGAGGTGCGGTGCCCAGAACTGAATGCAATTCTCCAAATGGGGTCTGACCGAGGCTCTATACAACTGAAACGTGACTTCCTCTCCTTTGTAATCCAGCCCCCTTGAGATAAAGGCCAATATTCTACTCCTATTTCTTATTCCATTTGCCTTTAGCATCTGGCTGGGTCATGGAATGGTATTGTGTAGACTCAAGCCTGTAGATTTTCTCTTGCGGGCTGAGATCCTGAATACCAGTTGTGCCTTAACCTGCGTCTATGTGGGGGAGATGTGGGGATGGAGAAGAAGTGGGTTCAGAATGAACGTGAGGCAATTCCCATAGGGAGGGGTGAGTCACCCCCAGACCTGTTTTCATGCAGCTCCTAAATGGTTGTGGTGGTTGAAGGTCAATCTTCACAGCCCCAGGACATCGCTGCAGGAGTTCCTCAGGGCAGTGTCCTAGGCCCAACCATCTTCAGCTGCTTCATCAATGACCTTCCCTCCAACATAAGGTCAGAAATGGGGATGTTCGCCGATGACCGCACGGTGTTCAGCGCCATTCACAACTCCTCAGATAATGAAGCAGTCCATGGTCGCATGCAACATGACCTAGACGACGTTCAGGCTTGGGCTGATAAGTGGCAGGTAACATTCGCATCACAGAAGTGCCAGGCAATGACTATCTCCAACAAGCGAGAGTCTAACCACTTCCCCTTGACATTCAACGGCATTACCATCGCCGAATCCCCCACCATCAAAATCCTGGGGGTCACTATTGACCAGAACTTACTGGACCAGCCACATAAATACTGTGGCAACAAGAGCAGGTCAGAGGCTGGGTATTCTGCGACAAGTGTCTCACCTCCTGACTCCCCAAAGCCTTTCCACCATCTACAAGGCACAAGTAAGGACTGTGATGGAATACCCTCCACTTGCCTGGATGAGTGCAGCTCCAACAACACTCAAGAAGCTCGACACCATCCAGGACAAAGCAGCCCGCTTGATTGGCACCCCATCCACTACCTTAAACATTCACTCCCTCCACCACCGGCGTACCGTGGCTGCAGTGTGTACCATCTACAAGATGCACTGCAGCAACTCGCCAAGGCTTCTTCGGCAGCACCTCCCAAGCCCGCGACCTCTTCCACCTGGAAGGACAAGGGCAGCAGGCGCATGGGAACACCACCACCTCCAAGTTCCCCTCCAAGTCACACACCATCCTGACTTGGAAGTATATCGCCGATCCTTCATCGTCGCTGGGTCAGAATCCTGGAACTCACTCCCTAACAGCACTGTGGGAGTACCTTCACCACACGGACTGCAGCGGTTCAAGAAGGCGGCTCACCACCACCTTCCCAAGGGCAATTAGGGATGGGCAATAAATGCTGGCCTTGCCAGCGATGCCCACATTCCATAAAAATGAATTACATTTTTTTTTTAAAAGAGCTCAGGAAAGGCATGAGGTGAAGTCTGGAAATGTGCTGCCCACTGGCCAGGGAATGGTAACTTGCACAGCAGAACCACAGAGGGAGCGGATTCATATTTAAACAGTTTGGAGCGGGGTGAGGGCGGGGGGGAGTTCACGTTATGAAATAAGGTGAATAACATTGTCTTTTTTTCTACTTTGGGTTAAACTAGGCCATTTATCCAGCTGCTGCATTAAACAGGGGTGCTTATCCAGTCTTACTCTGTTTTGTCATTCAGTGAGAGATTCTGGGAATGAAGGTCTGAGTGAACTGATTATAGAAAAGGTTTCCAAAGAAGATTCCGGCACTTACGTGTGCACAGCAGAAAGTGCCGTCGGGATGATCAAAGCGATTGGATTTGTCTATGTGAAGGGTAAGACTGCCATCCGCTGTATTGTCTGTCACGTGGGCCATTGATTACTTCCCGTTAACTTTTGGGAGCAATAATGACTTTCCACCAATCTTGGGAGTAACAACAGCCTTTTACACAGTTTGGGGGGTAATGTTGGTTTTCTAATTGTGGGAATAAGGATAATGGCTCTTGATAAATTGTGCAGGACCATAGATGGCTTATGTGTGGAGGCAACTTTCTCTGAGTTAAATAAAAGTTTCTGTGTGAACGCATCAAAGCCAGTTATTTTGATCCAGTTTAATAGAGCGATTGGCTTATTTTAGAAAATCGGGTGCAGTTCTGAGCTTTGTCCTTTGAAAAAGGACAATGCAATGTTGGTGAGGGTTCAGAACAGGCCAACAAGGATGATTGTGGAGCCCCAAGTTTCAAATTAGTTGAAGAAATTTGCACAGCCGTCTGACTTCAATTGGAGGAAGGAAGATTGAGAGGGCCCAGTGGAACCTTGGTTATCCGCCTCCTGGCATATAATAAAAGTTGAGAATCATCCCTCTTAAGATTATGAAAGGGTTTGACGGGGTCGACGTAGAGAAGATGTTTCCACTTGCGGGTGAGACCAGAACTAGGGGCCATAAATATAAGACAGTCACTAATAAATCCAATAGGTAATTCAGGAGAAACTTCTTTACCCAGAGAGTGGTGAGAATGTGGAACTCGCTACCACAGGGAGTGGTTGAGGCGAATAGCATCAATGCATTTAAGGGGAAGCTAGATAAACACATGAGGGAGAAAGGAATAGAAGGATATGCTGATAGGGTGAGATGAAGAAGGCTGGGAGGAGGCTCGTGTGGAGCACGGAGCAGTTGGGCCGAATGTCCTGTCTGTGTGCTGTGAATACTGTGTAACTGTGTAATACTTACTCTGACACAGTGAAATTTTAGCTCCTAATTGGTCATTTTAGATCAGCTTGTCGAGTTCCCACTTGTGAAAATAAGACCTGTATATTTCCATTTAAAAAAAAAGAGATATTCTTGGAAAAAATACTGGAAGCCCGACTTCTGGAATCAAAGTCCTGACTCCCAGTGTCAAAGCTAAATGTCGGAGCTGCAGGCGTAGGATATTCCAGCAGGTTATATGGACAGCGGGATAATGAGGACTTGCACTAAGCCAGACTCTGTGAGCAGCTCATTAAAAACGCTCCGTTGCATTGTCGCTGGTTTATGCAAAACCTAAGATCTCATTCTCACACAAGTTATTCCAGAGTGTGGATAATCACTGATCTCCTGTACCGAGAGGCAGAGCCGGTGAAGTTGTAACAGACTAGTTAACTTAATCTGTGATTGGAAAATTAGAGGACATGGGTTTAAAATTTAACAAGCCTCAAACGCGGTTAATAACGTTTCCCCTACCAACAAAAAAAATGGACTCAAGCTATTGAAGCTGTGCTGATTAACTCCTGTTAAAAAGGAGCTGGATGACATTTAGGAAGAGGATTGGAGTTTAGCAAGATGGATAGAAATAAACCAATAGCCGAGGAACATGATGGGAGCCGGGTAAAAGTCACCTTGTGGAGTGCAACGGGTCAGATTTGAATAATGTGGACTAGGGGTGCCCAGACATTTAGACCCCTTAGTTATGCACCATGGAATCCTGCGGCTCACGTATAATCACTGACCGTAAGGCACTGACCACCACTACTAAATTAGAGATAAAAAGGAAAGCTGCAAATGCTGGAGATACAAATTAGAAACTGACTTTGTGTCATTAAATTCAGATAGAAGCGCCCCCGCTAAGGTGAGTAACGGATGGAGCTGGAACTTTCCCACCAGTGAGAGTGCGTTGCTGAGAAATGGCCTTTTCCCAAACAGCCAGGCCTGCAAGGTTCAAACAGGTGAACCCAGCAGTGTAAGGAATAGAAAGCTGACTCGAAACTGCCTCACCAGGACACTGTGAGCCGTGGGTGGCGGTATGGAGGCAGCCCAGATTGATAACCCAGAATTGTCCTAGGTTACTGGGAAGAGACATCTCTGAGCTTTATCTGCCTGTGGTTGTTGAGCTCCTACAGGTGATCAAATATGTTTCATGGAGCCCATCACAGTGCAAGTTGTACATGGTCTGTGGGAAACAATGGCAGAGAGGGGACAACGTTTTTTTTTTCTCACTCCAAATACATTAGTCAGTGTTACGGCCAATTCTCTACCGCACTTTCCTCCGCTTGCTGTGTGTTTAAAAACGTTGTCAACATACTGGACAGATTTCTTCTGATTACTGATCTGAGTGAAATCATAAATCGGTTCTTTTAGAACACTTTTATGTTTTCATTGAAAATAGCGAATGAAGGAAATCTTCCTGCCATTTTTGCCATGTTGCTAACAAGCAGATGAGACCTTCCTCCTGACTGGTCACGACGGAGAGAATTACTCTTCCTCCTGACTGGTCACCACGGAGAGAATTACTCTTCCTTCTGACTGGTCACCACGGAGAGAATTACTCTTCCTCCTGACTGGTCACTGACCTGAATCTTGTCATTCATGTGGAAATGACTTATGGAATAATACTGGGCGGCCTGCTGGTGGCGCTGTCCAGGGAGAGTATAAATACTCGGGCATGGGCCCAGCTTGCTCAGGACATTCTTTGACAGGAACTAGTGAAGGACACAACTAGATCTCCATGTTGTAAAACAGTTGATTAAAGCTTTGTTTAACGCTTAGACCAAGTGCCTAGTAGTTTTCGTACGTCAGTCAACGCGGAGAGAATTACTCTTCCTGCTGACTGGTCACCACCCCGGAGAGAATTACTCTTCCTGCTGTCTGGTCACCACCCTGGAGAGAATTACTCTTCCTCCTGCCACTGATGGACGCCCTGCGTCAATGCACAGTGTAACATGGTGTCAGGAGTCGTGATGGAGAGTCTCCACTGTACTGTAGCTTGCAACCCCGTCGTCCCACTTGATGATGGAGGCTTTGTCGAACTTGCCAACTCTGAAAGCGAACCAGGACAGAAGAAGAAGAAGACGCGTTGAAAACCTTCCCCGTAAACGCCGATGTTTGTTCCACTTTCAGAGGCGCCGGTTCTCCGAGGAGAGGTCAGCGCTTACCAGACGGAGCCCCTGGGAGGGAATGTCGTTTTGAACTGTGACGCCCGTGGTGATCCAGCACCATCAATAAACTGGAATAAAAATGGCGGTCCCCTCGCCATTAGTAATCGTATTCGCCAAATGAACAACGGTTCCCTGGCGATCTATGGGACGGTGGTGAGTCGCACTTCATCTCGTATCAACTAACTCATGGCGCAGACTGTAATGGAGCAAGCTTCAAAATGTCTGTCCTCCGCGTTCTCCTTCCTTATTCTTTTCTCTCTCTGTTTTCTTCCTCTATTTTCTCCTGTTGTTTCTACCTATCCTCACTTCTGCTTTTGTTGCTGTCCCGTGGTGTGCTCTCCGTTTCTCTCTCTCTCTGCCTACGGCTGCAGGCCTCTCATTTCCTCCCAGTTTTCCAGGCATGTGGTTTAAGCCAGGAGGGCAGGGCTGCACCTGGACTCCGCTCAGGCCACACAAATGTCCTGGTAGCGGAGAAACCGGGACGGCTGCCTCCTCACGGGCACAGCGCACGTCAGGTACAGTCCACTGGACACCCATAAAGGGAAGTCCCCCCCTTTGTAGCTCGGCAAGGTTGATACCCAGTCTGTTGGTGTGCTTTACTTCCCCCTCATAAGTGAATCTCTCTTTAATGAACAAGGTTGATTTCTATTTTAATTCACTAAACTGCCTCCTGACTTTCTGACAGAATGAAGATGCAGGAGATTACAAGTGTGTTGCGGAAAATGAAGCCGGGGTCGTGGAACGGAAAGTCACTCTGATGCTGCAGAGTAAGTTCACTCTAGGGGGAGCCTGACCACCCGGTTAGAGGCCCCAATGCCCCCCTAGTGTCGTCTTGTGGCCATTGGTGATTCTTGGAGTCTTTTAACTTCCAGTATTGACCTCAACAACTCATCTCACCAACATAAAGAAAGACAGACATACATTTCCGTAACGCCTTTCATGACCTCAGGACGTCCCAGAGCGCTTTACAGCCAGTGACGTATTTTTGAAGTGTAGTCACTGTTGTTGTAATGTAGAAAAACCCAGCAGTCAATTTGCGCACAGCAAGATCCCACAAACAGCAATGTGATAATGACCGGATCATCTGTTTTAGTGATGTTGATTGAGGGATAAATATTGGCCCCAGGACACCGGGGAGAACTCCCTTGCTCTTTTTCAAAATAGTGCCATGGGATCTTTTACATCTATCTGAGAGGGCAGATGGGGCCTCGGTTTAACGTCTCATCCGAAAGACGGCACCTGGAGTGTCAGCCTAGATTTTTGTGCTTAAGTCTCCCGATTGGAGTTTGAACCCACAACTTTCTGACTTACGACTTAACCAGAAACGTTAACCTCCACTGTATTACTGTACGATTCATTGAATTTTACTCCCAAGTATATTATAAACCGGCAGATCTTTTAATTGCGGGAGAGCCATGTTAATGAATGGGCCGGCACTGTGGTAGCTGCCCTTTCCCAAGTCTAGAACCAGGCTGGGCCGAAGCCCTCACTGCAGCCTCCCTTTGTAATGGCGAGCATTAGTGAGGCTTCCTGGGGTGACGTAGAACACTGAGACTTTCAAATCTAGGGCAGTCAATCATCGTAGGATGTCAGGAGATGGGGAGGTGCTTATTCATCTGAAGGAGAATATAAGCGCAGACTGCAAGTCCACAGAAGGAAATGTTAAACAGACTTTTCCAGGGAAGATTACCTCCGTGCTGTTTGCGTAGTGCTCTCTATAAACGTGCTTTCTATACACGTTTTATGACTTTGCTGAGCAGCGCACAGGTCAAATCATCCCTATTGGCGTCCGGTTTGTATTTTAGACATTTCCCAGAGAGCCTGCTCAAATCCAAGACTGTCTGGTCCAAAAATGAGACAAGTGGCCTCTGGCCTTGGGCCGACTGCTAATAGAAAAGGCTCATTCCCATAATGCACTGTTTCAGTGAGCGTGCTCCGTGGAAGAATCCCCTTTCCAAGCCATAGAAAATAAACTCTTGGGAACATAGGAAGTGCTGGACAAAAAAACTGACCAAGGCCCATCTAGTTCGCCTTCTCCCATCCTGATAGTCGTATGATACAATAATGGAGTTGTTGACTAATCACAGCGATCAATCTCTATCAATGGGTCTACAACAGACCCAGACATGAGGTGAGAAAACCCCCCAAGTGGTGGAGAGCTTTGGGAGCCACAGGTCCCAAGTCACCTGTTCCTGCCGAGCGCGTCACCACACGTCATGTCTTATCAACTGACATGCATGGAGCTCACAGTGCATCGTGAGACTTCATTTGCATTCTGCCATTAAGTGAGGAACTGTAGAATAGTTCCACTCGCTGTCAGCTCTACTTAGTCAATCTGTCTGATCTTAATTTGTTGAACAAATTGTTTCCCTTTCTGTAGGTGCACCTGTGTTCACTGTGGAACCTTTGGACACGGTTGTGGGTGTCGGGGACAGAGTCTGGTTGCACTGCCAGGCGACGGGCGAGCCTTTGCCCGCAGTGGAGTGGACCCAAAATGGACAACCGGTCAGGGAGAATGAGCGACTGGTGGTGTTGCCAAACTCCACTCTGCAAATCCTCTCCACTGAGAAGGAAGATACAGGAGAATACGAATGTGTAGCCCGAAATCTCATGGGATCTTCCTTTGTAGGAGTAACGCTAACTGTGCAAGGTAGGGTGGACACCCTTATGTCCAGTTTTATCTGGAGGGATTACTGCACTGGATCCAATGACCTGGGAAATGGCTGTTTTTCAACCCTTGACCTTTACTTGCACTGATTTTTTTTAAAGAAAGATCTGGATAAATATCTGGTCAGGATTAAAAGGATGAGCACAGCTAGGGATGGTCATGTACTCTGTGGAACATCATGGTTCCTGAGCTGCTGAGGAAAGGGCAAGAGTGGAAGGTTAAGTGGATATTCTGGGGGCCTTGTTTTCACATTTCATCCGAAGGATGGCATCTGCAACAGTGCAGCACTCGCTCAGGACTGCACTCAAGTGTCAGCACAGATTATGTGCTGAAGTCTTGGATTGAGCCTTATAATTCACAGCCTTCTGATTCAGGGGGCAAGTGGTACCATCTGAGGCAAACTGGCATTTTGAGTTGTTGAGAGGGAAGGAACATTGAACACCACCACTTATTTTTCCAGTTGTCTATGAGACCAGAGAACACGCGTTCATCATTTTTGTAAATATCAAAACACAAAGTCTAAATGGGGTAGAGGAACAAAGGGATCTAGCGGTACAAATTCACAAATCATTAAAAGTAGCAATGCAGGTTAACAAGGCCATAAAAAATGCAAACAAAACACTGGGGCTGATTTCTAGAGGAATAGAATTGCAAAGCAGGGAAGTTATGTTAAACTTGTACAGAACCTTGGTTAGACTACACTTGGAGTATTGTGCACAGTTCTGGTCTCCATATTACACAAAGGATATAGAGGCACTGGAGAAGGTGCAAAAAAGATTTACAAGGATGATAACCAGAACCGAGAGGTTATAACTATCAGGAAAGACTGAACAGGTGACCCATTAGAGGTCTTCAAGATTATGAAGAGGTTTGATACGGTAGATGTAGAGAAGATGTTTCCACTTTGTAGGGGAGACCAGAACTATTGGCCATAAATATAAGATAGTCACTAATAAATCCAATAAAGAATTCAGGAGAAACTTTACTCAGAGAGTGGCTAGAATGTGGAACTCGCTACCACAGGGAGTGGTTGAGGCGAATAGCACAGATGCATTTAAGGGGAAGCTGGATAAGTACATGAGGGAGGAAGGAGTAGAAGGATATGCTGATAGGGTGGGATGAAGTAAGGGTGGGAGGAGGCTTGTGTGGAGCATGGACCTATTGGGCCTAATGGCCTGTTTCTGTGCTGTACATTCTATGCAAATAAAAATGTAAACTAAAAGAACAGGCCCAGGATTGTTCCTTGCAAGCCCTCGAACGAGTTTGCTGAATGCAAGTGTGCTCTGGTCCCATTGATGGGGCTTCCTGTTGTTCCGACCAGTTGCTTTCTCTTTTCCCAGTGCACGGCGGGTTCTCCGACTGGTTGGACTGGGGCCCGTGCAGTGTTACCTGCGGCCAAGGGATAGAAGAGCGAATCCGTTTGTGCAACAATCCCTTATCGGCCAATGGAGGAAGATCATGTCATGGCTGGGATGTAGAATCAAGGCAATGTGACACAAAGCCTTGTCCAGGTAAGGATCTGAAACTGTCTCATTAGTTCACCACAACCCATTGCTAGTTGGCTAGGGAACTATTACTGTGACCAGTAGGTTCCTGGGTTGCCACGGTGGTAATAAATGGGCCATGGTCAGTTAATAAATATACGTTTCTCTATATACAAAAATGGCGATGGAGTTGGATGAGAGACTTCAGAAACTCGCTCCACAGCACCAACTACTGGCCAGAGCCTACAGCTACAGCATTGCAGGCAACTGTTTCCATACAGGATTTCCGATCTAACTGTTTACAGAGGCAGTTTCGATGTTAAATGTCAACATAAAGCATGACCAAAAAATTATGACAACAGGAAGTTGTAGACGCACGAAAATTTTACTAACATGTGGATTTATTTAGTATTTTGTCCTCTCCTCTCCTGAAGGTGCTGACTCTTGCTGGGGAATAGTTCCATGGGTCGCGGCATCCCTCCGCTACCTAATGCCCCTTCTCTATGTGTGAGCCTGGTCGGGAAGTGTCAGCGGGCTATTCAACTCTTTGGGGCATCAGAGCTAGACCTGACCTTCTCTTTGCCCCATATCCACAAAGACATGCTTTCCCGCAGGGGTCAATAGGTCCGTTTTTTATCCCCCTCTAGCCCATGCCAGTTGTAGCTGACCCAAGCGAGATCTCGCTAGCACAGCACAAACCCGGGATTGAATCTGGGACCTTCCTGGTCTGAACTAGATTGATTCCTGGGGTGAAAAGGTTGTCTTATGAGGAGAGATTGAGTAGATTGGGCCGATACTCTCTGGAGTTTAGAAGAATGAGAGGTGATCTCATTGAAACATATAAGATTCTGAGGGGGATTGACAGGGCAGATGCTGAGAGGTTGTTTCCCCTGGCTGGAGAGTCTAGAACTAGGGGGCATAGTCTCAGGATAAGGGGTCGGCCATTTAAGACCGAGATGAGGAGGAATTTCTTCACTCAGAGTGTTGTGAATATTTGGAATTCTCTGCCCCAAAGGGCTGTGCATGCTGAGTCTTTGAGTATATTCAAGGCTGAGATCGATAGATTTTTAGACTCTAGGGGAATCAAGGGATATGGAGATCGGGCGGGAAAGTGGAGTTGAGGTTGAAGATCAGCCATGATCTTATTGAATGGCGGAGCAGGCTCGAGGGGCCGGATGGCCTACTCCTGCTCCTAATTCTTATGAACAGCTCGAGTGCAGCTTCTCAGCGAGCCGTAGCAAAACTCCTTTGCCACCAATAGCTTCTAACTGAAGTGTCCATTCTCTCTTAGTTCACGGGCGATGGTCTGACTGGGGCGCGTGGGAAGAATGCTCCCGAACATGCGGACAGGGGAACCGGACTCGCGCACGAAGCTGCAATGACCCGCCCGCGCAGCACGGAGGGCGGCCGTGCGAGGGGAAATCCACTGACGTGAAAAAATGCGCCTTCATTCCCTGTCCAGGTAGGAAAATTAAAACCTACATTTCTAGCCAATAAGAGGTGACGTAAGAAAACTACTAGGCACTTGGTCTAAACGTTAAACAAAGCTTTAATCAACTGTTTTACAATATGGAGGTCTAGTTGTGTCCTTCAGTAGTTCCTGTTAAGAATGTCCTGCGCAAGCTGGGCCCGTGCCCGAGTATTTATACTCTCCCTGGACAGCGCCACCAGCAGGCCGCCCAGTATTATTTCATAAGTCTTTATGACAGATTCATGTCAAGAGGTGTGTTCATTCAAGCCCATTGCCGTTCCCAAAACAAGCGCTCTACTCGGAGCTCCGACACGGCAAGAGAGCCCCAGGTGGGCAGAGGAAACACTTCAAGGACACCCTCAAAGCCTCCTTGAAAAAGTGCAACATCCCCACCGACACCTGGGAATCCCTAGCTCAAAGTGGAGGGGAAGCATCCGGGAAGGCGCCGAACACCTCGAGTCTCTTCGCCGGGAGCAAGCGGAAGCCAAGCGCAAGGAACGCATGTCAACCCAAGCACCCCACCCACCCGCCCCTTCAACCACCGTCCGCCCCACCTGTGACAGAGACTGTAGGTCCCGCATTGGACTCATCAGTCACCTGAGAACTCATTTTTAGTGTGGAAGCAAGTCATCCTCGGTTCCGAGGACTGCCTTAAGAAGAGATTGCCATTGAGAATCTTGCACGCAAATTAATCAGCCTAAAAAAAATCAGAACCTCGTAGTCAGTCACATTCTAACTCGCTTCACAATGGGATGTTTCATTGCCGTATAATTTAGCTTGCTGAGGTAAATATATGACGAACTCAATTCCCTTTGATAATCTTCAGACTTTCCAAGGGAGTTCCTTGGTGAACTGGTTTTGTACATTTTCGGACTACACTGAAACAAACACTAATAATACTGTAAAAAGCTACTCTGTCTGAAATACGGCACGGTTTGTACATAGCGCCGCAAAGGAGAAGAAATAATGATTGGATCACTTTCCCCAATCCCTTTAATAATGCGCGTCACCTGTCAGGCTCAGGAGCAATGTCAAGTCGGAACGTTTCTTATGTACCTAACGTGGATTGTGTTGGTGATCTATTGAAGTGACTAAGAGTCCATTACTCCACCATTTCAGATACCCAGTAACGGAATGGAGCCATGGGTGACTATCTCTCTGGCTCTGCTGTTGCCTTCCTGCCAATGGGGAATCAGCCCACCTCCCCTGCACAGCCAAGGCTGAGCTCATGAGCTCAGCATGTTAGAAATTGTGTTCACAATTCTCCATTCTGCTGTTGGATGCGCTACATCCGCACACAATCCCAGTGTGTGACTCCTGCCCCACCCCTCCCCTCTCCCCATCTGTTTCTCCTCCCTGCCGCACTTCTCAGTTGAGCCAAGCGAAGGAGATTCTCTGGGCTCGTCTTGATACTAATTGACAGCTTGCTGGATGAATTGTTCTTCTGGACGGAGGGAAGCACTTCTATCTCTTTCTTTGACATTTCTTTCCTCTTGCCCTGTCAGTGACAGGCTGCTGTGCCCCGTCAGTGTTCCGTTATTGGGGTTAGTTGAACACTTGCAAAACTCATCCAACTGATGAGCATAGGAACAGGAGGAGGCCATTCAGCCCCTCGAGCCTGCTCCGCCATTCAATCAGATCATGGCTGATCTGTATCTTCACTCCATTTGCCCACCTTGGCTCCAATCCCTTGATACCCTTACCTAACAAAAATCTATCGATCTCAGTCTTGAAAGCCCCAATTGTCCCAGCAACCGCAGTCTTTTGGGGGAGAGAGTTCCAGATTTCTACTACCCTTTATGTGAAAAAATGCTTCCTGATTTCCCTCATAAATGGCCGAGCTCTAATTTTATTTTACGCCCCCTTGTTCTTGATTTCCCCCATCCGACGAAATAGTTTCTCCGTGTCTACCCTATCGAATCCTTTTAACATTTTAAATATCTCGATCAGACCACCCCTCAGACTTCTATACTCAAGGAAATACAAGCCAAGTTAATGCAACCTGTCCTCATAATTTAACCCTCTAAGCCCCGGCATCATTCCAGTGAATGTGCGCTGTACCCTCCAAGGCCAATATACCCTTCCTGAGGGGCGGTGCCCAGAACTGAATGCAGTTTCTCCAGATGAGGTCTGACCAGGCCTCGATACAACTGAAGCAGAAAGACTTGCATTTATATAGCGCCTTTCACGACCACCGGACGTCTCAAAGCGCTTTACAGCCAATTAAGTACTTTTGAAGTGTAGTCACTGTTGTAATGTGGAAACGCGGCAGCCAATTTGTGCACAGCAAGCTCCCACAAACAGCAATGTGATAATGACCAGATAATCTGTTTTTGTTATGTTGATTGAGGGATAAATATTGGCCCAGGACCCCGGGGATAACTCCCCTACTCTTCTTCAAAATAGTGACCACGGGATCTTTTACGTCCACCTGAGAGAGCAGACGGGGCCTCGGTTTAACGTCTCATCCAAAAGATGGCACCTCCGACAGTGCAGCACTCCCTCAGCACTGCACTGGAGTGTCAGCCTAGATTTATGTGCTCAAGTCCTGGAGTGGGACTTGAACCCACAACCTTCTGACTCAGAGGCGAGCGTGCTGCCCACTGATCCACAGCTAGCAAAGGAAAAATCAGTCTAGTTAACAATGTGAACATATAACCCTTGGGTTAGGATACCAGCACTGGAGGTACCAGACTGGCTGTCATTGGAAATATAAGAACCCCACTGAACCTCCCATGGCACTGCTCACCAAGTCAGAGGATGCACTTATTTTAAGGCTAGGAACATCATGGCTGTGTGAAACATGGTGCATTATTCTGCTGCTGAAGTGTAAGTATATACCTTTAAGGTTGCAAAGTCTAATTGAGAATTAAAGACTAGATGAGTTCATATATAGCTTAGTTAAGAGGCTGCAGACATTATGGGTGCGATCTTACCTTTCGGTGCGAGTTGGGTGCGGGTCAACTCCGATCCCGCCCCCAACGACGCCTGACGCACAGACGTAATTTTACGTCAATTGGCCTTGTTAAACCCGCCCTGTAGGCTTGCCGGCCAATTAAGAGAAAGCCGGTGTCAGATGACTTCAGTTGATGACGCGTCATCTGCTGGTTTTCTTAAAGGGGACACGCTAATTTTTTTTTGACAGATGATTGTTCAGTGTTGAGGTGCTGCAAACACTGCCAATCACTGTACAAAGGTGAGCCCTTGCACCCAGGCTCTCCAGAGACTCTCTCCTTAGGATAAAACAGATGGCAGGTGAGGTTACAGAAGTGATCTGTCACTGGTGAGAGAGGTTCTCCCAATGAGGTGGGACTACACAAACACTTCAAACCTTGTTACCTACAGAAAAGTCTAAATACATTAAAAATGATTTCCCAACATTTTCTTACCTCTGAAACTCACCAGTGTACCATTGGATCCTTCACACCACTTCTGCAGCTGTCATCAATGCACAAACCTCACAGTAGACCCACAGCACGCCACACTTACCCTGGCGTGGTGTCCGGACGTCAGGAAGCCTGCAGTCGACCTGGCAAAATTGAAAAAAGCCTCTTAACTGCCTGTTAACTACCTGTTAACAGGCAGTTAAGTGCCTATAATCCTCTTCCCACCGCTAGGTGTCGGGTCCCTGCGCAAATCGGGGACCCGACGCTTGGGAAGATTGTATGGAGGCGGGTTGACAGCGGGTTCGGGACCCACTGTCAATCTTTGCAATTTTGCCACCGGTCCCGTCTCCAAACCCGCCCCCTGAGCGCTGGCAAAATTCCCCCCTGTGGCTCTGTTACAGAATTGTGTCTGTAGATTCCAAATGCAGTGTTTCTTTACACTCCCCCCGCCCACGCCCACCCACCCCACCAAGTGTGATACAGAAACTTACATTAGACAATGTGTGACGGTGTCTAAAGTGTGGCAGACAGAAAGTGCGCTGAAGTGTAAACTTTATACTATAGAGATAAGAGAGCAGGGAATGAAAGGGGCAATCAGCCCAGCACACTCATTCCTCCTGTGGACCGTACACAAGATGTCCTGTCGTGGCCGCCACTCGACCTATTTCATTTCCCAAGGAGCGATTCACCTTGTCCCAGAGGTAAAGCAGTGAAAACTCCAGAATGCCCATCCGGCCTAACCCCACACTATACCCCCCTCGGCCCCCATTGCCATCACATTTCTATCGTGCCAATTGCTCAGGAATCATTGTATTGCATACAGCATTTGTTCAACTATTCATACATAACTTATAACCCTCTGGCCAGCTATTTGTGCAGGTTGTTTTCTGAATGCGTGAGTCAAACCAGCATTGACTGTTTTAATTCCATGAATTTATTACTTTCTGGGTGTGAGGTAGGAATCCTTCTAATCTCAGGTGCAGTTTGTTGATTGTACACTCGTATCTTCCTGTTCTGCCCGTACAATACAATTTTAATAACCTGCTTGAACTGACAATAATCCATTTTACTCGAGGCTTTTTTAAGAAATCTAGGGGGTAAAAATTTGGTGCCGTAAAATGGGTGGTATGGGATCGACGGCCCATTCCACGCAGCAGCTGATGGTCAGTTCCATTACGGCCGATCCGTCACCGCCCGAGACAGACTTCTCTCCCCGCTAGTTTATGGCACCCGCCCCCTCCACCCTCCCCCCTCCCCTCTCAATTATCGACATGCCACTGAAAGTAGAATCAATTCCAAATGCGGTGAGGTTTGTAACTCGGCCTGAAGCACCGTTCTGCTCAGCAGATTGGCCTGGTCTCCGACGGAATGCTGCGTCCAATGTTAGACGCTGGGGGCCGACTTTAACCAATGTCTCTGCTCCACAGTGGACGGACAGTGGACGGTCTGGAACAGCTGGTCCCGCTGCTCGGCCTCCTGCGGGGGGGGCATTCACCAGCGGTCCAGGTCCTGCTTTGATCCCCCGCCTCAATACGGAGGGCGCTTGTGCGAAGGGAGCGACGTCGACGTGGAACTGTGCAGCATCGAGCCCTGCCCAGGTATGAGCCTGCCAATCGGGTAAAGGGGGGCGGAGCTGCCAGGCTGTGGTGACACATCCAATAGGGAATTCAGAAAGAAAAGAAAGACTTGCATTTATACAGCGCCTTTCACAACCACCGGACGTCCCAAAGCGCTTTACAGCCAATGAAGTACTTTTGGAGTGTAGTCACTGTTGTAATGTGGGAAATGCGGCAGCCAATTTGTGCACAGCAAGCTCCCACAAACAGCAATGTGATAATGACCAGATAATCTGTTTTAGATGTTGATTGAGGGATAGGCCAGGGGATAATTCTGCTGCTCTTCTTCGAGATAGTGCCGAGGGATCTTTTACATCCATCTGAGAGGGCAGACGGGCCCCTGGTTTAACGTCTCATCCGAAAGACGGCACCTCCAGCAGTGCGGCACTCCCTCGGCACTGCACTGGAGTGTCAGCCTAGCTTTATGTGCTCAAGTCTCTGGAGTGGGACTTGGACCCACAACCTTCTGACTCAGAGGCGAGAGTGCTGCCCACTGAGCCACGGCTGACACTCAGTAAGGATGCAGAGGGTGCCATTGACTGCCCGCGTGGTGAGTTCCCTATCTCGGCCCCGCTGCCATCAGGAGGCACTGGGTGGAAACGAGGCAGTCCCCGTAGCGAATTGGAGGTTGCATCTCTTCCAACACTCCTCGTGGCCGGCTACAGTGCAGTATTGTTGGAAGCCTGGGAACGGGTCTCCAATATGTCCTCTTGGCATGTAGTAAAGAAAGAACTTGCATTTATATAGCGCCTTTCGTGACCTCAGAATGTCCCATAGGGCTTCACAGCCAATCAAGCACTTTCGATGCGGGAAAACAGCAGCAGCCAATTTGCGCACAGCAAGCACCCACAAACGGCAGTGTGGCAATTGACCTGATAATCCTACAGGGAAAGCGCGATGAGGAGATGGAGAGAAAAATCACGTGGCTGGGAGAGGTGACAGGGGACCAGGCGGTGTATTAAGCTGGAACAATTTTGACCACTTGATGAGACGAATCTATTTCATGTTTGCAGTGAATGGGAACTGGGGCCCCTGGGGCGCCTGGAATCCGTGCAGTCGGACCTGCGGCAGTGGGCAAAGCAAGCGCTACCGATCGTGCAGCAACCCCCCTCCTGCCAGTGGTGGCAAGGCTTGCTCGGGGGCAGATGTGCAGATGCAGAGATGTGGCACAGACCTGTGCCGTGGTAAGTTTGAATTGAGCTTCAGAGAGATTTGGGTGTCCTCGTACAGGAAACACAGTTAGCATGCAGGTACAGCAAGCAATTAGGAAGGCAAATGGCATGTTGGCCTTCATTGCAAGGTGGTTGGAGTACAAGAGTAAGGAAGTCTTACTACATTTGTACAGGGCCTTGGTGAGACCACACCTGGAGTACTGTGCACAGTTTTGGTCTCCTTATCTGAGGAAGGATATAATTGGCTTGGAAAAACAAAATGTAGAATCAGTTTGGAGCTAAGAAACAACAAGGGGCAGAAAACACTATTGGGAGTAGTCTTTAGGCCCCCTAACAGTGGTTGTAGTGTCGGGCAGAGTATAAATCAGGAAATTAGAGATGCGTGTAACAAGGGTAACACAGTAATCATGGGGGACTTTAACTTTCATATAGACTGGGCAAACCAAATTTTCAGAAATAGTGCAGAGGAAGAGTTCATGGAATGCATTCAAGATAGTTTTTTAGATCAGTATGTCAAGGAACCTACGAGGGAATTGGCTATTTTAGATCTAGTACTGCGCAATGACACAGGATTAATTAATAACCTTGTAGTAAAGGAGCCTCTGGGGAGCAGTGATCATAATATGATAGAATTTTATGTTGAGTTTGAGAGTGATTTAGTTAAGTCCGAAACTAGGGTCTTAAACCTGAACAAAGCAAACTACGGAGGTATGAGAGGTGAGTTGGCTAAGGTAGGTTGGGAAACTAGATCAAAAGATATGACAGTAGAAAAGCAATGGCAAACATTTAAAGAAATAATTCATAATTCGCAATGAATATACATTCCCTTAAGGAGTAAAAACACCACGGAAAAAATGGTCCAACCGTGGCTAACAAGAGAAATTAAAGATAGTATTAGATTAAAGGAAGAGGTTTATAATGTTACCAAAAAGAGTAGTAAGCCTGAAGATGGGGAGGATTTTAGAATTCAGCAAAGGAGGACCAAGAAATTGATAAAGAAAGGGAAAATAGAATATGAGAGTAAACGAGCGAGAGACATAAAAACAGACTGTAAAAGCTTCTATAGGTATGTAAAAAGGAAAAGATTAGCGAAAGTAAATGTGGGTCCCTTACAGGCTGAGATAGGAGAAATTATAATGGGGAATAAGGAAACGGCAGAGAAATTAAACAAATACTTTGTGTCTGTCTTCACAGAAGAAGACACAAAAAACTTCCCGGAAATAGTGGCGAACCAAGGGTCTAGCGAGAATGAGGAACTGAAAGAAATTACCATTAGTAAAAAAATAATACTGAGAAATTAATGGGACTGAAAGCCGATAAATCCCCTGGACCTGATGACCTACCTCCTAGGGTTTTAAAAGAGGTGGCTATAGAGATAGTGGATGCATTGGTTGTCATCTTCCAAAATTCCATAGATTCTAGAACGGTTCCTGCGGATTGGAAGGTAGCAAATATAA
Source organism: Squalus acanthias (assembly GCA_030390025.1). Classification (NCBI taxonomy): domain Eukaryota; kingdom Metazoa; phylum Chordata; class Chondrichthyes; order Squaliformes; family Squalidae; genus Squalus; species Squalus acanthias. The sequence continues at coordinate 89,761,589 of CM059438.1, forward strand.
CCCCACTATTTAAGAGAGTTTGGAGAGAGAAAATGGGAAATTACAGACCAGTTAGCCTGACATCAGTAGTAGGGAAAATGCTAGAATCTATTATTAAAGACGTGGTAACAGGGCACTTAGAAAATAATAATAGGATTGGGCAGAGTCAACACGGATTTATGAAAGGGAAATCATGTTTGACAAATCTGTTAGTTTTTTGCGGTTGTAACTAACAGAATAGATAAGGGGGTACCAATGGATGTGGGGTATTTGGATTTTCAGAAGGCATTCGATAAGGTGCCACACAAGAGGTTATTAAACAAAATTAGGGCTCATGGGATTGGGGGTAATATACTAGCATGGATTGAGGATTGGTTAATGGACAGAAAACAGAGAGTAGGAATAAATGGGTCATTTTCAGGTTGGCAGGCTGTAACTAGTGGGGTACCGCAAGGATCAGTGCTTGGGCCTCAGCTATTCACAATCTATATTAATGATTTGGATGAGGGGACCAAATGTAATATATCCAAGTTTGCTGATGATACAAAGCTAGGTGGGAATGTAAGATGTGAGGAGGATGCAAGGAGGCTTCAAGGGGATATAGACAGGTTAAGTGAGTGGGCAAGAACATGGCAAATTGAATATAATGTGGAGAAATGTGAAGTTATCCACTTTGGTGGGGAAAAATAGAAAAGCAGAGTATTTTTTAAATGGTGAGAGATTGGGAAATGTTGGTGTTCAGAGGGACCTGGGTGTCCTTGTACACGAATCACTGAAAGTTAACATGCAGGTACAGCAAGCAATTAGGAAAGCAAATGGTATATTGGCCTTTATTACAAGAGGATTTGAGTATAAGAGTAAAGATGTCTTACTGCAATTATATAGGGCCCTGGTGAGACCACACCTGGAGTATTGTGTACAGTTTTGGTCTCCTTGCCTAAGGAAGGATATACTTGCCATAGAGGGAGTGCAACGATGGTTCACCAGACTGATTCCTGGGATTGGGGGGATTGTCCTATGAGAAGAGATTGAGTAGCCTAGGCCTATATTCTCTAGAGTTTAGAAGAATGAGGTGATCTCATTGAAACAAACAAAATTCTTACAGGGCTTGACAGGGTAGATGCTGAGAGGTTGTTTCCCCTGGCTGGAGAGTCTAGAACCAGGGGTCACAGTCTCAGAATAAGGGGTCGTCATTTAGGACTGAGATGAGGAGAAATTTCTTCACTCAGAGGGTGGTGAATCTTTGGAATTCTCTACCCCAGAAGGCTGTGGAGGCTCAGTCGTTGAGTATATTCAAGGCTGAGATCGATAGATTTTTGGATATTAAGGGAATCAAGGGATTCGGGGATAGTGCAGGAAAGTGGAGATGAGGTAGAAGATGAGCCACGATCTTATTGAATGGCGGAGCAGGCTGGAGGGGCCGAAAGGCCGACTCCTGCTCCTAATTCTTATGTTCCTCTGAGAGCCTGCATAGCAGAACAAGGCGGGGGAGGGGGTGGGGTTGATCTACACTCGGGCCAGACAGTGTTTTAGAGCGGACGATGCTTGCCGGACAAAGTCTCAGTCTCTGACCCTGAGGCGTACAGACCAGGAAGAGGCCGGGTCCGCTCCCCATTCTGCACATAGTTTGCTGCTCTAAGGGCCACTACAATCAGCCTCATGGCAGGGAAAGGAAAGCACAAATCAGACAGATTCTGACTGCCGCTCAGCGACTTCTGCTGCAAAGCGAGAATTTGCGGATGTGGGATGAGAATAGCATTGAGTTCGGTGGTGATGCTGTCTCCCCGCTCCTACCATGAAATATCTGCACTGTGCGGTCCCAACAAAAGCAAGGCCGTTCACACAGACTCTGAACAGTTGGACAATTGCACCATCTACTGTCTAAAAGGTGCAACTGCAGCTCAAAACAAACCCAATTAAAACTCGCTGTATCCAAACCTGTTGCCACGTTTCTCATACCCACTCCTGCAGCGAGATTGTGCGTCAGCCTTCTTGCCGTCCCTGGCAATGCTGAACTCTCCTGAATTCCCTAATTGATTTGTCAACACAGCCTGGCCAGCTCTGCCCCCTTTACCCGATTGGCACCTTTCATGACCTTAGGACATCCCAAAACGCTTCACAGCCGATCGAGCACTTTCGATGTAGGAAAACAGGGCAGCCAATTTGCACACAGCAAGCTCCCACAATCCACTGTGCCATTTTTGTGCTGGAACACAATTGGTGTCCAAAGGCTCTCCCTCAGGATGGTAAAACAAGTGGCATCGTATGTAATAAAATTCACACTGCCATTAAAAAAAAAACGAAATAAATTTTCAAAAAGCTTCCGATGCTGCCCCTGACACACTCGTGCTGAGTGTCACTGCCCCTGACACACTCGTGCTGTGAGTGTCACTGCCCCTGACACACTCGTGCTGAGTGTCACTGTCCCTGACACACTCGTGCTATGAGTGTCACTGCCCCCTGACACACTCGTGCTGTGAGTGTCACTGCCCCTGACACACTCGTGCTATGAGTGTCACTGCCCCTGACACACTCGTGCTATGAGTGTCACTGCCCCTGACACACTCGTGCTGTGAGTGTCACTGCCCCTGACACACTCGTGCTGCGTGTCACTGCCCCTGATACACTCGTGCTGAGTGTCACTGCCCCTGACACACTCCTGCTGCGTGTCACTGCCCCTGACACACTCGTGCTGAGTGTCACTACCCCTGACACACTCGTGCTGCGTGTCACTGCCCCTGACAGACTCGTGCTGTGAGTGTCACTGCCCCTGACACACTCGTGCTGTGAGTGTCACTGCCCCTGACACACTCGTGCTGTGAGTGTCACTGCCCCTGACACACTCATGCTGTGAGTGTCACTGCCCCTGACACACTCGCTGCAGTGAGTGTCACTGCCCCTGACACACTCATGCTGAGTGTCACTGCCCCTGACACACTCGCTGCTGTGAGTGTCACTGCCCCTGACACACTCGCTGCTGTGAGTGTCACTGCCCCTGACACACTCGTGCTGAGTGTCACTGCCCCTGACACACTCGTGCTGAGTGTCACTGCCCCTGACACACTCGCTGCAGTAAGTGTCACTGCCCGTGACACACTCGTGCAGTGAGTGTCACTGCCCCTGACACGCTCGCTGCGGTGAGTGTCACTGCCCCTGACACACTCATGCTGTGAGTGTCACTGCCCCTGACACACTCGTGCAGTGAGTGTCACTGCCCCCTGACACACTCGTGCTGAGTGTCACTGCCCCTGACACACTCGTGCAGTGAGTGTCACTGCCTCTGACACATTCGTGCTGTGAGTGTCACTGCCCCTGACACACTTGTGCTGTGAGTGTCACTGCCCCTGACACACTCGTGTGTGAGTGTCACTGCCCCTGACACACTCGCTGCTGTGTCACTGCCCCGACACACTTGTGCTGTGAGTGTCACTGCCCCTGACACACTCGCTGCTGTGTCACTGCCCCTGACACACTCGTGCTGTGAGTGTCACTGCCCCTGACACACTCGTGCTGTGAGTGTCACTGCCCCTGACACACTCGCTGTGGTGAGTGTCACTGCCCCCGACACACTCGTGCTGAGTGTCACTGCCCCTGACACACTCGTGCTGAGTGTCACTGCCCCTGACACACTCGTGCTGAGTGTCACTGCCCCTGACACACTCGTGCTGTGAGTGTCACTGCCCCGACACACTCGTGCTGTGACTGTCACTGCCCCTGACACACTCGTGCTGAGTGTCACTGCCCCTGACACACTCGTGCTGTGAGTGTCACTGCCCCTGACACACTCGTGCTGTGAGTGTCACTGCCCCGACACACTCACTGCGGTGAGTGTCACTGCCCCTGACACACTCGTGCTGTGAGTGTCACTGCCCCTGACACACTCGTGCTGTGACTGTCACTGCCCCTGACACACTCGTGCTGAGTTTCACTGCCCCTGACACACTCGTGCTGTGAGTGTCACTGCCCCTGACACACTCGTGCTGTGAGTGTCACTGCCCCTGACACACTCGTGTTGTGAGTGTCACTGCCCCTGACACACTCGTGCTGTGACTGTCACTGCCCCTGACACACTCGTGCTGAGTGTCACTGCCCCTGATACACTCGTGCTGAGTGTCACTGCCCCTGACACACTCATGCTGCGTGTCACTGCCCCTGACACACTCGTGCTGAGTGTCACTACCCCTGACACACTCGTGCTGCGTGTCACTGCCCCTGACACACTCGTGCTGTGAGTGTCACTGCCCCTGACACACTCGTGCTGTGAGTGTCACTGCCCCTGACACACTCGTGCTGTGAGTGTCACTGCCCCTGACACACTCGTGCTGTGAGTGTCACTGCCCCTGACACACTCGCTGCAGTGAGTGTCACTGCCCCTGACACACTCGTGCTGAGTGTCACTGCCCCTGACACACTCACTGCTGTGAGTGTCACTGCCCCTGACACACTCGCTGCTGTGAGTGTCACTGCCCCTGACACACTCGTACTGAGTGTCACTGCCCCGACACACTCGTGCTGAGTGTCACTGCCCCTGACACACTCGCTGCTGTGAGTGTCACTGCCCCTTACACACTCGTGCTGAGTGTCACTGCCCCTGACACACTCGCTGCAGTGAGTGTCACTGCCCGTGACACACTTGTGCAGTGAGTGTCACTGCCCCTGACACACTCGCTGCGGTGAGTGTCACTGCCCCTGACACACTCGTGCTGTGAGTGTCACTGCCCCTGACACACTCGTGCAGTGAGTGTCACTGCCCCCTGACACACTCGTGCTGAGTGTCACTGCCCCTGACACACTCGTGCAGTGAGTGTCACTGCCTCTGACACATTCGTGCTGTGAGTGTCACTGCCCCTGACACACTCGCTGCTGTGTCACTGCCCCGACACAGTTGTGCTGTGAGTGTCACTGCCCCTGACACACTCGTGCTGTGAGTGTCACTGCCCCTGACACACTCGTGCAGTGAGTGTCACTGCCTCTGACACATTCGTGCTGTGAGTGTCACTGCCCCTGACACACTCGCTGCTGTGTCACTGCCCCGACACACTTGTGCTGTGAGTGTCACTGCCCCTGACACACTCGTGCTGTGAGTGTCACTGCCCCCGACACACTCGTGCTGAGTGTCACTGCCCCTGACACACTCGTGCTGAGTGTCACTGCCCCTGACACACTCGTGCTGTGAGTGTCACTGCCCCTGACACACTCGTGCTGTGAGTGTCACTGCCCCTGACACACTTGTGTGTGAGTGTCACTGCCCCTGACACACTCGCTGCTGTGTCACTGCCCCGACACACTTGTGCTGTGAGTGTCACTGCCCCTGACACACTCGCTGCTGTGTCACTGCCCCTGACACACTCGTGCTGTGAGTGTCACTGCCCCTGACACACTCGTGCTGTGAGTGTCACTGCCCCTGACACACTCGCTGCAGTGAGTGTCACTGCCCCCGACACACTCGTGCTGAGTGTCACTGCCCCTGACACACTCGTGCTGAGTGTCACTGCCCCTGACACACTCGTGCTGAGTGTCACTGCCCCTGACACACTCGTGCTGTGAGTGTCACTGCCCCTGACACACTCGTGCTGTGAGTGTCACTGCCCCGACACACTCACTGCGGTGAGTGTCACTGCCCCGACACACTCATGCTGTGAGTGTCACTGCCCCTGACACACTCATGCTGTGACTGTCACTGCCCCTGACACACTCGTGCTGAGTGTCACTGCCCCTGACACACTCGTGCTCTGAGTGTCACTGCCCCTGACACACTCGTGCTGTGAGTGTCACTGCCCCTGACACACTCGTGCTGTGACTGTCACTGCCCCTGACACGCTCGTGCTGAGTGTCACTGGCTCTGACCCACTCGTGCTGTGAGTGTCACTGCCCCTGACACACTCGTGCTGAGTGTCACTGCCCCTGACACACTCGTGCTGTGAGTGTCACTGCCCCTGACACACTCGCTGCTGTGAGTGTCACTGCCCCTGACACACTCGTGTTGTGAGTGTCACTGCCCCGACACACTCGTGCTGTGACTGTCACTGCCCCTGACACACTCGTGCTGAGTGTCACTGCCCCTGACACACTCGTGCTGTGAGTGTCACTGCCCCTGACACACTCGTGCTGTGAGTGTCACTGCCCCGACACACTCACTGCGGTGAGTGTCACTGCCCCTGACACACTCGTGCTGTGAGTGTCACTGCCCCTGACACACTCGTGCTGTGAGTGTCACTGCCCCTGACACACTCGTGCTGAGTTTCACTGCCCCTGACACACTCGTGCTGTGAGTGTCACTGCCCCTGACACACTCGTGCTGTGAGTGTCACTGCCCCTGACACACTCGTGTTGTGAGTGTCACTGCCCCTGACACACTCGTGCTGTGACTGTCACTGCCCCTGACACACTCGTGCTGAGTGTCACTGCCCCTGATACACTCGTGCTGAGTGTCACTGCCCCTGACACACTCATGCTGCGTGTCACTGCCCCTGACACACTCGTGCTGAGTGTCACTACCCCTGACACACTCGTGCTGCGTGTCACTGCCCCTGACACACTCGTGCTGTGAGTGTCACTGCCCCTGACACACTCGTGCTGTGAGTGTCACTGCCCCTGACACACTCGTGCTGTGAGTGTCACTGCCCCTGACACACTCGTGCTGTGAGTGTCACTGCCCCTGACACACTCGCTGCAGTGAGTGTCACTGCCCCTGACACACTCGTGCTGAGTGTCACTGCCCCTGACACACTCACTGCTGTGAGTGTCACTGCCCCTGACACACTCGCTGCTGTGAGTGTCACTGCCCCTGACACACTCGTACTGAGTGTCACTGCCCCTGACACACTCGTGCTGAGTGTCACTGCCCCTGACACACTCGCTGCTGTGAGTGTCACTGCCCCTTACACACTCGTGCTGAGTGTCACTGCCCCTGACACACTCGCTGCAGTGAGTGTCACTGCCCGTGACACACTTGTGCAGTGAGTGTCACTGCCCCTGACACACTCGCTGCGGTGAGTGTCACTGCCCCTGACACACTCGTGCTGTGAGTGTCACTGCCCCTGACACACTCGTGCAGTGAGTGTCACTGCCCCCTGACACACTCGTGCTGAGTGTCACTGCCCCTGACACACTCGTGCAGTGAGTGTCACTGCCTCTGACACATTCGTGCTGTGAGTGTCACTGCCCCTGACACACTCGCTGCTGTGTCACTGCCCCGACACAGTTGTGCTGTGAGTGTCACTGCCCCTGACACACTCGTGCTGTGAGTGTCACTGCCCCTGACACACTCGTGCAGTGAGTGTCACTGCCTCTGACACATTCGTGCTGTGAGTGTCACTGCCCCTGACACACTCGCTGCTGTGTCACTGCCCCGACACACTTGTGCTGTGAGTGTCACTGCCCCTGACACACTCGTGCTGTGAGTGTCACTGCCCCGACACACTCGTGCTGAGTGTCACTGCCCCTGACACACTCGTGCTGAGTGTCACTGCCCCTGACACACTCGTGCTGTGAGTGTCACTGCCCCTGACACACTCGTGCTGTGAGTGTCACTGCCCCGACACACTCACTGCGGTGAGTGTCACTGCCCCGACACACTCGTGCTGTGAGTGTCACTGCCCCTGACACACTCGTGCTGTGACTGTCACTGCCCCGACACACTCATGCTGAGTGTCACTGCCCCTGACACACTCGTGCTGTGAGTGTCACTGCCCCTGACACACTCGTGCTGTGAGTGTCACTGCCCCTGACACACTCGTGCTGTGAGTGTCACTGCCCCTGACACACTCGTGTTGTGAGTGTCACTGCCCCTGACACACTCGTGCTGTGACTGTCACTGCCCCTGACACACTCGTGCTGAGTGTCACTGCCCCTGACACACTCGTGCTGTGAGTGTCACTGCCCCTGACACACTCGTGCTGTGAGTGTCACTGCCCCTGACACACTCGTGTTGTGACTGTCACTGCCCCTGACACACTCGTGCTGAGTGTCACTGCCCCTGACACACTCGTGCTGTGAGTGTCACTGCCCCTGACACACTCGCTGCTGTGAGTGTCACTGCCCCTGACACACTCGCTGCGGTGAGTCTCACTGCCCCTGACACACTCGTGCTGTGAGTGTCACTGCCCCTGACACACTCGTGCTGCGACTGTCACTGCCCCTGACACACTCGTGCTGTGAGTGTCACTGCCCCTGACACACTCGTGCTGTGAGTGTCACTGCCCCTGACACACTCGTGCTGTGAGTGTCACTGCCCCTGACACACTCGTGCTGCGACTGTCACTGTTACCTGTCTCCTCTTGATGCTCTTAAACCGTATGTTGTAATTGGGCAAATCTGCCCCTGAGTTTTACCAAATGTCACGTTGATGTGAAGCTGAAATGCTAAATATGTCACAAAACCGGCTGATTACAATGAGAGGAAAGCCAAATAGTCCTAATAGTAACACCAGTAAATTGTAGCGCTGCCTTTCTCAACTGTTTTTATTAACCCTCATTCACAACATTTCAATTTAAGGGGCATAGCCGGGGAGTGGAGGGGGTTACAGTTCCGCCCGGTATATCAGAGCTCTTTTAACCTGTATTATGAATTCCTTGTTGATGAATTGTTCTGTGATGCTGTATGAACGTTTTGTGTGTCAGTGAACGGGGGTTGGAGCCCGTGGCAGCAGTGGAGCGACTGCTCGTCCTCTTGCGGAGGGGGGAAGAGGTTAAGGCGACGACAGTGCAACAGCCCTCCCCCGAACGGCAGTGGAAGAGCCTGCCCCGGAGAGAGCTTCGAAACAGCCAGCTGCAGCCAGCGCCCGTGCCCAGGTGAAAAGGCGACAATAAACGGTGTTTAAAAAAACCACCAGTCAAAGACTGGGTGGCGCGGTGGGTTAGTAGCCCTGCTGTCGGCAGACCCGGGTTCAAATCCCGCGCGACTGATTGTGAAGAATGTTTCTTCTGTCGGCAGGGAGATGAGTTTGGGTCAGTATCAAGCCACTCTCACTGCTGAGTCTGAAGGTCGGGGGTTCGCGTCCCACTCCAGGGACTTGAGCCCATAATCCAGGCTGGCACTCCCAGTGCAGTACTGAGGGAGTGCGGCACTGTTGGAGGTGCCATCTTTCAGATGAGACGTTAAGAACATAAGAATTAGGAGCAGGAGTCAGCCATACGGCCCCTCGAGCCTGCTCCGACATTCAATAAGATCATGGCTGATCTTCGACCTCAACTCCACTTTCCCGCACTATCCCCATATCCTTCGATTCCCCTCAAGCCCAAAAATCTATCGATCTCAGCCTTGAATATACTCAAGGACTCAGCATCCACAGCCCTCTGGGATAGAGAATTCCAAAGAACTGAGGCCCCGTCTGCTCTCTCAGGTGGACGTAAAAAATCCCACGGCACTATTTCGAAGAAGAGCAGGGGAGTTCTCCCCGGTGTCCTGGGGCCAATATTTATCCCTCAACCAACATCACTAAAAAAACAGATTATCTGGTCATTATCACATTGCTGTTTGTGGGAGCTTGCTGTGCGCAAATTGGCTGCCGCGTTTCCCACATTACAACAGTGACTCCACTTCAAAAAGTACTTAATTGGCTCGAAAGCACTTTGGGACGTCCTGAGGTTGTGAAAGGCGCTATATAAATTCAAGTCTTTTTCTTTCCTTCCTTTGCCAGTATGTATTGGTCCACAATGCAATACCGGCAACAAACTGGGGATCTCACTTCGAGCAGCCACAGGAAAGCACTCTGCTGGTTGGGGTTAAGACACATTTCCTCTGTTCACTATTCATAGCAAAGCCGTAAACAGAAGACCCTTTGACTACAAATAGCGAATAAAGGGAATCAATCTCCCCCCACCCCGTTAGGACAGTGTAGAAGGAGTTTTACTCTGTATCCAAGCCGTGCTGTAACTAACCTGGGCATCTTTATGGGACAGTGTGCATAAGAAATAGGAGCAGGAGTCGGCCATACAGCCCTTCAAACCTGCTCCGCCATTCAATAAGATCATGGCTGATCTTCTACCTCATCTCCGCTTTCCCACCCGATCCCCTTTGATTCCCTTAGTGTCCAAAAATCTATCCGTTTCCATCTTGAATATACTCAATGACTGAGCCTCCACAGCCCTCTGGGGTGGAGAATTCCAAAGATTCACAGCCCTCTGAGTGAAGAAATTTCTCCTCATCTCAGTCCTAAATGGCCGACCCCTTATTCTGAGACTGTGACCCCTGGTTCTAGACTCTCCCCAGTCGAAGGAGCTTTACTCTGTGTCTAGCCTGCTCCATGCTGAGTGTGGTGTGCGTGACGCTGACACCGGGTTCCTGCAGCGGCAAACTATCCCATTCTGCAGTGAGTCTTTCGATAAAGCTTTGGACTCCGCGTAACAGATGCTGCCCGTTCGTTCCAGGCGATCCGGGGAGAGCCAGGGGCAGCCTGATCGGGATCATCAACGACAAGGAATTCGGAGTCGCATTCCTCGACGCCAACATCACGGACAACCCGGCCACGGGCAGCACAACCGTTCAGGCAAACATCCAGAACATTCCAGGCACAATCGGTTGGTATTGCACAGCCTGCTGTGGGCACCGCCTGTACTTCACTCTCTGTTGGGTTTGATATTTCCTTCCCCCGCCACCCCCCCTGCCCGCCAGACATAAATATTTTAACTTGTTCTCTTAGTCCCACTCCTTTGAGATGTTTCGATCTGTGACGGATCATTTTCTTTATGGCCAGTTCTCTCCCCGTTAAACCTGTCACGGGCGCAGGCCTCACTCTGCCCACGTGGCCATTCTTTCTGTGTCAGCCGAGGCAGTGAATGTTGGCAGGGCATTCAACCAAGGGTGGCATCGCCGCTGAACTCTCGACCCCCCGCCCTCCCCCATTTATAGCAAGGAGCGCTAGAAAGTGACCAGGACTGGAAAGCGTACGTAGCTGATTTTATTCCCTCTCCCTCGCCCGGGGGTGGGGGGAGGTGGTGCTGAGAGCAATTGTACCACTCCAGTTAGACAGGCCAACCATCTGTGTATTAAGCTGGAAGTTAGCATTTGAAACCTGTGTCCGCTGGCCTACGTTTCTTCTCAGCTGAATATCCCCTGGTCTGTGTACCCTCTGGTTTGCGTATCCACTTGTTCATGTTCTCCCCCCCCCCCCCACCCCCGCCCAAAAAAAAATCCCAAAAGCAAATAATTCAAAGACTGCAACAACTGGACAGCCAATCGGATTGGCTGGGCGCGTCAATCAAGTCCCAGCGACAGGAGCAAACTCAGCCAATCACAACCCGCAAGCTCAGCGTCCTTCAGCCAATCGAAGCCCAGCAAGTTTGGCCAAGCTGGCAATCGCAACATAGCGAGCTCGGCTCCCCGCAGCCAATCACAGGCTCCTGAACCCCGACCCCAGGCAATCTCTATCTAAATATAAATGAGCATTTACGAGAATTATAAAATACAAGCAGGACTGAAAGAAAGTGGAGTAGTAAGAGAGACAGAGAGAGAAAGGGGAGAGTAGCAGACACACCAAGAGAAAGGGGGGAATAACAAAGAGAAACGCAGACAGAAAGAGGGACAGTAACAGAGAAAGACTATGAGTAACAGAGACAAAAAGAGAGAGAATAACAGAGACACAGAGAGGAAAGGGAGAGAGTAACAGAGAGCAACACAGAGAGAAAGAGAGAAACACAGAGAGAAAGAGAGAGAAACACTGAGAGAAAGAGAGAGAAACACTGAGAGAAAGAGAGAGAAACACTGAGAGAAAGAGAGAGAAACACTGAGAGAAAGAGAGAGAAACACAGAGAGAAAGAGAGAAACACTGAGAGAAAGAGGGAGAAACACTGAGAGAAAGAGAGAAACACTGAGAGAAAGAGAGAGAAACACTGAGAGAAAGAGAGAGAAACACTGAGAGAAAGAGAGAGAATAAGAGGTACAGGAGAGAGAAAAGCAGTGATTTTTTTGGATTAATGTGAGAAGTCGCACAACACCAGGTTATAGTCCAACAGCTTTATTTGAAATCACAAGCTTTTGGAGCGCTGCTCCTTCGTCAGGTGAAGTTGGATTAGTTCAGCTGGGAGAAGCCCATCGCTGTGTACGAGGGTTTCCTCACCCAGCTGCTGAGAGCTCCGGTCGGGTAGAGTCTCAGGTTGCCCGATACAGTGCTCACTCTCTCCCGGTAGGGACGCAGCCCACTTGACCAACCAAAAGTGTTTGGCTGTGGCTGGACAGAGCCATGGCTTACCAGACCCCAGGTGTGTGCAGAGGCGCTGCGGGAGTTTAACCAGCGGAAACGGTGCGGCCGACACAGAGCACTGGTGAGGGCCCCACTGCTTGTCCAGCCAGGACTGCACCGGATGGCGGGGCCGGAGTGTCCGAACATTGGGCATGTGGGCCACGTGCGGTCCCAGGGCCCTTGGAACACCAGGCAACTTAATCCCATTTTTCAGCGGTGTGTTTTATTTGTTGGTGGATCCTTTTTGAGTTTTATGGGTCTGGGGATTTTGGAAATTATTGTCCTTCATTGGTGGATAAACCCCAAATTGGAACATCAAGATCGGAAATTTGATCAATAGGATCGTAGGTTTAAACTGAAGGTGCTCGACACCATCCAGGGCAAAGCAGCCCGCTTAATTGGCACCCCATCCACCACCTTAAACATTCACTCCCTCCACCACCGGCGCACCGTGGCTGCAGTGTGTACCATCTACAAGATGCACTGCAGCAACTCGCCAAGGCTTCTTTGGCAGCACCTCCCAAACCCACGACCTCTTCCACCTAGAAGGACAAGGGCAGCAGACAATTGGGAACACCACCACCTCCAAGTTCCCCTCCAAGTCACACACCATCCTGATTTAGAAGTATATCGGCTGTTCCTTCATCGTCGCTGGGTCAAAATCCTGGAATTCCCTCCCTAACAGCACTGTGGGAGCACCTTCACCACACGGACTGCAGCGGTTCAAGAAGGCGGCTCACCACAACCTTCTCGAGGGCAACTAGGGATGGGCAATAAATGCTGGCCTTGCCAGCGACGCCCACATCCCGGAACGAATAAAAAAATCTTTCAATGTGGTGCCCGAGACTCCATAGTATGAACCTATGCAGCCCACGAAAACAAAACACTCGGGCACCACCGTGTTACCACATCGGCTCGTAGGAGCTGAGGGCGAAGAATCTGAGCCCCTTGAGACGGGTCTGCCCTTCCTTTGCATCAAGGAGACAGGTTGGCTGGTTAATCATCAGCAGAGCCCTGGAGTACCATTGGCCTGCCTGACGCAGGTGGTGGTGGATTACCCAAGTCTGCCATTGAGGGTTGACTTGGTCCAATCTTCCATTGCCAGGAGTGTCATCTCATAGTGACCTCAACCCCAAAGAGAACTCGTTTCCCAGCCGCTCCCACCCCCACCCCCCACTCTCGAGGAGGATGTGGTGAGAAGTAGAGAGAGTATCAGAGATAAAAGAGAGAGAAAAATGGAGAGGAAGGAGAGTAACAGGGACGTGGAGCAGAGGTGCAACCACGGATAAAGAGATGGGGCCGTTCTGAGATCTGAAGTGCCAGAATTACGACACCAGGAGAAAGGGAGACATCACCCGGGGGAAGGAGCCCAGCCCACTCCTGCCTGAGGCGGCCTCGTCCAGTGAGTGACGTCGGCAAAGGCCGAGGAGCAGATCTCGAGGCTCGGGCAATAGTGCGACCGAGTGTTGGGTCAAAGGCCCAGAAAGTCGTCCCAGACGGTGGCGCAAGAACGGGCGCTATCGGATCGGCCGCCCGTTAGACCCAGCGCCTGATATTCAGTTCGATTGACTACAACGGGACTGAATATCGGGCGCTGCGTATAGCGGGCGGCCGATCCGACACTGCCCGGGACGACTTTCTAGGCAGTAGTTTCCTGCCCACAGTCCCCCGTGTCTCTGCGATCTCAGTCACATTGCTATGGCAAGTCACCAAGCTTAGCATTCGGCCCCTCCGTGAGATATAACTCAGTATTAATTTTAATAATGGCCCTGATGACGGACCTGAACCCTTAACTCTGTTTCTCTCTCCACAGGTGCTGCCTGACCTGCTGAGAGTTTTCCAGCAATTCTTCTGTTTTTATTTATTATCAGTTTTTTTTTAAATTGTTTCAAAAGGTAAACAAATATTTTCCAAAAGCAAAATACTACGAACGCTGGAAATCTGAAATAAAAAGTGAAATCAGTTCTGACGAAAGGTCGTTGAGCTGAACCGTTAACTCCGTCTCTCTCTCTCTCTCTCCCCCGCAGGTGCTGCCTGACCTGCTGAGTGTTTCCAACAAGTATTTAACCTGCGCTACGTTTCTCCTACGTTCCAGGTCCTCTGATACGTGTGCTGGCCTCCATTTTTACCCCCATTTATTGGTCGGCGGCCAATCCAGCCCCAGGGACGGTGAACGGCTTCTCGCTGACCAAAGGAGTTTTCAGGCAAGAGTCGCAAATGGAGTTTTCGACAGGTGAGTGACTGTAACTGAAGGGGGAACAACCGGCGAGAGGAATGGGCTGGATGTTGAGGGGTTAACGGTGCTGCAATTGGAAATGAAGCATGAATCTAACTGGGTGGCGGCGTTCGGGGGGGGGGGGGGCGGTGAGGAAGTCTGATTTGCGAAAACTGGCCAGAATTCTAATACTAGAGCTCCGAGCTCCTCTCGTCCCGGGTGCGTTCTGATCATTTTGATTGTTGTTTTATTTTTCCCAGTTTATCCCCTGGTGTTCCCACTGTCCTCAGTCACGAGCAAAGCGGGAGCCTTCTAACAAGGCTGGGGTATTATATGGTGTTCTCACTGAGAGGCTTACAATGAGTGCAACAGACAGTGTTGTAAGTGGCCGATTGTAATGTATAGAGGAAGCGCCGTAACCTACAGGGCTACGGACCAAGAGCTGGAAAGTGGGATTAGGCTGTGCAAGATTTGGATCGCAGGTCACACACAGATTACCCAAAGGGTCTTGGGAGCTGTAAGACTTTTTTATTAAGGAGCGGCCGTTTAAAAGAAGAAAGAAAGACTTGCATTTCTATAGCGCCTTTCACGACCACCGGACGTCTCAAAGCGCTTTACAGCCAATGAAGTATTTTTGAAGTGCAGTCACTGTTGTAATGTGGGAAACACGGCAGCCAATTTGCGCACAGCAAGCTCCCACAAACAGCAATGTGATAATGACCAGGTAATCTGTTTTTGTTATGTTGGTTGAGGGATAAATATTGGCCCCAGGACACCGGGGAGAACTCCCCCTGCTTTAAGTTAAGTTGTACTTTAAGTTGAGTACAACACGCAATCAAGATAGACGTAGACATACGACCATGACAAGCAGCTGGTATCGGTCCCGATCAGAGAGACGGCTGGCCTGCTCGAACAACTCTTCCCTTCCCTTCACCGTCGGTGCTGAAAGCTCTTTAGATATCTCTTCTACTCTCTATTTAGGGGTGGGCCCAGGGTAGATTATCAAAGATACAGTCAACAACCTTTCTGGCACACAAACAGCAGACGGCGAGTCTGGGAACAAGGTCACCGCCACGGTGCAGAATGTTAGAACACCCGCAGGGAACCAAGAACAGAAGCAAATTCGAAGCGTCTATCCAGTTATTTACCTATCTATTTGTTTAAATTCACAAATTGTGTTCTGATTTTAGAATACTACACTTCCCCAGCTCTGTATGTTAAAAGACATAGTCAACAGTTGGTTCGCACTGATCAATTTCCATTTTGGCTTGCTTTTCAATTTGAAGAGACTTTTTTGTCTCAAGTTATTTCTTCCAATTCATGATTTCTTACAGCTGGGTAGCTCTTTTTTCGGCCGGCACAGACACAATGGGCCGAATGGCCTCCTTCTGTGCCGTAAATTTCTATGATTCTAAGAAGTGTTCTAACTGAGAGCCTTATAACGAGGACAGAGTGTAACAGACAGTGTTAGAACTGGCAGGTCATAACGAGGACGGGGTATCTTTGGTGGGGGGGGGAATTATTTGCGTTTGAAATGTCAAGCTTTCTAATCCTTAAGCGGATCTGTGTTCCAGCTGCTCGTGCCCTGCCGCCTGGGCTACGGGTACTGCTCACCCACGTTTAGTTGGGGAGAGTGCACCCAGTCTTCCTGTTGAGCAGGGGCAGTGTGGGACTCGCGAGTCGCTGCACGCTCGGACTGGCCAGTCCTCCTGCACCACGTTACCGCTGCCGAGAGCCTCTGATGAGATTGTGATGTCACCACCAGAATGTGCCTCCGTCACTGGAATGGTCCATTTGCTGGTCCCGGGGGGAGCAGTTGGGAAGATCCAATAAAAAAAGGTGGGGGGGGGGGGTGGTTTTAGGGGCCGTTTGTGTCCCAAAAAAAACCTGTTGGGTTTATCATGATGCTGCCGCCAGGTGTGGGAGACACGCGCTGTGGGTTTTTTTTATTCGTTCCTGGGATGTGGGCGGCGCTGGCAAGGCCGGCATTTATTGCCTATCCCTAGTTGCCCTTGAGAAGGTGGTGGTGAGCCGCCTTCTTGAACTGCTGCAGTCCATGTGGTGAAGGTACTCCCACAGCGCTGTTAGGGAGGGAGTTCCAGGATTTTGACCCAGTGACGATGAAGGAATGGCAATATATTTCCAAGTCAGGATGGTGTGTGACTTGGAGGGGAACTTGGAGCTGGTGGTGTTCCCATGCGCCTGCTGTCCTTGTCCTTCTAGGTGGTAGAGGTCGCGGGTTTGGGAGGTGCTGCCAAAGAAGCCTTGGCGAGTTGCTGCAGTGCATCTTGTAGATGGTACACACTGCAGCCACGGTGCGCCGGTGGTGGAGGGTGCTGCCAATGTAGGAGACCCGTGCTGTGGGTGCCTCTGGCTGATGACCAATATAAGCCTGTGAGTGAGATATTGTACGGAGCCAGCGATCTGTTTGCATTGAGTGCCTTCCGTTGACCCTGCATGTCTCTGGGTATTCTGTGCCATGCACGTTCCCGAGCTGGGTGGGTGCCTACTCCTAGCACTCGGGCAATGCCACTGTGTTTGTTCCGCCTGACGCGCTGATTGCAGTTTCTGATTTTCAGGTGAGATCCTTCGAATGACGCACGTTGCCCGAGGGGTAGATGCAGAGGGCGTGCTCCTGTTCGACATTGTGATCAACGGTTATGTCCCCAGAATCATAGCGAGTGCAGATATTGCTGTGAAGGTGGGTAGATCCCTTTAACCGTCCGGCTAGTGCGATGGTTATTAATCATACGCCCTTTCTTGGTTAACCACCAGACAATTTGGCATTAACCAGCTGAGTACCAGGTTAACTCTAACAGATTTCATGTATCTTCCCATTCCTAGGTTATAGGTGGGTTGAAAGTGTTGATTTTTGTACGTTTTTACGGCCAGTTTCTCATTTTCCAAAGGTTTGTCTTCCTTGAACATACCTCAACCCCAAATCCAGCCAAGAGTATCGTACGGAGGACCTGCTCCCCTCAGCTCCATCAATGATGCTCTGACTGTGGCCATAAAACTCTAGCCTTAACTCTCTGCTCCCTGCTCCCCGCTCTCTGCTCCCGGCTCTCTGCTCCCCGCTCCCCGCTCCCCGCTCCCCGCTCCCCGCTCCCCGCTCTGTGCTCCCTGCTCCCCGCTCTCTGCTCCCGGCTCTCTGCTCCCCGCTCCCCGCTCCCCGCTCTCTGCTCCCCGCTCCCCGCTCTCTGCTCCCGCTCTCTGCTCCCGCTCTCTGCTCCCCGCTCCCCGCTCTCTGCTCCCACTCTCTGCTCCCACTCTCTGCTCCCCGCTCTCTGCTCCCCGCTCCCCGCTCTCTGCTCCCCGCTCCCCGCTCTCTGCTCCCGCTCTCTGCTCCCGCTCTCTGCTCCCCGCTCCCCGCTCTCTGCTCCCACTCTCTGCTCCCACTCTCTGCTCCCCGCTCTCTGCTCCCCGCTCTCTGCTCCCCGCTCCCCGCTCCTGCTCTCTGCTCCCCGCTCTCTGCTCCCGCTCTCTGCTCTCTGCTCCCCGCTCTCTGCTCCCGCTCTCTGCTCCCGCTCTCTGCTCTCTGCTCCCCGCTCCCCGCTCCCGCTCTCTGCTCCCCGCTCTCTGCTCTCTGCTCCCCGCTCTCTGCTCTCTGTTCCCGCTCTCTGCTCCCCGCTCTCTGCTCCCGCTCCCCACTCTCTGCTCCCCGCTCTCTGCTCTCTGCTCCCGCTCTCTGCTCCCGGCTCTCTATGGCCGTTGATGATGAACTATTGGAAATTAGCCTGAAGTGGCTCGGTGTCAAATTTTTTGTCTTAAAATACTCCTGTGCAGTGCCTTGGGACGTTTTACTACGTTAAAGGCGCTATATAAATGCAAATTGTTGTTGTTGAATTAATTCTAGTCCAAAAATGTACTTTTTTTTCTTTTAATGTAGGATTTCAGTGAAAACTATGTTGAGACAGGCCCAGGGCAGCTCTACGTTTGGTCAACCCAGATGTTCCTTCAAGATGGCTCCCCTATTTCCTTCCAGTGTAACCACACCATCGTGTACGAGTCTGGGCTGGGCCGCCAACCTTTGCTCTTCCAGATTCTGAAGGCCGAGTACATCTCTGTCGTCTATACCGAGGAGACAGAGGAGCTGAGCTTCCGGATCACGACCTCCTTCCGGAAGGGTGAGCACTCAAGGTTCAGAAACTGCCGGCTAACGGGCTGTGTAAATACCCAGCAGTTGCTCTTATTTATTTTTTATAAATCAGCTTTCTCAAGTTTGCTGTAGAAGTCCAAGTAAAAAAAAATGTAGCTCAGCATTCCCTGAAAACGTAAGAACATAAGAAATAGGAGCAGGAGTCGGCCATGTGGCCCTTCGAGCCATTCAGTAAGATCATGGCTGATCTTCTACCTCAACTCCACTTTCCCGCCCTATCCCCATATCCCTTGATTCCCTCAGTGTCCGGAAATCTGCCCTACATCTCTGGTATGATCATTCATTTGGTTTTCTTTCCATCCAATGAACCTTAGTCAGGCCAGGAGGACAGGCTGAAGACCTGATGCTCGGCCTCTGCCAAGAAACAACAAGGATGATTCCAATTGTATGATGGAGGAGCTTTGAGGAAAGAGACCAATTCCAATAAAATAATCTGCTGGGCAGGGTGGTGGAGATGCAGACTTCAGGGATAGTCAAGAGTTGGATGCTAAACTGGGAGAGTTGAAATACTAGAAGGAATAGGGCCAAAGAACAACTTGTATTTATATAGCGCCTTTAGTATGGGAAAATGTCCCAAGGCGCTTCACAGGAGTATTCTAAGACAAAAAATTTGACACCGAGCCACATAAGGAGAAATTAGGGCAGGTGACCAAAAGCTTGGTCAAAGAGGTAGGTTTTAAGGAGCGTCTTAAAGGAGGACAGAGAGGCGGAGAGGTTTTGGCAGAGAATTCCAGAGTTTAGGGCCTAGGCAACAGAAGGCACGGCCTCTGGAATTCTCTGCCAAAACCTCTCCGCCTCTCTACCTCTCTGTCCTCCTTTAAGACGCTCGGTAAGGGATTTGGCAGCAAAATTTGCCTCACTTTAATGGTTAATCACTGGAAAATAGAAAGACTTGCATTTCTATAGCGCCTTTCATGACCTCAGGACATCCCAAAGTGCTTCACAGCCAATGAAATACTTCTGAAGTGGAGTCACTGTTGAAATGTGGGAAACGCAGCAGCTAATTTGCGCACAGCAAGCTCCCACAAACAGCAATGTGATAATGACCAGATAATCTGTTTTTTTTAGTGATGTTGATTGAGGGATAAACATTGGCCAGGACAATTCCCCTGCTCTTCAAAATAGTGCCCGTGGGATCTTTTACACCACCTGAGAGGGCAGACGGGGCCTCGGTTTAACGTCTCATCCGAAAGACGGCACCTCCGACAGTGCGGCACTCCCTCAGTACTAGATTTTTGTGTTCAAGTCTCTGGAGTTGAACCCACAGCCTTCTGACTCAGAGGCAAGAGTGCTACCCCTGAACCACTATAGAAATACTGCTCTGAGTTAATGGGGGCGCTATTCCTTCAGGTGTATGTCTAGAAATTAAAAAATATTTGAACATTTCAACTTGCTTTGTGACCTCAACCCGTCCTGTTCCAGTTTTTACCTTTGGGTAAATATTTAAGTGCAGAAAAATAAGAATAAAAATAAAAAATCAAAGGTGGCTGGGAGAGGGGTAGCCTTGTGAGTCATGGACCTTCCCACTGAGCTCTTGTTTCAATCCCTCTTGTTACACGTTTCAGATTCCAATGGAGGTCACTGTCCCGGGGGATTTGTACTCGATTCAGCCTCGTACTGTGCAGGTAGGCTCTCGTCGTTGTTGTTGTTGTTATTACAGTTACTAAGATTGAATTAAAATAGTCTGGTCAACCAGGAGAGATTCTGCTCGCTCTCTGCCTGTAAGTGAACCCATGTGGAATGGGTTTTGGGGGTAGTTTCAAGCCAGTGGGCATCGGCCCACATTACAAAACTCTCTCTCTCTGGTTCATCACCCATTGGCGGTAAATCAAGGGCTGGTGTGAAAAACAGAAAACGTTGCGTCAGTGCAGGAGGAGATGCTGTTTTGAGGTTGGGCCTGAAGCACGTTTATTGAGCAACACAGAGAGAGGTTTAAACTGTGATGCCAACACTGGGGGTCCGAAGTGGAAAAGTGTTCTGTACCCCAGCACTAGCGTCCCTCACCGATACTTTGGAAGCTACATTTGTCCTTGGGGATGTGGGGGACACCGGCAAAGGCTGCATTGATTGCTGCGCCCGAGGTGCCCTGGGCTAGGTGGTGTGGGCCTTGCCCTTGAAGCGCCTGCAGTGATGGTGTTTCCACGATGGGGTTAGGCAGGGGAATTCCAGGATATTGACCCGGCGACTGTCAAGGAATGATGATATGTGAAAGAAAGAAAGACTTGCATTTCTAGCGCGCCCTTTCACCACCTCGGGACGTCCCAAAGCGCTTCACAGCCAACGAAGTGCTTTTTTTTTTGAAGTGTAGTCGCTGTTGTAATGTGGGAAACGCCTTCTCGATGGTAGATGTCACAACAGGCTGTTTAACCAACTAACCTGATTGGAATAAGGAAACATAAGGAACATAAGACGTAGGAGCAGGAGTCGGCCATTAGGCCCCTCGAGCCTGCTCCGCCATTCAACAAGATCATGGCTGACCTGATCTTGGCCTCAACTCCACTTCCCTGCCCGCTCCCCATAACCCTTGACTCCCTTATCATTCAAAAATCTGTCTATCTCCACCTTAAATATATTCAATGACCCAGCGTCCACAGCTCTCTGGGGAAGAGAATTCCAAAGATTCACCACCCTCAGAGAGAAGAAATTCCTCCTCATTTCCAATTTAAATGGGTGCCCCCTTATTCTGAAACTATGCCCCCGAGTTCTAGATTCCCCCACGAGGGGAAACATCCCCCCTGCCTCTACCCTGTCAAGCCCCCTCAGCATCTTATATGTTTCAAAGTAAGGTGCTGGAAAGCCTTTGGTTGCTGTGATTTTTTTCATGGTCTGGGCACGTCCCATTATCCCATGTTTCTTCCTCTCCTCTCTTCATGTTTGCGTAGAAGCTATGCAGTGTGACAGAGTTGAATTATTGGGTTTTCACCTCATCTGCTTTAGGCCGTCTTATGCGCCCGGCAGTTGCCTTCTGTATTTTGCACGTTAAATGCCGTAACATGTTATCCTGTCCATCGATGATTAGATGCGACTTATTTTGCGCTTAATATTGGCTGGAATTTGTTAAGTCCAGTCAAACTGCAGTATCAGGGAGCGACTACCCAGTGAGCCTTGCTGGCAAGGGCATATCTGGGTGCCGCCTAAATACAGAGTCAGGTTCAGGTGTGGTGCTTCTGTGGTTGAATAGCTGCTGACTCTCCAGGCTCATAGGTGAAGAACTGGCCCCTGGACGAGATACTGGAGGGCTGCCGGAGCCCGTGGAACCATCACCCCAGCAGGTCTCACGGGGTCATCGGGAGAGCAGAGAAAGTTGGGGAACAAATTAGATGGTTAGCAATAAATGTTGTAACGTTTGTTGAGGTGGGGGTGGGGGGGTGGGCAGGGGGTCCCACGCTGATTCTAGTTCAGTCGCGTCGTAAGAGCAGTTTACGCCTCATAACTCCATACTGTGTGAGAGAGTCGAGAGGCTCGTGCTTATAGCCTGACTAATTCTTGCCCACGAACACTCATGCAGTCTCTCTCTGGATGTTAGCAGAACTGAGAGGTTAGAACTATCGGGAAAAGGCTGGACAAGCTGGGGGCTCTTTTATCCAGAGAAGACTGAGGGGTGAGCTAATAGAGGTCTTTAAAATTATGAAGTGGTTTGATGAGTAAGACATAGATAATATGTTTCCACTTGTGGGGAATCAAAACCTAGAGGCCATAATTATAAGATAGTCACTAATAAATCCAATAAGGAATTCAGGAGAAACTTCTTTACCCAGAGAGTGGTGAGAATGTGGAACTCGCTACCACAAAGAGTAGTTGAGGCGAATAGCAGAGATGCATTTAAGGAAAAGCTGGATAAGTACATGAGGGAGAAAGGAATAGAAGGTTATGTTGATGGGGTTCGATGAAGAAGGCTGGTGTGGAGCATAAACACCAGCACCGACCAGTTGGGCCGAATGGCCTGTTTCTGTGCTATAATTTCTGTGACATTCTCTGCCCTTGTTTGTTCAGATGAGAATGAGTGCAGCACGGGGAGCCCCTGTTCACACACCTGCCACAACGCCATAGGCAGCTTCTCCTGCGCTTGTCCCACTGGCTTTACTGTGGCACTCAATGGGAGAACCTGTGAAGGTAAGCGATGCCCGAGGGGATGGGGAGAATCTCCTGTGGTATTTATAAACTGTTGTTGTTGTTAGCGGAAAATCTGGCACGTGCGTAAAGAGGGGAAAATATCCCCTCTGTGTTTACACCAAGAACGCAAGAGATACTGCGTCTGCTCCTCAACATTCTGTATCAATCCGCAAAGTCTGTACGGGATAGTAGCAGTGAAGCTTCATGCAGCCCGTGGAGCTCTGTCCCAGGCAGTGTTGGTGAAGAATGACACAATCCTTCTCCTGTCTGTAGCGCTTTCCCCAGCGAGTGTCCTCTAGTTCTACGCTCACGGTCTAAGTCCAATAGCCTAGTTACACCTACATCATCTGTGTTTTAAGACCTGGATCATCTCCTCTGATGGTCCTCTTTTCTCCATTATTGGCAGATATCGATGAATGCCAGCTCGGGACCCACATGTGTCGCTTTGGGCAAGACTGTCAGAATGAAGCAGGTTCATACCGCTGTCTGGTGCGATGTGGAATTGGTTTCAAGCAGTCCACAGAAGGAGCTAGTTGTGAAGGTAAAGGAAGTGTGCAAAACGTGTGAACTGTATGAAAGGATCCGGAGTCTCATCCGTAGAAAAAAACCAATCAAGCCGGTGAATCGATGAGCTGTGCCAGAGTGGTGGGGTCCACCTGCAAACTCACCGTTCCCCATAAGATCCCACAGCCATGATGGTCAAAAACCAGAGTGTGGGTCAGCAACCTCTCCACCACTTCCCCTCCACCCCCCCCGCTCCCCTCCTCACCTCCACACCTCTCCTCTCCCCCTCCTCCTCCTCATCTTCCTCCCCTCAACCTGTGCCCCTCCCCTCCAGCTCCTCCTCCCCCCCGCTCCCCTCCACACCTCTCCTCCTCCCCTCTCTCCCCCTCTACCTCCTCCACCCGGCTCCCCTCCATACCTCTCCCCCTCACCTCTCCTCCTCTCCTTCTCCTCTCCTCCTCCTCCTCCCCTCAAACACTTCCCCTCCACCTCCTTCCCCGCTCCCCTCCACACCTCTCCTTCTCCTCCTCTCCTCTCCTTCTCCTCCCCGCCTCTCCTTCTCTCCACTTCCCCTCCACCTCGCCTCCGCTCCCCTCCACACCTCTCCTCCTCTCCTTCCTCCTCTCCCCCTCCTCCCCTCAACCTGTTCCCCTCCCTCCTCCTCCTTCCTTCTCCTCCCCTCAACCTGTTCCCCTCCCCTCCTCCTCCCTCCTTCCTTCTCCCCCCTCCTCCTTCCCTTCTCCTCCTCCCCCCTCCCTACTCCTCCTCCTCCTCCCCCCTCCCCTCTCCTCCTCCTCCTCCCTCTCCTCCTCCTCCTCCTCCCTCTCCTCCTCCTCCTCCTCCCTCTCCTCCTCCTCCTCCTCCTCCTACACTTTCTTGACTTCCCGATCCCGGCTAATAGTCAATGACAGAAGCAGAGGTTTATGGGAGTAGATGACATCTCTTTCTTTCAGCTGACGATCTTCCTGATGCCTCTGATAATAAAGAGGAGGACTGGATTTAAAGTTGAGATTACCATTGGATTTATTGCCATTTAATTCTGTTTGGTTCACCATTCATCCTGTATAATATATTAGGGGGAAAAAACTGTCGTGTGGCACTGAGGATTCTAAGAAAGAAAGACTTGCATTTATATAGCGTCTTTCACGACCACCGGACGTCCCAAAGCGCTTTACAGCCAATGAAGTGCTTATTGAAGTGCAGTCACTGTTGTAATGTAGGAAACGCAGCAGCCAATTTGCGCACAGCAAGCTCCCACAAACAGCAATGTGATAAGGTCCATCTGTTTTCGTGATGTTGATTGAGGGATAAATATTGGCCTGGACACCGGGGAGAACTCCCCTGCTCTTCTTCGAAATAGTGGCCATGGGATCTTTTACATCCACCTGAGGGAGCAGACGGGGCCTCGGTTTAACGTTTCATCTGAAAGACGGCACCTCCGACAGTGCAGCACTCCCCCAGCACTGCACTGGGAGTGTCAACTTGGATTATGGACTCAAGTCTCTGTGAGCGGGGCTTGAACCCACAACCTTCTGACTCAGAGGCGAGAGCACTGCCCACTGAGCTAAGCCAAGGCTGACACCTAGATCAGGAAGATCTCCGCTAGGGCAGTAATAAGGTCCACTACCATTAGCCTCAGTGCCCTGGGTTAAGAAAGGAAGATAAACAGTCTGGTTCAGCGAACCGGGAGTAAATTCTTACAAAATATTCCACTCTGCAGTTGTTCTCTGTCTCCTGTGCTGGAGGCACTGGCTCTTGCTGGAGTGAAGTGCTGCCGATACTGGCAATCTTCTGGTACCTCACCTCAGTGGCCGTTCTTCACCTGTGAACCAACACAGTGAGTATCAGTGGGATATTCAACCATGAGGAACACCACAGCCACTCCTGACCCTGATCCTGTCCTCATTCGATCGCCTTGACCATGCAGTGGGAGTCACTGGATGACGCACCGACCGAGAGCACCGGGGGCACTACGTCCGACTGTAGGATCCCTCTCGCTGTCCTGGCTGAGATCAGCAAACTCCGCTCATACCAGGCCTCGGCCCACAAACGTGGTTTAATAACAACAACAACAACAACTTACATTTATATAGCGTCTTTAACGTAGCAAAACGTCCCAAGGTGCTTCACAGGAGCGATTATCAAACAAAATTTGACACCGAGCCACATAAGGATAAATTAGGGCAGGTGATCAAAAGCTTGGTCAAAGAGGTAGGTTTTAAGGAGCGTCTTAAAGGAGGAAAGAGAGGTAGAGAGGCGGAGAGGTTTAGGGAGGGAATTCCAGAGATTAAGAAGGCACGGCCGCCAATGGTTGAACGATTATAATCAGGGATGCTCAAGAGGCCAGAATTAGAGGAGTGCAGATATCTCAGGGAGTTGTGGGGCTGGAGGAGATTACAGAGATAGGGAGGGGTGAGGCCATGGAGGGATTTGAAAACAAGGATGAGAATTTTAAAATCGAGGTGTTGCTTAACCGGGAGCCAATGTAGGTCAGCGAGCACAGGGGGTGATTTATTTTTATTTAACTCGATTTCTCTTTCATTTTTCCTTTTAGATATTAATGAATGTGAGGCGTCAGCCGGCCCACCGTGTCATCAGCGCTGCCTCAATGCCATTGGCACCTATCGGTGTGCGTGTGAGCCCGGTTACCAGCTCCAGGGACAGCGCTGCGTCGGTCAGTATCTATTCCACAGTCCGAAGGCCGTTTTTGGCCTCCAATTATATCTTTTTCTCTCTCTCCAAAAAAACTCCCTAGAAAAGACAGCCAATCACGAAAAGGAATCAAGAGGTATTTACTGAAGAGCTGAGAAGGCTGCAATGTTGCTTAGAATCGCACAGAAACAGGCCATTCGGCCCAGCTGGTGTTCATGCTCCACACCGTCCTCCTCCCACCCTACTTCACCCTATCAACATATCCTTCTATTCCTTTCTCCCTCATGTGTTTATCCAGCTTCCCCTTAAATGCATCTATGCTATTCACCTCAACTACTCCTTGTGGTAGCGAGTTCCACATTCTCACCACTCTCTGGGTGTCTCAAAGCGCTTTACAGCCAATGAAGTACTTTTTGAAGTGGAGTCACTGTTGTAATGTGGGAAACCCGGCAGCCAATTTGCACACAGCAAGCTCCCACAAACAGCAATGTGATAATGACCAGAGAATCTGGGTTTTTTTGTTATGTTGGTTGAGGGATAAATATTGGCCAGGACACCAGGGATAACTCCCCTGCTCTTCTTCGAAATAGTGGCCATTGGATCTTTTACGTCCATCTGAGAGAGCAGACGAAGCCTTGGTTTAATGTCACATCCAAAAGACGGCACCTCTGACAGTGCAACACTCCCTCAGCACTGCACTGGAGTGTCAGCTTAGTTGTATGTGCTCAAGTCCCTGGAGTAGGACTTTGAACCCACAACCTTCTGACTCAGAGGCGAGGGTGCTGCCCACTGAGCCACAGCTGACACTGAAATTTCTAAGAAATTTCTCCTTAATTCCCTATTGGATTTATTAGTGACCATCTTATATTTATGGCCCCTAGTATTTGGTCTCCCCCACAAGTGGAAACATCTTCTCTACGTCTACCCTATCGAACCCTTTCATAATCTTAAAGACCTCTATCAGGTCTCCCCTCTGCCTTCTCTTTTTTAAGAGAAAAGAGCCCCAGCCTGTTCAGTCTTTCCTGATATTTATAACCTCTCAGTCCTAGTATCATTCCAGTAAATCTTTTTTTGCACCTCCGCCAGTGCCTCGATATCCGTGTTATAATGTGGAGGCCAGGTGTTGAGCTTGTCACCGTGACATCGTGTGCAAGCGATGTTACAACACCTGAGTGAAACGGTTGGTATCGGAGAGTTAGGCGTCTGTAATGAGGGAGAAAGCTTGATCAGTAAAGTTTACAGGATGGTGGTGCTTCTATAAACCCAATTACCCAGGGAGGAGGGGTGGAGCGGGGGATGTGAATTCACACCGCTGAGCTCTGACTGACGCCAAACGCGTAACACATTGCGTGACTGAGTTAGGCACCCTCTTTAAAGCTGCAGCAGGCACTGTATATTCAGAGGGTTTATCTTTCCAATCGCAGACATCAATGAGTGCAGCATGAACGTGTGCCGGCCAGACCAGCAGTGCCAGAACACCGAGGGAGGGTACCAGTGCACCGAGAGCTGCCCTCACGGCACCATGCGGCTACCCAGCGGAACCTGTGGCGGTAAGTACCACGCACAGCCCGCCGAGCATCAGGGGAAAGCTCTTCCCCGCTAACTCTTTCCCACAATGGTTTTTCAAACCAGCCTCTCCCATGAGCTCCGTTTTATTTTGATGTTCGTGGATAGAAACGAAAGGCTCGCAATCGCGGTTTGCCGATATTGGGGAATGAGCACTTAACGTGTTGACGCGCGATTTTTTTTCCTACTCTCCCTAAACTTCAGCTCATCCGAAACGTGGCTGCCCTTATCTTAAGCCGCACCAAGTCCCGTTCACCCCCTCACCCCCTGTGCTTCTGGTCCGCCAACGCCTCGATTTTAAAAGTCTCATTCTCATGTTCAAAATCCCTCCGTGGCCTCACCCCTCCCTATCTCTGTGATCTCCTGCAGCCCTACAACCCTCTGAGATCTCTGCGCTCCTCCAACTCTGGCCTCTTGCGCATCGCCGATTTCCTTCGCCCCCCACCATTGGCGGCCGTGCCTTCAGCCATCTAGGCCCTAAGCTCTGGGATTCTCTCCCTAAACCTCTCCACCTTTCTCTCCTCCTTGAAGACGCACCTTAAAACCGACCTCTTTGACCAAGCGGTTTGGGTCACCTGCCCTAATGTGAAGTCTGCCAATTGGGTTTAGCATCAATTTGAAGAATTTAACAGTCTCAAGTGACATTGCATCCCAGACATTGCCCAACAGTGCTGGGTTTGACCCTTGACATTGTGATGGTTGGTTGCTGATTCCTCTCCCATGTCCATTCGGAGAGAGCGGAATATTCTACTTTCCCAGTTCTCCCACGGCTGTTTCTCCCTGTAGACGTCGACGAGTGCAAAGCAGGGACCCACATGTGCCGCTACAACCAGAAGTGTGAGAACACGGTGGGAAGTTACCACTGCAGCTGCCCTCGGGGTTACCGGTCGCAGGGGATGGGAAGACCATGTCTGGGTAAGTGGCTGAGAGAGCGAGAGGGGGGTGGTGGAGGGGGAAGGAATCGAGGACGGAGGCTCAGAAGGGCCCTAATCCTGGTGGATGTGCTGCAGTTTCCACCATTTTTTGTTTTGAACCAGGTCCGAGGGAAGGTTGTCGCCCTGGCGCACTCGCGCGCGCCCCCTAGTGGTGGGATGTAACGTGGCACCGGTGGAGCCCGGGCACCAGGTTGTCTGTCTGGGCTGGGGTTGCCAACACTGGTTGGACGTATTCCTGGAGGGATCGTCACATGACATTCCGGCCTCCAAACACGCTCCCGCCATTGGTCGCCGACACGTCCACCCTGGCAGCTCCCCGCCTACCCACGGCCAATCGGAAAGCGGACAGCCTCTTCGTTATCCGATTGGATGATTCTTGACTGTCAGTCAAACGGCCTTCATTTCCCCCGTCTCTAATACTTTTATAACTAACAAACAAAAATGTTCAAAGAAAATGGGGGGGGGTGGGTGCGGGGGAAAACACATTTTCTTTGTGCAGATTAACCAGAGACTCCAGGGCAATCCTGGAGCATTGGCAACCCTAGTCTCGGCTTTCAGCAATGGAAGGTGTGACCTGTGGCAACCGGAAAAGGAGGATAAATATTCTCCATATAAAATAAAAGTCACATTGACAGTGAGGCTTCCTCTCTAAAGGTGGGGCTGCTGATAGCACTGCCTCTTTAAAGGGGGTCCTGATACATACTAGAGAATGTTGTGAAGCACTTTACACCCCCCTCCCCATTGCCTGTGAGTTATTTTGTTCTACTTTAAGCGTTTTGAAAAGAGACTCTGAGATCCCGACAGATCTCAGGGCACCACCTGTCAACCAAGGGGTCTTGCCATGACGACGGGTGGAGCAGGAGCCCACGTGGATTTAGCCACTCTCTAGGTTAAATATTCAAAATCAGCAGTGAAGGAGGCTCGAGTCCTTAAAGAGCTTGCTGGAAATGTGAGTGCGCCGCGTGGATAGTGTTCCTGTTTTGCCGATGTTTCCAATGAAAAATACTTGATTGAATCCACTGTGTACCCCCCGCCCCTCTCACTCCCTTGCACTAGATGTGGATGAATGCCAACAGCTGCCCAGGCCCTGTGTCTACCAGTGCCGAAACCTGGCCGGCAGCTACCAGTGCTTGTGTCCTCCTGGGAAGCAGCTCCTGGCCGACGCCAAGTCCTGCGCTGGATTGGAAAAGCCTAAGCTGAACAACGGCACCATCGCGAGTTTCAGGCCGCAGCTCGTCTCCATCGGTCAGTTCAGCCACAGCCAGCAGACCGGCCAGAACCAGGTTAACCCCTTCTACACCTGGCTGGGGTGGAAAACGAATAGGGAATTTGAGATACAAGACAACAGGAAGCCCTGTCCCACTGGATACAGAGAGAGAAATGGGGTGTGTACAGGTAGGTAATGCTTTCAGCAAGAAATTCTGATTTATTAATTCATTGTTCCCAATGGACTTCTCTTTAGCATAATTCCATACTTTAGCACCATCAATATCCTGGGGGGGTCACCATTGACCAGGAATTAAACTGGACCAGCCACATAAATACTGTGGCTACAAGAGCAGGTCAGAGGCTGGGTATTCTGCGGCGAGTGTCTCACCTCCTGACTCCCCAAAGCCTTTCCACCATCTATAAGGCACAGGTCAGGAGTGTGATGGAATACTCTCCACTTGCCTGGATGAGTGCAGCTCCAACAACACTCAAGAAGCTCGACATCATCCAGGACAAAGCAGTCCGCTTGATTGGCGACCCCATCCACCACCTTAAACATTCACTCCCTCCACCACCGGCGTACCGTGGCTGCAGTGTGTACCATCTACAAGATGCACTGCAGCAACTCGCCAAGGCTTCTTCGGCAGCACCTCCCAAACCCGCGACCTCTACTACCTAGAAGGACAAGGGCAGCAGGCGCATGGGAACACCACCACCTCCAAGTTCCCCTCCAAGTCACACACCATCCTGACTTGGAAATATATCGGCCGTTCCTTCATCGTCGCTGGGTCAGAATTCTGGAACTCCCTCCCTAACAGCACTGTGGGAGTACCTTCACCACACGGACTGCAGCATTTCAAGAAGGCGGCTCACCACCACCTTCTCAAGGGGCGACTAGGGATGGGCAATAAATGCTGACCTTACCAGCGACGCCCACATCCTGTGAATGAATACATTTTTTTAAAACATATCTATGGAAACTAAAAAATGCCGGCTGGGATTCCCTTGTTGCTGAATGTATGAGTTGTGCTTAACTTTTGGTTTAGGGTTATGGGCACGTGAGGGTAAGAAAATAAAGAATGGAAGGGGGAGTGAGAGAATTGAAGAGAAAGAGAAGATGAATAAAGATGAGAAGAGAAAAAATAGATTAAAGTAACAAAATTGCAAATGAAATAAAAATGAAAACGCAAGTATAATGTAGAAGGCCATCGGCAGCAGAAAGAGCAAAGACAGGTAACATTTCAGTGAAAGCCGCTCCATCAGAATCCAGAGACAGAAAGAGTCAGAAAAGAGAAACAGCAAGAAAATGAAAGGGAATCGGGCGATGCAGGGGGAGAGGGGAGACGGGTGTTGGGGAGACGGGTGTTGGGGAGACGGGTGTTGGGCAGACGGGTGTTGGGGAGACGGGTGTTGGGGAGACGGGTGTTGGGGAGACGGGTGTTGGGGAGACGGGTGTTGGGGAGACGGGTGTTGGGGCCTCAACCAACGTTCCCGCTAATTTGTTTTTGGCCCATTCACAGTTTCGCGCATGCGCGTAATTTAACATTGGAAAAGCCGGACCCGGGCTGCACGGGACCGGCAGAGAGCTGCGCAGCTTCGAAGAAACGTTGACCTCAACTATTCACCGTATTTATTAATGACTTAGATGATGGCATCGAGAGCCACATATCCAAGCTTGCCGATGACACAGAGATAGGCGGCATTGTAAGAAGTGTAGATGGAAGCATAAGATTACAAAGAGATATTAATAGATTAAACGAATGGACAATACTGTGGCAAATGGATTTCAATGATAAATCAGAGTACTTTTGAAATGGTGAAAAACTAGAAACAGTGGAGGTCCAAAGAGACTTGGGGGTCCAGGTACCGAGATCATTAAAATGTCATGAACAGGTACTGAAAATAATCAAAGGCTGATGGAATGCTGGCCTTTATATCTAGAGGACAAGAATACAAGGGGGTAGAAGTTATGCTGCAGCTATACAAAACCCTGGTTAGACAACACCTGGAGCACTGTGAGCAGTTCTAGGCACCACACCTTAGGAAGGATATACTGGCCTTGGAGGGAGTGCAGCGTAGGTTTACCAGAATGATACCAGGACTCCAAGGGTTAAATTACGAGGAGTGATTACACAAACTAGGGTTGTAATCTCTGGAATTTAGACGGTTAAGGGGTAATTTGACCAAAGTTTGCAAGATATTGAGGAGAACTGATAGGATAAGTAGAGAGAAACTATTTCCGCTGGTTGGTGAGTCTCGGACTAGGGGGGCAGAGTCAAAAAATTAGAGAGCCAGGCCTTTTAGGAGTGAAGTTAGGAAACACTTCTACACACAAAGGGTGGTAGAGGTTTGGAACTCTCTTCCACAAACGACAATTGACGCGAGGTCGATTGTTGATTTTAAATCTGAGATCGATAGCTTTTAGTTAACCAGGGTTATTAAGGGATATGGGGCAAAGGCAGGTATATAGAGTTGGGCCGCAGATCAGCCACGATCTCAGTGAATTGTGGAACAGGCTCGAGGGGCTGAATGGCCTGTTCCTATGTTCCTAATTGGTCAGTCTTCTCCGCAACCACTGGCAGTGCTACAGCTTCATTGTCCAGCAGATGGCGCCATTGGTCAACCAAATCTGCCCAGCCCGGAAATGCAACAACCAGAAGGCACTCTGACCGGCAGAAAATACTTAAATGGGTTACTTTACATCGACAGTGCAAGTAGATTAACTCCGTGATTAAGGGATTACATTTGCTCTCAGTGAGGTGTCGGCACGTGCGAAATTCCAGTGCGCTGCAAAGCGTGTCGTGTGTTGCAATTAAAGCCCCTTTAAAGTCACGGAACTGCTACACTGTACCGCATCCATGTGACAGTTCCACTTCCCACCAGCCACTGCTGTCACCTCTTGAAATGACACTGCCCAATCGGCACTGAATATACGGGAGAGTTTCGTGCTGTCAACTTAGGCCTCCTCGGACACTGGGATCCAACTGCTCAAACTGGGTGAAGATCTGAAATATAAACAGAGAATTCTGGAAACGCTCGGCAGGTCGGGCAGCCTCTGTGGAGAGAGAACCAGAGTTAACGTTTCAGGTCGGTGACCTTCTGTCAAAACTGGAAAAAGTTAGGGATGTAACAGGTTTTTAAGCAAGTACAGAGCCTGGTTAAGTGTGGGAGAAGGGGAGGGGAAACACAAAAGGGAAGGTCTGTGATAGTTTTACTACGTTAAAGGTGCTATATAAATGCAAGTTGTTGATAGGGTAGAAGGCAGGTGATTAAATGGCAAAAGGGTGATGGTGCAAGATAAAAGGTGGTGGAAATAAGGACATAAGAACTAGGAGCAGGAGTAGGCCATACGGTCCCTCGAGCCTGCTCCATTCCTTCTTCTTAGGCAGTCCCTCGGAACCGAGGATGACTTGCTTCCACATTAAAAATGAGTTCTCGGGTGACTGATGAGTCCAATGCGGGACCTACAGTCTCTGTCACGGGTGGGGCAGACGGTGGTTGAAGGGGCGGGTGGGTGGGGTGCTTGGGTTGACGTGCGCTCCTTCCGCTGCCTGCGCTTGGCTTCCGCTTGCTCCCGGCGAAGAGACTCGCGGTGTTCGCCGCCTTCCCGGATGCTTCTCCTTCACTTTGTGCGGTCTTGGGCCAGGGATTCCCAGGTGTCGGTGGGGATGTTGCACTTTTTCAAGGAGGCTTTGAGGGTGTCCTTGAAGCGTTTCCTCTGCCCACCTGGGGCTCTCTTGCCGTGCCGGAGCTCCGAGTAGAGCGCTTGTTTTGGGAGTCTCGCATCGGGCATGCGGACAATGTGACCCGT
Organism: Squalus acanthias; assembly: GCA_030390025.1. Taxonomy (NCBI): domain Eukaryota; kingdom Metazoa; phylum Chordata; class Chondrichthyes; order Squaliformes; family Squalidae; genus Squalus; species Squalus acanthias. The sequence continues at coordinate 89,794,913 of CM059438.1, forward strand.
CCATCAGAGCTGATCGAGCCTGGTCAAAGCTTCGATGCTGGGGATGTTGGCCTGAGCGAGAACACTGACGTTGGTGCGCCTATCCTGCCAATGGATTTGCAGGATCTTGCGGAGGCAGCGTTGGTGGTACCTCTCCAGTGCTTTGAGGTGCCTGCTGTACATGGTCCATGTCTCTGAGGCATACAGCAGGGCGGGTATCACTGCTGCTCTGTAGACCATGAGCTTGGTGCCGGGTTTGAGGTCCTGGTCTTCAAACACTCTCTTTCCCAGGCGACCGAAGGCTGCACTGACACAATGAAGGCGGTGTTGGACTTCGTCATCGACGTCTCCTCCATTCAGTAAGATCATGGCTGATCTTCTACCTAAACTCCACTTTCCTGCTCTATCCCCATATCCCTTGATTACCTTAATATCCAAAAATCAATCGATCTCTGTCTTGAATATACTCAATGACTGAGCCTCCACAGCCCTCTGGGGTAGAGAATTCCAAAGATTCACCACCCTCTGAGTGAAGAAATTGCTCCTCATCTCAGTCCTAAATGGTCGACCCCTTATTCTGAGACTGTGACCCCTGGTTGTAGACTCCCCAGCCAGGGGAAACATCCTCCCAGCATCTACCCTGTCAAGCCCTCGAAGAATTTTATATGGGGCAAGTAAAGAAACAAAAGGTCTGGTTTGGAACAGGTTTGTGATTTTTACGTACAGATATAGAGATGGTTGAGAGCCAAGTGCGACATTGGGGCTCCTCGGGTGCTGAGACCATGGACATGTCAAACTAAGGAGATTGGCTGGTCCACAAAGCTTCCTGTCGGAGGAGGATTTTATGAGGGTGAGGACTCGGCCAAGTGCCAAAGGTGGGAGGTGTTACCGAATTTACTGGGGATTCAGGGGCTGCTTTCGGCCCTCAGACGGCTGGGCCTGTCACAGACCCATCATTCATTCTGTTTCGATCTAAAATATAACCACTATACTAAGATTAGCATTACGTATATTAATAAATGCAAGTGATTGTTCAGTACGAGGCTAAGTTGGAAGATTAGGGTCAGGATGTATAACGTGAGGTTAGATAACTCGCTGGAGTTTCATTTGATTTATCTCTGGCAGGCCACGCGTCCCGTGTTGAACTGGAAAGTCTGTTTTTGGGGGTGTCCGCCGCAGTAACCGGGCCCGTGTCACGTTTCATCAATCGATGCGCACAATCGGTTCCCATTTTGTGCACATTCAGTCGGAGGGTTTTTGCTCCCAGTTTCGGTCTCAGCGCAGGATGCTCGGTGAGAATTTGGGACCGTGAGAGAATTTGCGAAACTTTTCCTTAAAACTCATACAACGTTCGGAGCCCATTACAGCCTTGGGCCCCATCAGTCTGGACTGGATCTAAACACAGAATGGGCCAATCCCATTGCGCCACTCACCGCTTTTTGTTAAGCGCCAGTTTAGGAGCTGGATTCAAGCAGAACGTGATGGGAATTATTATTTTATCGCCTCCTCTCCCCTCAGCACAGTGCTCCTCACTTAAGAAAGACTTGCCTTTATATAGCGCCTTCCACGACCTCAGGACGTCCCAAAGCGCTTTACAGCCAATGAAGTACTTTTGAAGTGTTGTAATGTGCCGTTTTGTGCGATTAAACAATGTGGGCAACTGAGAGCAAATGAAAGAAGTGGGAAAGAAATGTTACTTGAGTTGTGAACCGGAATCTCGAGTGATGTGACCCGCGGGTGTCCAGCGCTGTGGCTGATTGGCGTGTGTGGGTTTCTTTTTTAAATTCCAGACATCAACGAATGCCAGACTTGGAATTTCTGCCAACACGATTGCAGGAACACACAGGGCAGCTACCACTGCGTGTGCCCGTCCGGGTACAGACTGCTGCCCAATGGTAGAAACTGCCAGGGTAAGTGCCTGTCGCTGGTAAACAACACGTGCGGAGGATGGTGCTCGCCATGGCAACCGCTGGTTCCTCGCGGTTTTACCCCATCGGTGAAATAACCTGCTTTTTTTTCCCGCTCTCTGATTTTCTCCTGAAGGTGCCCACTCCTGGCTGGTCAGTCACTTGTCTTTGTGTGTGTGTATCTGTGTCTGTCAGTGTCTGTCTGTCAGTGTCTGTCTGTGAGTATCTGTGTCTGTGAGTATCTGTGTCTGTGTCAGTGTGTGTGTCTGTATGTGTCAATGTTTGTGTCTGTGTCTGTCAGTGTGTGTCTGACAATGTCTGTCTGTGTCAGTGTGTGTCCAGATGGTCGGTAGGCTATTCGACTGTGGAAAGCATCATGGCCAATTTGGATTCTGCGCTCACTCAATATCCAGCACCAGTTAGGAGAGATCAGGAGAGGGAGCTGCTGTTGGATAGCCCCTCTTTAATCAGGGGCACTGAGATTAGTTCATTCAGCAGCCACCAGGAACGGAACCTGCAGACCCGGTCGGTATGGCATTTATAAACTGAGCCAACAGATCCAATACAGAGGGGTCTTTCTGCTTCACCCCCAACCCCCCGCCTCCCCCCATCCAACATGGTCATGGTGTGATGTGGCAGCGTAACAATGAACAATGTCCTGGAGCAGTAACGGATTGGTCCGTACCTCCCAATTCCTCACACCCTCCCTCACTCCCTCACACCCTCCCTCACACCCTCCCTCACTCCCTCCTCACTCGCTCCCCCCTCACTCCCTCCCCCCTCACTCCCTCCCCCCTCACTCGCTACCCCCTCACTCGCTCCCCCCTCACTCGCTCCCTCCTCACTCGCTCCCTCCTCACTCACTCCTCACTCCCTCCCCCCTCACTCCCTCCCCCCTCACTCCCTCCCCCCTCACTCGCTCCCCCTCACTCCCTCCTCACTCGCTCCCCCCTCACTCCCTCCCCCCTCACTCGCTCCCCCCTCACTCCTCCCTCACTCCCCCCTCACTCGCTCCCCCCTCACTCGCTCCCTCCTCACTCGCTCCCTCCTCACTCTCTCCCTCCTCACTCGCTCCCCCCTCACTCGCTCCCTCCTTACTCGCTCCCTCCTCACTCGCTCCCCCTCACTCGCTCCCTCCTCACTCGCTCCCCCCTCACTCGCTCTCTCCTCACTCGCTCCCCCCTCACTCGCTCCCTCCTCACTCCCTCCCCCCTCACTCGCTCCCCCCTCACTCGCTCCCTCCTCACTCGCTCCCCCCCTCACTCGCTCCCCCTCACTCGCTCCCTCCTCACTCGCTCCCCCCTCACTCGCTCCCCCCCTCACTCGCTCCCTCCTCACTCCCTCCCCCTCACTCCCTCCCTCCTCACTCCCTCCCCCCTCACTCCCTCCCCCTCACTCCCTCCCTCCTGACTCGCTCCCCCCTCACTCGCTCCCCCCTCACTCGCTCCCTCCTCACTCGCTCCCGCCTCACTCGCTCCCCCCCTCACTCGCTCCTCCCTCACTCCCTCCCCCCTCACTCCCTCCCCCCTCACTCGCTCCCCCCTCACTCGCTCCCCCCCTCACTCGCTCCCTCCTCACTCCCTCCCCCCTCACTCGCTCCCCCCTCACTCGCTCCCCCTCACTCGCTCCCTCCTCACTCGCTCCCCCCCTCACTCGTCCCCCCTCACTCGCTCCCTCCTCACTCCCTCCCCCCTCACTCCCTCCCCCCTCACTCGCTCCGGCCTCACTCACTCCCCCCTCACTCGCTCCCCCCTCACTCCCTCCCTCCTCACTCGCTCCCCCAGTCACTCGCTCCCCCCTCACTCGCTCCCTCCTCACTCCCTCCCCCTCACTCCCCTCCCTCCTCACTCGCTCCCCCTCACTCCCTCTCCCTCCTCACTCGCTCCGGCCTCACTCGCTCCCCCCCTCACTCGCTCCCCCCCCTCACTCGCTCCCCCCTCACTCGCTCCCTCCTCACTCGCTCCCCCCTCACTCGCTCCTCCTCACTCGCTCCCCCCCTCACTCGCTCCCCCCTCACTCGCTTCCTCCTCACTCGCTCCCCCCTCACTCGCTCTCTCCTCACTCGCTCCCCCCTCACTCGCTCCCCCCCTCACTCGCTCCCCCCCTCACTCGCTCCCCCCCTCACTCGCTCCCCCCTTCACTCGCTCCCCCCTCACTCGCTCCCTCCTCACTCGCTCCCCCCCTCACTCGCTCCCTCCTCACTCGCTCCGGCCTCACTCGCTTCCCCCTCACTCGCTCCCTCCTCACTCGCTCCCCCCCTCACTCCCTCCCTCCTGACTCGCTCCCCCCTCACTCGCTCCCCTCACTCGCTCCCTCCTCACTCGCTCCCTCCTCACTCGCTCCCTCCTCACTCGCTCCCCCCTCACTCGCTCCTCCCTCACTCCCTCCCCCCCTCACTCCTTCCCCCCCTCACTCGCTCCCCCCTCACTCGCTCCCTCCTCACTCGCTCCCTCCTCACTCCCTCCCCCTCACTCCCTCCCCCTCACTCCCTCCCCCCTCACTCCCTCCCTCCTCACTCGCTCCCCCTCACTCCCTCCCCTCCTCACTCGCTCCTGCCTCACTCGCTCCCCCCCTCACTCGCTCCCCCCCTCACTCGCCTCCCCCTCACTCGCTCCCTCCTCACTCGCTCCCCCCTCACTCGCTCCCCCCTCACTCGCTCCCTCCTCACTCCCTCCCCCTCACTCTCTCCCCCTCACTCCCTCCCTCCTCACTCGCTCCCCCCTCACTCGCTCCCTCCTCACTCGCTCCCCCCCCTCACTCGCTTTATCCTCACTCGCTCCCCCCTCACTCCCTCCCCCCTCACTCGCTCCCCCCTCACTCGCTCCCTCCTCACTCCCTCCCCCCCTCACTCGCTCCCTCCTCACTCGCTCCCCCCTCACTCGCTCCCACTCACTCGCTCCCTCCTCACTCGCTCCCCCCTCACTCGCTCCCCCCCTCACTCGCTCCCTCCTCACTCCCTCCCCCTCACTCCCTCCCCCTCACTCCCTCCCTCCTCACTCGCTCCCCCTCACTCCCTCCCCTCCTCACTCGCTCCGGCCTCACTCGCTCCCCCCCTCACTCGCTCCCTCCTCACTCGCTCCCCCCCTCACTCGCTCCCCCTCACTCGCTCCCTCCTCACTCGCTCCCCCCTCACTCGCTTCCCCCCTCACTCGCTCCCTCCTCACTCGCTCCCCCCTCACTCGCTCCCCCCTCACTCGCTTCCCCCCTCACTCGCTCCCTCCTCACTCGCTCCCCCCCTCACTAGCTCCCTCCTCACTCGCTCCGGCCTCACTCGCTTCCCCCTCACTCGCTCCCTCCTCACTCCCTCCCCCTCACTCGCTCCCCCCTCACTCGCTCCCTCCTCACTCGCTCTGGCCTCACTTGCTCTGGCCTCACTCGCTCCCTCCTCACTCGCTCCCCCCTCACTCGCTCCCATCCTCACCTCCTCCCCCCTCACTCGCTCCGGCCTCACTCGCTCCCCCCTCACTCGCTCCCTCCTCACTCGCTCCCTCCTCACTCGCTCCCCCCTCACTCGCTCCCTCCTCACTCGCTCCGGCCTCACTCGCTTCCCCCTCACTCGCTCCCTCCTCACTCGCTCCCCCCTCACTCCCTCCCTCCTGACTCGCTCCCCCCTCACTCGCTCCCCCTCACTCGCTCCCTCCTCACTCGCTCCCTCCTCACTCGCTCCCTCCTCACTCGCTCCCCCCCTCACTCGCTCCTCCCTCACTCCCTCCCCCCTCACTCCTTCCCCCCTCACTCGCTCCCCCCTCACTCGCTCCCCCCTCACTCGCTCCCTCCTCACTCCCTCCCCCCTCACTCGCTCCCCCCTCACTCGCTCCCCCCTCACTCGCTCCCTCCTCACTCGCTCCCCCCTCACTCGCTCCCCCCTCACTCGCTCCCCCTCACTCGCTCCCTCCTCACTCGCTCCCCCCCTCCTCGCTCCCCCCTCACTCGCTCCCTCCTCACTCCCTCCCCCTCACTCTCTCCCCCTCACTCCCTCCCTCCTCACTCACTCCCCCCTCACTCCCTCCCCTCACTCGCTCCCCCCCTCACTCGCTCCCTCCTCACTCGCTCCCTCCTCACTCGCTCCGGCCTCACTCGCTTCCCCCTCACTCGCTCCCTCCTCACTCCCTCCCCCCTCACTCGCTCCCCCCTCACTCGCTCCCCCCCCTCACTCGCTCCCTCCTCACTCGCTCTGGCCTCACTCGCTCCCTCCTCACTTGCTCTCCCCTCACTCGCTCCCTCCTCACCTCCTCCCCCCTCACTCGCTCCGGCCTCACTCGCTCCCCCCTCACTCGCTCCCTCCTCACTCGCTCCCCCCTCACTCGCTCCGGCCTCACTCACTCCCCCCTCACTCGCTCCCTCCTCACTCCCTCCCCCCTCACTCGCTCCCTCCTCACTCGCTCCGGCCTCACTCGCTCCCCCCTCATTCGCTCCCTCCTCACTCCCTCCCACCTCACTCGCTCCCTCCTCACTCGCTCCCTCCTCACTCGCTCCCTCCTCACTCGTTCCCCCCTCACTCGTTCCCTCCTCACTCGCTCCCTCCTCACTCCCTCCCCCTCACTCCCTCCCCCTCACTCCCTCCCCCTCACTCCCTCCCTCCTCACTCGCTCCCCCTCACTCCCTCCCCTCCTCACTCGCTCCTGCCTCACTCGCTCCCCCCTCACTCGCTCCCTCCTCACTCGCCTCCCCCTCACTCGCTCCCTCCTCACTCGCTCCCCCCTCACTCGCTCCCCCCTCACTCGCTCCCTCCTCACTCCCTCCCCCTCACTCTCTCCCCCTCACTCCCTCCCTCCTCACTCGCTCCCTCCTCACTCGCTCCCCCCTCACTCGCTTTATCCTCACTCGCTCCCCCCTCACTCGCTCCCCCCCTCACTCCCTCCCCCCTCACTCGCTCCCCCCCTCACTCGCTCCCTCCTCACTCCCTCCCCCCTCACTCGCTCCCTCCTCACTCGCTCCCCCCTCACTCGCTCCCACTCACTCGCTCCCTCCTCACTCGCTCCCCCCTCACTCGCTCCCCCCTCACTCGCTCCCTCCTCACTCCCTCCCCCTCACTCCCTCCCCCTCACTCCCTCCCTCCTCACTCGCTCCCCCTCACTCCCTCCCCTCCTCACTCGCTCCGGCCTCACTCGCTCCCCCCTCACTCGCTCCCCCCCTCACTCGCTCCCCCCCTCACTCGCTCCCCCTCACTCGCTCCCTCCTCACTCGCTCCCCCCTCACTCGCTTCCCCCTCACTCGCTCCCTCCTCACTCGCTCCCCCCTCACTCGCTTCCCCCTCACTCGCTCCCTCCTCACTCGCTCCCCCCTCACTAGCTCCCTCCTCACTCGCTCCGGCCTCACTCGCTTCCCCCTCACTCGCTCCCTCCTCACTCCTCCCCCTCACTCGCTCCCCCCTCACTCGCTCCCTCCTCACTCGCTCTGGCCTCACTTGCTCTGGCCTCACTCGCTCCCTCCTCACTCGCTCCCCCCTCACTCGCTCCCTCCTCACCTCCTCCCCCCTCACTCGCTCCGGCCTCACTCGCTCCCCCCTCACTCGCTCCCTCCTCACTCGCTCCCCCCTCACTCGCTCCGGCCTCACTCACTCCCCCCTCACTTGCTCCCTCCTCACTCACTCCGGCCTCACTCGCTCCCCCCTCATTCGCTCCCTCCCCCCCTCACTCCCTCCCACCTCACTCGCTCCCTCCTCACTCGCTCCCACCTCACTCGCTCCCTCCTCACTCGCTCCCTCCTCACTCGCTCCCTCCTCACTCGTTCCCTCCTCACTCGCTCCCTCCTCACTCGCTCCCTCCTCACTCGCTCCCCCCTCACTCACTCCCTCCTCACTCGCTCCGGCCTCACTCACTCCCCCCTCACTCGCTCCCTCCTCACTCACTCCGGCCTCACTCGCTCCCCCCTCATTCGCTCCCTCCCCCCTCACTCCCTCCCACCTCACTCGCTCCCTCCTCACTCGCTCCCACCTCACTCGCTCCCTCCTCACTCGCTCCCTCCTCACTCGCTCCCTCCTCACTCGCTCCCTCCTCACTCGCTCCCTCCTCACTCGCTCCCCCCTCACTCACTCCCTCCTCACTCGCTCCCTCCTCACTCGCTCCCCCCTCACTCACTCCCTCCTCACTCGCTCCCTCCTCACTCACTCCGGCCTCACTCGCTCCCCCCTCATTCGCTCCCTCCCCCCTCACTCCCTCCCACCTCACTCGCTCCCTCCTCACTCGCTCCCTCCTCACTCGCTCCCTCCTCACTCGCTCCCCCCCTCACTCACTCCCTCCTCACTCGCTCCCTCCTCACTCGCTCCGGCCTCACTCGCTCCCCCCTCGCTCGCTCCCTCCTCACTCGCTCCCTCCTCACTCGCTCCCTCCTCACTCGCTCCCTCCTCACTCGCTCCCCCCTCACTCACTCCCTCCTCACTCGCTCCCTCCTCACTCGCTCCCCCCTCACTCACTCCCTCCTCACTCGCTCCCTCCTCACTCGCTCCGGCCTCACTCGCTCCCCCCTCGCTCGCTCCCTCCTCACTCGCTCCCTCCTCACTCGCTCCGGCCTCACTCTGAATACTGTATAACCGTTTTGGTCCCCACAATTCAAAAGGGACAAAAGTACATTAGCGAGTGTGCAGGGGCGAGCGTGCAGGGGCGAGCGTGCAGGGGCGAGCGTGCAGGGGCGAGCGTGCAGGGGCGAGCGTGCAGGGGCGAGCGTGCAGGGGCGAGCGTGCAGGGGCGAGCGTGCAGGGGCGAGCGTGCAGGGGCGAGCGTGCAGGGGCCAAGCAACAAGAATGATCCCAAGGGTAAAGGGATCAACTATGAGCAAAGATGAGAGAATTCAGAACTCCACGGTCGACCTCTGGTGGGAGTGACCTGCCGGTGGGACAGGACAGACTCGGGGATAGTGACGGAGTCTGGGACATTGGCTGATAATGGCCCAAAAATTAGTCCCGCGACGCGAGAGTACGCACTGTGTACTCTCGCGTATTCTGTCACCAATTGCCGGTTTTCTGCATGCACTGCGCATGCGCTGAAAACCGGCACTTGGTTTTTGGAAAAGGGGGCAGTTCCTCGGTGCACCGCGTGCGCGCTACAGGCTGCGCGCACGCTGTGCACTTAGTGCTTTGGACGCGCAGGTAAGGACGGAAGATTTTAGAAATGAAAAAAGGAGGAGTAAGACCCATTTAACAAGGTAAGTAGTGAATTAAGTATTATTTTGAATTTTTTTTAACAGGTATATCTTTTTTAGAGACTTTAAAGACAGGTAAGTTTATTTTTATAACTTTTTAAAAGATTTTAAATTTTTTCAAAAATGTAATTTTTTATTTAAAATGGTTAATTTATTTAACTATACTTATTTTATTAATGTGATGGTTTTTTTTTAAATTTAATTGAGGTTTAGCTGTTATTTTGGGGGTGTGTAAGATTCATAGCTTTCACAGCACGTATGTGAAACTTATGAATGGAACATGGTGTGCTGCCATTGGCTCTAACTGAGTCACGTGATCCCACAGCTCGCACGAATTCACTACGCCGGTGGGATACGCAAGCACTGCCCAGCTGATGTCTGGAACATCAAGTTCGTGCGAGCTGGATCTGAAAAAGCCAACGCGGAGTGAGAGATCGCGGGGAAGCCTTACCCCCGCGTCAACACTCAGTCTTTAATTTCTGGGCCAATATGATTCTGTGAGTACGTCTATGTCAGGCTGTTGCTTGACTAGTTTTGAGGGACAGCTCTCCCAACTTTGGCACCAGTCTCCAGGTGTAAGTGAGGATGACCCCGCAGGGTCGACTGGGCTGGGTGTGCCTCTGCATGACCTGATTCGGTGCCTCGGTCGGGCCGAGTAGCCCGTCCGGTTTGATTCTTTTGTTGCTTTCTCGCGGCTTGCGAGGGTGAGTGGGCGTACCCGGAACAATGAGCGCCAATGGGCCGATTGCCTTTCGGTCGGGATGTTGAGCTATTTTTCTGTTAATTGTTAACAGGGGCTCCCCCTCCCATCAATCTCGCTTCTTTGTTTCAGATATTGATGAATGTCGGGAACAGAACGTGAAGTGTGGACTGAACCAGATGTGCTTCAACACGAGAGGCAGCCATCATTGCATAGATACCCCATGCCCAGCTACCTACCGCAGGGGAGCCAGCCCAGGGTAGGAGGACATGTTCGACTAATTAGGGCCTGGAAGAATCCAGGGTTCAGTGACGACCTTTGAGGGGGAGATTTATTTTCCAGGCTTGAAACGTCTTACTGCAATTATATAGGGCCCTGGTGAGACCACACCTGGAGTATTGTGTGCAGTTCTGGTCTCCTTACCTAAGGAAGGATATACTTGCCATAGCGGGAGTGTAACGAAGGTTCACCAGACTGATTCCTGGGATGGGGGGGATTGTCCTATGAGGAGAGATTGAGTAGACTAGGCCTATATTCTCTAGAGTTTAGAAGAATGAGAGATGATCTCATTGAAACATACAAAATTCTTACAGGGCTTGACAGGGTAGATGCAGGGAGGATGTTTCCCCTGGCTGGAGAGTCTAGAACCAGGGGTCACAGTCTCAGAATAAAGGGTCGGCCATTTAGGACTGAGATGAGGAGAAATTTCTTCACTCAGAGGGTGGTGAATCTTTGGAATTCTCTACCCCAGAGGACTGTGGAGGCTCAGTCGTTGAGTATATTCAAGACAGAGATCGATAGATTTTTGGATATTAAGGGAATCAAGGGATATGGGGATAGTGCAGGAAAGTAGAGATGAGGTAGAAGATCAGCCCTGATCTTATTGAATGGCGGAGCAGGCTCGAGGGGCTGAATGGTCTACTCCTGCTCCTATTTCTTGTGTTCTTATGTTCTTAAGCCTTAGAAGGCGGTGCAACGAAGGTTCACGAGATTGATTCCTAGGATGAGAGGGTTGTCCTATAAGGAGAAATTGAGTAGATTGGGCCTGCACTCTCTGGAGTTTAGAAGAATGAGAGGTGATCTCATCGAAACATATAAGATTCTGAGGGGGTTTGACAGGGTAGATGCAGGGAGGATGTTTCCCCTGGCTGGGGAGTCTAGAACTAGGGGTCACAGTCTCAGGATAAGGGGTCGGCCATTTAAGACTGAGATGAGGAGAAATTTCTTCACTCCGAGGGTGGTGAATCTTTGGAATTCTCTACCCCAGAGGGCTGTGGAGGCTCAGTCATTGAGTATATTCAAGGCAGAGATCGATAGATTTTTGAATATTAAGGGAATCAAGGGATATGGGGATAGTGCAGGAAAGTGGAGATGAGGTAGAAGATCAGCCATGATCTTACTGAATGGCGGAGCAGGCTCGAGGGGCCGAATGGCCGACTCCTGCTCCTATTTCTTATGTTCTTAACCCATCACCTTTTTTTTCTCTCTCTCTCCTTTGCAGGACCTGTTACCGGCGCTGCGTTTTGAACTGCGCGGCCGGGCCCCTGGCGCTCCAGTACAAGCTGCTGACCCTCCCGCGGGGCATCCCGGCCAAGCACGACGTGATTCGGCTCTCGGCGTTCTCGGAGCGGGGCGTGCTGCAGAGCCGCACCAACTTCACCGCCATCCAGCAGGAGGCGGGCAGCCCCTTCGCCATCCGGGCCGAGGGGGGCCGCGGGATCGTGCACACGCTGCGGCCGCTGGCGGAGCCCGGGGTGCACCGGCTGAAAGTGCGCGCCACCACCTACAGCGAACGCGGGGCGCTGAAGTACCAGAGCGTCTTTGTCATCTTCATCGCCGTGTCCCCGTACCCTTACTGAGGCTTTTAAAGAGGAAGGAACGTCTTGTAGGGAGAAATGTTGATCCAGAGTTCTGTCCTTTTTTCTATGTTGCAAAAGAAAATAGATCGTTTATTTTTTTTTCTTGAAAGTTTTTCCTCCTCCTGACGGTAACTTGCCAGATCTTCACAGCTCAGCTCTTCCGTGACATCTGGAATGCAGTGGTCATACACTTAGGGACCGACATCCCAGAGATTTTTGAGTTCAGGTCCCATTGAAACTGAATTCAATAAATCTGGTCGCGTGTGGGGGTGGGGGGGGTGGGTAGCACCAGAGACAAAATGAGCGTTAAAATTACTGTTAACCCAGCTCGTTCAGCACTGTCCTTCAGACCAGGCAACCCAGCCTATAGGCGACTCCAGTCCACACCACTGCATCTTAATGGCCACTGAGTGGACTGGCAAAGCCATCCACAGTTTGTACGCAGTGCTTCAAGAAGTTGTCTCTCCTCCTCGGGGCAACTAGGGACAGGCAACAAATGCAGGAGAGCAGCAAGGACCAGCCCCAACACGTTTGACAGCACTGGGAACCGTCTCTTCAGACTAACCCAAGAGCTGGTGAGGAGTCATTCAACCCCGGTGAATGTCCACTGCCCAGTGGGCGCGGATTAAGTGATGCCTTTGTGAACAAAGCATCAGCAAGTCTACCTGGCCTGTGCATATTTTTTTTCCCCCAATATAAAGTGGTGCAGAACTCTGAGCAAGATCGGCTCCCCGTGGACTGGCCGCCCCTTTAAGAGAAGGTGGAGATAGGCGGCTCTTGTCAAACTGAGCCCGAGTTGAAGGATTGACCAAACAAACCTTGACCCTGTCCGGCGTTTAGCATGAGAGCCGCGGGGTAATCCGTCACCGCTTCCCAAAGGGATTTCTTTAAAAAAAAGATTTTTTCCATGTTTTCCCATATGTGCGGTTTTTTTTTAAACTTAACCGAGCCGCCTGTTTGGAAGGACAGCTAATCCTCTCCATCAGACTGTGGGTGAGGACCTGTAATAAGAAAAACAACACAGTGAGAGGCCTGTTCACAGAAGATCTGCGCGGTGCAGTGACTCTGTGCGTTGGGGCAAGCGGGAGGTGGGTGGGAGTCCAGCTCTACTTAATTGGAGATGTTCCGAGGGCCGTAGACCAGGGATGTGATTTTCGGTCCCTGTGGCCTACTTGGACCCCTGTATTTCATGGTTTCTCCAGTAGTTTCCCCACCCACAGCGTTCCTCACTTGATGACCGATCGTTCAACATTTTGGCCGCACCCTATAGAACTCGCTCCCTGCATCTTGCTGCTTCCCTTTCTGCCTTTAAAAATCTCCTCAAAACCCTATCATTTTTTTAATTGCACCTTCAGCCAACTCTCCCATATCCTCCATCACTTGATTGATGTCCCTCCTAAACCCTCCAGCACTCAGTTCCCCCCCACTCTCCTAAACCCTCTACCATGCAGTCTTTCCTCTCTCCTAAAACCCTCGAACGCTCGGACCCCCTCACAGATGTCACAGCACCTCCTGCCTCAGTTAGCTGGGTCTCCGCTCGTTGGCCTGTCCCAGTGGAGGATCACCAGCAGCAAACGGGCCCCAACCGCTTGAGCTCCGACTGAAGGGTCTCGGGGGTAGGCAGCAAGCAGTCGGAAGGCCCAACGCAAGTAAGTCCTTTGTTAGAGTCAGTGTCAGCGTACAGTCACCGAAATATGTTTAATGTTCCTCACTCCTGAACGAGCTGCTTCATATATTGCAGCCCCCCCCCCCCCCCCCCCTCCCCCGATGTGTCTGTATGCGTTGCGCTGAATTATGAGATCCAGTGTTTGGAGGGACAAGTACTGGAAGAACAGTCATAGCCCTGTGTCAGGCAGCTGTGATTTTTATTGTAAAACAGTGCCACAAATTCTGTATGAAATGCTTTTTTCCCCTATTTATTTGTCCTTTGTGCAGGGGCCTGACATGTTCACGGAAACATTAAAATGAGGAATTGAAAAAAAATAAAGGTTTTAAAATGTGTGTGTCAACTTTCATTTCAGCAAAGCGTGAAAGGGCCCAGTGGTTTGGATGTCTTCTAATACTCGCGCACACACACACACACACACACACACTCGCACACACACACACACACACTCGCATACACACACACTCGCACACACACACACACACACACACTCACTCACTCACTCACTCACTCACTCACTCACTCGCGCGCACACACACACACTCGCACACACACACTCACTCGCGCACACACACTCACTCACTCACACACACACACACACACTCACTCGCGCACACACACACTCGCGCACACACACACTCACTCGCGCACACACACACACTCGCGCACACACACACTCACTCGCACACACACACACACTCGCACACACACTCACTCGCACACACACACACTCGCACACACACACACACACTCACGCACACACACACACTCACTCACACACACACACACTCACTCGCACACACACACACACTCACTCGCACACTCACTCGCACACACACACACTCGCACACACACTCACTCGCACACACACACACACACACTCACTCGCGCACACGCACACACACACGCACACACACACACACACACTCGCACACACACACACTCGCACACACACACACACACTCACTCGCGCACACACTCACTCGCGCACACACACACACACACTCACTCGCGCACACACACACACACACTCGCACACACACACTCGCACACACACACACTCACTCGCGCACACACACACACGCTCGCATACACACACACTCACTCGCACACACACTCGCTCGCACACACACACACTCACTCGCACACACACTCGCTCGCACACACACACACTCGCACACACACTCACTCGCGCACACACACACGCTCGCACACACACTCACTCGCACACACACACACTCGCACACACACTCACTCACTCGCACACACACACTCGCACACACACACACTCACTCGCACACTCACTCACTCGCACACACACACTCGCACACACACACACTCACTCGCACACACACTCGCACGCACACACACACACTCACTCGCACGCACACACACACACTCACTCACTCGCACACACACTCACACACTTCCGAAACTACAAACCCTTTCACCTGATCTTGCACTGGTGGCCATGCATTGTTCCAGTGTAAATCGAGCAGCTGCTAGTGGTGAGCAACAGCTGAGATAGACTCATTGGCCAGACCCACCACGATGCCACCAAACATTTCTGCACACCCACCTGTCAATGACCAGAAAGACTTGCATTTCTATAGCGCCTTTCGCAACCTCCGGGCATCCCGAAGCACTTTGCAGCCAGCGAAGCACTTTTTGAAGTGTAGCCGCCGCTGTGATGCAGGAAATGTTGTCGTGAGGGTCTGGGTGAGCAGAGAGACGGATGTGGAGCTGGAACCTCTGCCATTACCACCCAGAATAGAGCTGGTGCTGTAACGGTCAGTTGTGGCCCAAGTCTCTGCTCGATCGCCTCGCCGGCAATGCTGCCCTGTAGGGCTGGTGCTGAGGAGAGGACGACCACCCTCACAACCATCTCCTGCGGCACCACCTTCTCTTCAGCGAGTGGCTGCTCAGGAGCTGAGCGGCTCTTGTCACCCACCCCCGCCCCCACCTTGGGTTTTCGTCTCTCAATCCCCTGGCTCTTCCACTTTGGCAAAGGCGGCTAATGGGTTAAATGGCCTTTGGAGGTTCTCGGACTCGACTGGGGCGCCTGCTTTAATTGCCCTCGTTCCTTTTAAAATTCCACTTGCACGATCTGGTCCACTCCCACCACTGACCTGCCCTTGGAGCTGTGTTTGAAGAAGCTGGCCTCAGGAAATTGGGTGCAATCAGCACGTTTCCAGTGGAGTCTCTCCAAGAAATGGCTGTTCCACCATCCCGGAATGATACAGCACAGGAGGAGGCCATCCGGCCCCTCGTGCCTGTGACCAATGTTTCCTGTAAGCTGTGCGCGACCACGCAGCACCCCAGGGATTCCACGCAGCCGGCTTTTGAACGCAAAAACCGCACGCGCGGAATTTTGAATGTCCGTGCGGCGCCAATAAAATTACAGGGAGCATTGCCTGTGCCGGCTCTTTGGTAGAGCGATCCCGTTAGTCCCATTCCCCTGCTCTTTCCCCATAAGCCCCGCAAATTTTACCCCCTCAAGCATTTACCCAATTCCCTTTTGAAAGTTGTTATTGAATCTGCTTCTGTCTCCCTATCAGGCAGCGCATTTCCAGATCATCATAACTCGCTGCGTAAAAAGATTCTCTTCATCTCCCCCTCTGGTTCTTTTATCATTTACTTTAAATCTGTGTCCTGTAGTTACTGACCATCCGACCAGTGCAGACAGTTTCTCCTTAATCAAAACCATCATGATTTTCGAACACCTCTATTAAATCTTCCCCTCTGCTGTCAGGAGAACAATTCCGGCTTTTCCAGGCTCTCCACACAACTGAAATCCCGCAGGATGGTGTGTTCACCTCATGAGCGACCTGTCACATGGAGGTGAATGATCGGCGTGCATCGAGAAACAAATGGACAGATAAATAGAGAAAGATGGACCGGTCGAGAGAAAGATGGAATGAGAACAAATGGACAGCACCTAACCTTGGCTGTGATCAGATCTTTCTATCCCGGGTTGACTGACTCCAAGTATAATGATGCTACACTGTTCTGTTCAATGGATTATATCAACTGGAAACTTTTTAATATATAACCCATGCTTTTTTAAAATTCATTTGTGGGATGTGGGCGTCGCTGGCAATGCCAGCATTTATTGCCCATCCCTAGTTGCCCTTGAGAAGGTGGTGGTGAGCCACCTTCTTGAACCGCTGCAGTCCGTGTGGTGATGGTGCTCCCACAGTGCTGTTGGGGAGGGAGTTCCAGGATTTTGACCCAGCGACCATGAAGGAACGGCTGATATAGTTCCAAGCCAGGATGGTGTGTGACTTGGAGGGGAACTTGGAGGTGGTGGTGTTCCCATGCGCCTGCTGCCCTTGTCCTTCTAGGCGGAAGAGGTCGCGGGTTTGGGAGGTGCTGCCGAAGAAGCCTTGGCGAGTTGCTGCAGTGCATCTTGTAGATGGTACAGACTGCAGCCAGGGGGCGCCGGTGGTGGAGGGAGTGAATGTTTAAGGTGGTAGATGCTGCAGCTAAATTCACTGTTGAACTGATCTGAGAGACTGAGCGAGAGAGAGATTCGAAGGAGAAATTGGCCAATCAGCAGAAAGAAGAGAGAGCAGGAGGAAAAGAATTAGTGGCCCAATTGTATTCCACAGAAAGATGGAGAAATCAAGAAAGAGATAGAGAGAGATCTGCAAAGAGAGATAGAGAGGTGCCCCGAAATAGAGGGCTCTGCCCAGACAGGAGTAGAGATAAAAGCAATCTGCAGAAAGATAAGTTAGAGATCTGAACACAGACATTGCAGAGAGATAGAGAAAGGGAGGCTGTCAAAAAAATACAATTGCAGAGAGAGCCACAGAAAGAAGAGAGGACTGCAGAGAGAGAGAGAAAAAGAAGCAGAGTTCGAAGGCAAGTGAGATCTACAGAGAAAGTGACAGCTGGGAAATAGAGGCTGGCAGCAAAAGAGGATTTAGAGACCAATCAGGAGAGATCAGCGGAGGAAGCACTCGAGATAGACTTGGACTTGGCAGATAACAAAAAAATATCTATTTAATGATGACCCAACCACAGAAAACCAATGCAGACACTTGCTGAGAACTTGGCAGTGAGTGGTTGCTGCTGTTCTTCACTCACTGGATCAGTGAGAGAGAATTCTCTCTCCCCTGTGCTGCCCCTCAGTCCCCAGTAATTGCGATTGATTTTATTTAAAAGGTTTTTTTTTTCTGAACGTGGGCTCATCACTAAAAACATTTACAACTGTTTGTGTACGGGTCTAATTGAAGTCGGTGACGGGGTTGTTTAGGCCGGTTGTTGGGTAAATGAGTTCACCCCTTCCAACAACAACCTGTATTTATATAGCACCTTTAACGTAGTAAAACGTCCCAGGGCGCTGCACAGGAGCGATTATCAAACAAAATTTGACAGCGAGCCGCATGTAAGGAGATACTCGGACTGGTGACCAAAAGGCTTGGTCAGAGAGGCAGCGTCTTAAAGGGGGAGAAGGAGGAAGAGAGCAGTGGTCCCCTGAAGCTGTGCGGCTGTACAGCGGTCTGCAGATCCCGTGCAGGCCGCTTGCCGGCTTTACTGTAGGAAAAAGCAGGCGTGCGCGTGAAACTCGAATGGGCCGCGCATCCCGGAAAAAAACATTTTAAAGGGAACATTGGCAGAGAGGCTTAGGGAGGGAATTCCAGAGCTCAGGGCCTCGGCAGCTGAAAGCACGGCCGCCAACAGCGGAGCGATTGAAATCGGGGATGCGCGAGAGGCCAGAATTGGAGGAGGGCAGAGATCTCGGTACTTAGGTCGCCGCATGGGCTGAGACATTAACGTGGGCAAGTTAAATCACTGGGTGGGTTGGGTGGGTAGCTGGGGATGTGGGGAGACAGGGCAATAGGCGGAACTCAGCACCTGCTGGCCCAGAGGTGAGATTGCGACCAGTCAACCAGATCAAGCTGCTGGCTTTATAAATCTAAATTTCCCATCAAAACACAGGTGATTAGTGGAATTTTCAGGAATTAAGGTACGGTTTATTCAGGACTACAAGAAAAAAAAAGTACAGATTTATTTATACATTTGCATACAGTGAACATTTACAATTCATTATATATAATTACAAATGCAATGATATGTCAGGCAAATATCTCGTTTAAATATTTACAAAGTAAAGTGACAATTATTTTCGTTCTCTTTTGGAAGCTGCACACAGTCACTGCAAACAATGTTTACTTTTTGTCATGATTATTAATAATTAATAGATACTGTAGTTCACTTCACAGCGGTCGCACACTTCAAAAGGTAGACACGAGGACGGTGCTGCAATGGGTCAGTGCAGACACCAGGGGGCAGCCAACACCAGTACACTTTCATACACTGACCAGGTGTGTGAGGAGGGAGGTGGAGGGTCCAGGTAACAGGAACTGTGCTTAGTCTGATGGCCAGTTACCTACTGAGGACTTATTAATAAATCAAGTGGGACCAGCTCCTAATTGAAATTACAGTCAAACTACAATAAGAATCCCCTTTATAAGAATGTTTCGAAGAATGAGAGGTGATCTTATCGAAACATATAAGATTCTGAGGGGGTTGGACAGGGTAGATGCTGAGAGGATGTTTCCCCTCGTGGGGGAATCTAGAACTAGGGGGCATAGTCTCTGGATAAGGGGTCGCCCATTTAAGACGGAGATGAGGAGGAATTTGTTCTCTCAGAGGGTCGTGAATCTTTGGAATTCTCTACCCCAGAGAGCTGTGGAGGTGGAGTCATTGAATATATTCAAGGCTGAGATAGACAGATATTTGAGCAACAGGGGAGTCAAGGATTATGGGGCGCGGGCAGGAAAGTGGAGTTGAGGCAAAAATCGGATCAGCCGTGATCTCATTAAATTGCGGAGCAGGCTCGAGGGGCCGAATGGCCGACTCCTGCTCCTATTTCTTATGTTCTTATGTTTATAATCTTATAATTAAACAATCTCAGTGTTTCAGACACTGTCCCTCATGACACTGAACCCTTTGGAAAATAAATTGAATAAATTCTATTCTGGTGAGAGATTAATTATAAAGAAAATTTTTATTATAACAAAGTTTCTTTTTTTTAATTCATTAGATGTGGGTGTCACTGCCCAACCCTTATTAGTGAGCTAGATGGGCTATTATAACAATCCGGTAGTTTCATGGTCACCATTACTGATACTAGCTTTTATATTCCAGATTTATTTAATTAACTGAATTTAAATTCCCCAGCTGCCATGACTGGGATTATGAACTCATTAGTCCAGGCCTAGGGGATTATTGGTCCAGTAACATAACCACTAATGCTACCATTCCCGGCTACAAAAAGGGTTTCATCATAACATGACAGTGCCCTGTGCTGCCATTGCTCCTTGCAGAAAGAACCATTTCACTCAGTCCCAGGGAGCCTCCTACTTGTGCAACACTGAGCTGTCCACATCAGGGTGCTCCCACCTTCACTCCCTGGCCTGTGTTGTGTTCGCCGTTGTCAGTATAATTGGCCTCGGCCTTTCTGAACTAGGGTCGAGAAAATCAGACAGGGATTCCCACTCCTGACCCCCCACCCACTGCCTTCCACTGGAAAAGGTGCATGAATGGATGTGGGTCTGAGAACGGCACTGGACTCAGGCTGTGACTGCCTGCACAGTCGAATAGCCTCCACAACACTATACCTGATATTGAGAAATGCAAATACAAAAAAGACTAGAAAAATTGGGGCTGCTTTTGTTAAAAATGGGGAAGAGTACAGGGGGATTTGAGAGCGCTGTTTTAATGGGATGGGACAAAGGTGGATAGGAACAGATTGATTCAGGGGTCTAGGACGAGGGGACAGATATAAAATTAGATTTCGGACTGAGAGCAGAAGGGATTCTTCTTGCACAGGGGGGGGTGTGAGGCGGTGGAATGCACGGTCAGAGTTAGTGATTGAAGCAGGGACCTCGTCAATCATTAGATGGGTTGTTGCGGGGGAAAAGAATCAAGAGATGTGGGAGAAGAGCCGGCACCTGGGATTAGGATTGCTGCTGATGTGGAGGATAAACACCCGCACTGGGCCGAGGAGCCGGCTTTCCATTTTGCAATCTCTTATGTTATTCTGCGATCAGCACCTGGGCGAGGGAGGGCGGGGGGCAGTTTGGCCCTCGGTGTGAATCAACGCCCTTCAGGAGCAGAGCAGGAAAGCAAGGGTGGTGGGTCGGGTAGAGTCGGTGGTGAAGTAACTTGGCCCCTGATGGACGGAGCGGACTTTGATGGGCCCGCTGCCGGCTTCCCTACGGACTTGCTGTCTCGTGTATCTATCTTTCGTTGTTGCATTTTGATGATTTAATTGCAGGATCTTTGACCCTTTCTTTTTTTTTAAAGAAAAGACAGACATGGCTACAGATACAGAGGACACCATAGAGCATACGTTAGCTACACATGGGAGAGAGGGAAGAGAGAAACAGGCTGGGTTCAGACAAACATGACATTTCTGTGATTCCGCACCTTCCCTTGACCTCTACGGCTTGCTTCATCAAAGGGTGATAGGGAATTGCTTTTGGCGGAACAGGTCTGTTTCCATGGCGAGGTTTTTTGACATTGTCGGTACAGGTGGCAGTGAGAGAGTCTCGTCTCCTTCCGCGAAGTTTAAAAAAAAAAATTTAAAAGTATTTCTAACGGTGCCACCTCTCCAGTCACAGCACCATGGTGGGGATGTGGTGTGCCAGGGTGGCAGAGTGCGGCACTGCCAGAGTCGGGGAGTGGGGCTGGAGCGAGCCGGGGGGCGGCCGGTGCCTGGCGCTCTTCTGGTGGGCCCGGAGTCCTGCCAGCTGGGAGTAGGCGCTCTGGCACACCTGGCACTTGTAGGGCCGCTCGCCCGTGTGCAGCCGCACGTGGTTCCTGAGCGTGGACGACTGGCTGAAGCGCCGGTTGCAGAAGCGGCAGATGAAGGGCTTGTCCAGGGTGTGGATGCGCATGTGAGAGCGGAGGTTGCTGCGCGAGTTGAAGCCTCGGTGGCAGATCACGCACCGCATCCGCCCCGCACTGCTCCCGCCGGAGCCGTCCGCCGCGTTCAGATCATCTGCGGAGAAAGTAGAAAAGAAAGGTCTTGAGTGGACGCCCTCCCATACTGCCGGAGTATTGCGCCCAATCCTGGTGTCGAGGCCTTGGAGAGGGTGCAGAGGGGATTTACCAGAATGGTACCGGGGATGGGGGACTTCAGTTGTGTGGAGAGACTGGAGAAGCTGGAGTTGTTCTCCTTAGAGCAGAGAAGGTTAAGGGGAGATTTAATAGAGGTGTTCAAAATTAGGAGGGGTTTAGAAAGTTTAGAGGAAATAAGGAGAAACTGTTTCCAGTGGCAGGAGGGTCGGTAACCAGAGGACACTGATTTAAGATCATTGGCAAAAGAACCAGAGGAGATGAGAATTTTTTTTAACACTACGAGTTGCTGTGATCTGGAATGCGCTGCCTGAAAGGGCGGTGGAAGCAGATTCAATAGTAACTTTCAAAAGGGAATTGGTTATACACTTGAAAAGGAAACATTTGCAAGGCTACAGGGAAAGAGCGGCGGGAGTGGGACTAATTGGAGAGCTCTTTCAAAGAGCCGGCACAGGCACGATGGGCCGAATGGCCTCCTTCTGTGCTGTCCCGTTCTGTGATTCTCTGACTTATATCAGCACAGCAGAGGCATTGTGGTTAGAAGATAATAAATAGGCTAATAAACAGATGAAGTTAGCAGGCTAGCAGGAAATGAACAGACAATTTCTAAAGCATTTGGGGCTTATTAAGGTGAGGAACATCAGTAGCTAAACGTGTTTCAAACCACATTCAGCATCAAGCACAACCAGTGTTAGATTCAAGGGAGACTGCCAACTACACTGCCCCATCGTGCAGGCCGAGCTCAGGTACAGCTGAAGTTCATTCAGATTAAAGCTCCATCGACACTGTCACAAACAGGTTAGGTACAGGAGCTAAATATAGATGAATGCTCCCGCTGCACTGTTCCACTATGTACACCATGGTACAGCACGGGTTAGATAAAGAGTAAAGTTTCTTCCGGTCTGATCTCAAAACTGCGCTGATCACGAGTGCCCCTTTCCACTCCATATGACATTCCCATTTTCTACACCAACTGCCGTGAAGGCATCTCGAAATAAAACTGATTCTGTTTCCAAATAGTCCACAGTAAAGGGCACTTTTCGCCCAAACTCATTTCACGTAGAAACCTTACAGTCAAATAGAGAGGAGACTGTTTATCCCTTAAGTCTGGGCTGGGTTGATGCCCAAATCACAGAGTGTGAAAGGACAGTGTGATAACCCACTGTACCCAGTCCCAGAGTGTGAAAGGACAGTGTGATAACCCACTGTACCCAGTCCCAGAGTGTGAAAGGACAGTGTGATAACCCACTGTACCCAGTCCCAGAGTGTGAAAGGACAGTGTGATAACCCACTGTACCCAGTCCCAGAGTGTGAAAGGACAGTGTGATAACCCACTGTACCCAGTCCCAGAGTGTGAAAGGACAGTGTGATAACCCACTGTACCCAGTCCCAGAGTGTGAAAGGACAGGGTGATAACCCACTGTACCCAGTCCCAGAGTGTGAAAGGACAGTGTGATAACCCACTGTACCCAGTCCCAGAGTGTGAAAGGACAGTGTGATAACCCACTGAACCCAGTCCCAGAGTGTGAAAGGACAGTGTGATAATCCACTGTACCCAATTCCAGAGTGTGAAAGGACAGTGTGATAACCCACTGTACCCAGTTCCAGAGTGTGAAAGGAGAGTGTGATAACCCACTGTACCACCCAGTCCCAGAGTATGAAAGGACAGTGTGATAACTGACTGTACCCAGTCCCAGAGTGTGAAAGGACAGTGTGATAACCCACTGTACCCAGTCCCAGAGTATGAAAGGAGAGTGTGATAACCCACTGTACCCAGTCCCACAGTGTGAAAGGACAGTGTGATAAACCACTGTACCCAGTCCCAGAGTGTGAAAGGACAGTGTAATAACCCACTGTACCCAATCCCAGTGTGAAAGGACAGTGTGATAACCCACTGTACCCAGTCCCAGAGTGTGAAAGGACAGTATTGATAACCCACTGAACCACCAAGTCCCAGAGTGAGAAAGGACAGTGTGATAACCCACTGTACCCAGTCCCAGAGTGTGAAAGGACAGTGTGATAACCCACTGTACCCAGTCCCAGAATGTGAAAGGACAGTGTGATAACCCACTGTACCCAGTCCCAGAGTGTGAAAGGACAGTGTGATAACCCACTGTACCCAGTCCCAGAGTGTGAAAGGACAGTGTGATAACCCACTGTACTCAGTCCCAGAATGTGAAAGGACAGTGTGATAACCCACTGTACCCAGTCCCAGAGTGTGAAAGGACAGTGTGATAACCCACTGTACCCAATCCCAGAGTGTGAAAGGACAGTGTGATAACCCACTGTACCCAGTCCCAGAATGTGAAAGGACAGTGTGATAACCAACTGTACCCAGTCCCAGAATGTGAAAGGACAGTGTGATAAGCCATTGAACCCAGTCCCAGAGTGTGAAAGGACAGTGTGATAACCCACTGTACCCAGTCCCAGAGTGTTAAAGGACAGTGTGATAACCCACTGTACCCAGTCCCAGAATGTGAAAGGACAGTGTGATAACCCACTGAACCCAGTCCCAGAGTGTGAAAGGACAGTGTGATAACCCACTGTACCCAATCCCAGTATGAAAGGACAGTGTGATAACCCACTGTACCCAGTCCCAGAGTGTGAAAGGACAGTGTGATCACCCACTGAACCCAGTCCCAGAGTGTGAAAGGACAGTGTGATCACCCACTGTACCCAGTCCCAGAGTGTGAAAGGACAGTGTGATAACCCACTGTACCCAATTCCAGAGTGTGAAAGGACAGTGTGATAACCCACTGTACCCAGTCCCAGAGTGTGAAAGGACAGTGTGATAACCCACTGAACCACCAAGTCCCAGAGTGAGAAAGGACAGTGTGATAACCCACTGTACCCAGTCCCAGAGTGTGAAAGGACAGTGTGATAACCCACTGTACCCAGTCCCAGAGTGTGAAAGGACAGTATTGATAACCCACTGAACCACCAAGTCCCAGAGTGAGAAAGGACAGTATTGATAACCCACTGAACCCAGTCCCAGAGTGTGAAAGGAGAGTGTGATAACCCACTGTACCCAGTCCCAGAATGTGAAAGGACAGTGTGATAACCCACTGTACCCAATCCCAGAATGTGAAAGGACAGTGTGATAACCCACTGTACCCAATCCCAGAGTGTGAAAGGACAGTGTGATAACCCACTGAACCCAGTCCCAGAGTGTGAAAGGAGAGTGTGATAACTGACTGTACCCAGTCCCAGAGTGTGAAAGGACAGTGTGATAACCCACTGTACCCAGTCCCAGAGTATGAAAGGACAGTGTGATAACCCACTGTACCCAGTCCCACAGTGTGAAAGGACAGTGTGATAAACCACTGTACCCAGTCCCAGAGTGTGAAAGGACAGTGTAATAACCCACTGTACCCAATCCCAGTGTGAAAGGACAGTGTGATAACCCACTGTACCCAGTCCCAGAGTGTGAAAGGACAGTATTGATAACCCACTGAACCACCAAGTCCCAGAGTGAGAAAGGACAGTATTGATAACCCACTGAACCACCAAGTCCCAGAGTGAGAAAGGACAGTGTGATAACCCACTGAACCCAGCCCCAGAGTGTGAAAGGAGAGTGTGATAACCCACTGTACCCAGTCCCAGAGTGTGAAAGGACAGTGTGATAACCCACTGAACCACCCAGTCCCAGAGTGTGAAAGGACAGTGTGATAACCCACTGTACCCAATTCCAGAGTGTGAAAGGATAGAGTGATAACCCACTGTACCCAGTCCCAGAGAGTGAAAGGAGAGTGTGATAACCGACTGTACCCAGTCCCAGAGTGTGAAAGGACAGTGTGATAATCCACTGTACCCAGTCTCAGAGTGTGAAAGGACAGTGTGATAACCCACTGTACCCAGTCCCAGAGTGTGAAAGGACAGTGTGATAACCCACTGAACCACCCAGTCCCAGATTGTGAAAGGACAGTGTGATAACCCACTGTACCCAGTCCCAGAGTGTGAAAGGAGAGTGTGATAACCCACTGTACCCAGTCTCAGAGTGTGAAAGGACAGTGTGATAACCCACTGTACCCAGTCCCAGAGTGCGAAAGGACAGTGTGATAACCCACTGTTCCCAGTCCCAGAGTGTGAAGGGAGAGTGTGATAACCCACTGTACCCAGTCTCAGAGTGTGAAAGGACAGCGTGATAACCCACTGTACCCAGTCCCAGAGTGTGAAAGGAGAGTGTGATAACCCACTGTACCCAGTCCCAGAGTGTGATTGGACAGTGTGATAACCCACTGTACCCAGTCTCAGAGTGTGAAAGGACAGTGTGTTAACCCACTGACTTACCTAGTCCCAGAGTGTGAAAGGACAGTTTGATAACCCGCTGTACCCAATCCCAGAGTGTGAAAGGACAGTGTGATAACCCACTGTACCCAGTCCCAGAGTGTGAAAGGACAGTGTGATAACCCACTGTACCCAGTCCCAGAGTGTGAAAGGAGAGTGTGATAACCCACTGTACCCAGTCCCAGAGTGTGAAAGGAGAGTGTGATAACTGACTGTACCCAGTCCCAGAGTGTGAAAGGACAGTGTGATAATCCACTGTACCCAGTCCCAGAGTGTGAAAGGACAGTGTAATAACCCACTGTACCCAGTCCCAGAGTGTGAAAGGACAGTATTGATAACCCACTGAACCACCAAGTCCCAGAGTGAGAAAGGACAGTGTGATAACCCACTGAACCCAGTCCCAGAGTGTGAAAGGACAGTGTGATAACCCACTGTACCCAATTCCAGAGTGTGAAAGGACAGAGTGATAACCCACTGTACCCAGTCCCAGAGAGTGAAAGGAGAGTGTGATAACCGACTGTACCCAGTCCCAGAGTGTGAAAGGACAGTGTGATAATCCACTGTACCCAGTCTCAGAGTGTGAAAGGACAGTGTGATAACCCACTGTACCCAGTCCCAGAGTGTGAAAGGACAGTGTGATAACCCACTGAATCACCCAGTCCCAGATTGTGAAAGGACAGTGTGATAACCCACTGTACCCAGTCCCAGAGTGTGAAAGGAGAGTGTGATAACCCACTGTACCCAGTCTCAGAGTGTGAAAGGACAGTGTGATAACCCACTGTTCCCAGTCCCAGAGTGTGAAGGGAGAGTGTGATAACCCACTGTACCCAGTCTCAGAGTGTGAAAGGACAGTGTGATAACCCACTGTACCCAGTCCCAGAGTGTGAAAGGAGAGTGTGATAACCCACTGTACCCAGTCCCAGAGTGTGATTGGACAGTGTGATAACCCACTGTACCAAGTCCCAGAGTGTGAAAGGACAGTGTGATAACCCACTGTACCCAGTCTCAGAGTGTGAAAGGACAGTGTGTTAACCCACTGACTTACCTAGTCCCAGAGTGTGAAAGGACAGTTTGATAACCCACTGTACCCAATCCCAGAGTGTGAAAGGACAGTGTGATAACCCACTGTACCCAGTCCCAGAGTGTGAAAGGACAGTGTGATAACCCACTGTACCCAGTCCCAGAGTGTGAAAGGAGAGTGTGATAACCCACTGTACCACCCAGTCCCAGAGTGTGAAAGGACAGTGTGATAACCCACTGTACCCAATCCAGAGTGTGAAAGGACAGTGTGATAACCCACTGAACGCAGTCCCAGAGTGTGAAAGGACAGTGTGATAACCCACTGAACCCAGTCCCAGAGTGTGAAAGGACAGTGTGATAACCCACTATACCCAGTCCCAGAGTGTGAAATGACAGTGTGATAAGCCAATGAACCCAGTCCCAGAGTGTGAAAGGACAGTGTGATAACCCACTGTACCCAGTCCCAGAGTGTGAAAGGACAGTGTGATAAGCCAATGAACCCAGTCCCAGAGTGTGAAAGGACAGTGTGATAACCCACTGTACCCAGTCCCAGAGTGTGAAAGGAGAGTGTGATAACTCACTGTACCCAGTCCCAGAGTGTGAAAGGACAGTGTGATAACCCACTGCCTTACCTAGTCCCAGAATGTGAAAGGACAGTGTGATAACCCACTGTATCCAGTCCCAGAGTGTGAAAGGACAGTGTGATAACCCACTGTACCCAATCCCAGAGTGTGAAAGGACAGTGTGATAACCCACTGTACCACCCAGTCCCAGAGTGTGAAATGACAGTGTGATAACCCACTGTACCCAGTCCCAGAGTGTGAAAGGACAGTGTGATAACCCACTGATGTACCCAGTCCCAGAGTGTGAAAGGACAGTGTGATAACCCACTGTACCCAGTCCCAGAGTGTGAAAGGACAGTGTGATAACCCACTGTACCCAGTCTCAGAGTGTGAAAGGACAGTGTGATAACCCACTGTACCCAGTCCCAGAGTGTGAAAGGACAGTGTGATAACCCACTGCACCCAGTCCCAGAGTGTGAAAGGACAGTGTGATAACCCACTGTACCCAGTCCCAGAGTGTGAAAGGACAGTGTGATAACCCATTGAACCCAGTCCCAGAGTGTGAAAGCACAGTGTGATAACCCACTGTACCCAGTCCCAGAGTGTGAAAGGACAGTGTGATAACCCACTGTACCACCCAGTCCCAGAGTGTGAAAGGACAGTGTGATAACCCACTGTACCCAGTCCCAGAGTGTGAAAGGACAGTGTGATAACCCACTGTACCCAGTCCCAGAGTGTGAAAGGACAGTGTGATAACCCACTGTACCCAGTTCCAGAGTGTGAAAGGAGAGTGTGATAACCCACTGTACCCAATCCCAGTGTGAAAGGACAGTGTGATAACCCACTGAACCCAGTCCTGGAGTGTGAAAGGACAGTTTGATAACCCACTGTACCCAGTCCCAGAGTATGAAAGGACAGTGTGATAACCCACTGTACCCAGTCCCACAGTGTGAAAGGACAGTGTGATAACCCACTGTACCCAGTCCCAGAGTGTGAAAGGACAGTATTGATAACCCACTGAACCACCAAGTCCCAGAGTGAGAAAGGACAGTATTGATAACCCACTGAACCACCAAGTCCCAGAGTGAGAAAGGACAGTGTGATAACCCACTGAACCCAGTCCCAGAGTGTGAAAGGACAGTGTGATAACCCACTGTACCCAATTCCAGAGTGTGAAAGGATAGAGTGATAACCCACTGTACCCAGTCCCAGAGAGTGAAAGGAGAGTGTGATAACCGACTGTACCCAGTCCCAGAGTGTGAAAGGACAGTGTGATAATCCACTGTACCCAGTCTCAGAGTGTGAAAGGACAGTGTGATAACCCACTGTACCCAGTCCCAGAGTGTGAAAGGACAGTGTGATAACCCACTGAACCCAGTCTCAGAGTGTGAAAGGACAGTGTGATAACCCACTGTACCCAGTCCCAGAGTGTGAAAGGACAGTGTGATAACCCACTGTACCCAGTCCCAGAGTGTGAAAGGACAGTGTGATAACCCACTGTACCCAGTCCCAGAGTGTGAAAGGACAGTGTGATAACCCACTGTACCCAGTCCCAGAGTGTGAAAGGACAGTGTGATAACCCACTGTACCACCCAGTCCCAGAGTGTGAAAGGACAGTGTGATAACCCACTGTACCACCCAGTCCCAGAGTGTGAAAGGACAGTTTGATAACCCACTGTACCCAGTTCCAGAGTGTGAAAGGAGAGTGTGATAACCCACTGTACCACCCAGTCCCAGAGTGTGAAAGGACAGTGTGATAACCCACTGTACCACCCAGTCCCAGAGTGTGAAAGGACAGTTTGATAACCCACTGTACCCAGTTCCAGAGTGTGAAAGGACAGTGTGATAACCCACTGTACCCAGTCCCAGAGTGTGAAAGGACAGTGTGATAACCCACTGTACCCAGTCCCAGAGTGTGAAAGGACAGTATTGATAACCCACTGAACCACCAAGTCCCAGAGTGAGAAAGGACAGTATTGATAACCCACTGAACCACCAAGTCCCAGAGTGAGAAAGGACAGTGTGATAACCCACTGAACCCAGTCCCAGAGTGTGAAAGGACAGTGTGATAACCCACTGTACCCAATTCCAGAGTGTGAAAGGATAGAGTGATAACCCACTGTACCCAGTCCCAGAGTGTGAAAGGACAGTGTGATAATCCACTGTACCCAGTCTCAGAGTGTGAAAGGACAGTGTGATAACCCACTGTACCCAGTCCCAGAGTGTGAAAGGACAGTGTGATAACCCACTGAACCACCCAGTCCCAGATTGTGAAAGGACAGTGTGATAACCCACTGTACCCAGTCCCAGAGTGTGAAAGGAGAGTGTGATAACCCACTGTACCCAGTCTCAGAGTGTGAAAGGACAGTGTGATAACCCACTGTACCCAGTCCCAGAGTGCGAAAGGACAGTGTGATAACCCACTGTTCCCAGTCCCAGAGTGTGAAGGGAGAGTGTGATAACCCACTGTACCCAGTCTCAGAGTGTGAAATGACAGCGTGATAACCCACTGTACCCAGTCCCAGAGTGTGAAAGGAGAGTGTGATAACCCACTGTACCCAGTCCCAGAGTGTGATTGGACAGTGTGATAACCCACTGTACCAAGTCCCAGAGTGTGAAAGGACAGTGTGATAACCCACTGTACCCAGTCTCAGAGTGTGAAAGGACAGTGTGTTAACCCACTGACTTACCTAGTCCCAGAGTGTGAAAGGACAGTTTGATAACCCACTGTACCCAATCCCAGAGTGTGAAAGGACAGTGTGATAACCCACTGTACCCAGTCCCAGAGTGTGAAAGGACAGTGTGATAACCCACTGTACCCAGTCCCAGAGTGTGAAAGGAGAGTGTGATAACCCACTGTACCCAATTCCAGAGTGTGAAAGGACAGTGTGATAACCCACTGTACCCAGTCTCAGAGTGTGAAAGGACAGTGTGTTAACCCACTGACTTACCTAGTCCCAGAGTGTGAAAGGACAGTTTGATAACCCACTGTACCCAATCCCAGAGTGTGAAAGGACAGTGTGATAACCCACTGTACCCAGTCCCAGAGTGTGAAAGGACAGTGTGATAACCCACTGTACCCAGTCCCAGAGTGTGAAAGGAGAGTGTGATAACCCACTGTACCCAGTCCCAGAGTGTGAAAGGACAGAGTGATAACCCACTGTACCCAGTCCCAGAGAGTGAAAGGAGAGTGTGATAACCCGACTGTACCCAGTCCCAGAGTGTGAAAGGACAGTGTGATAACCACTGTACCCAGTCTCAGAGTGTGAAAGGACAGTGTGATAACCCACTGTACCCAGTCCCAGAGTGTGAAAGGACAGTGTGATAACCCACTGAACCACCCAGTCCCAGATTGTGAAAGGACAGTGTGATAACCCACTGTACCCAGTCCCAGAGTGTGAAAGGAGAGTGTGATAACCCACTGTACCCAGTCCCAGAGTGTGAAAGGACAGTGTGATAACCCACTGTACCCAGTCCCAGAGTGTGAAAGGAGAGTGTGATAACCCACTGTACCCAGTCTCAGAGTGTGAAAGGACAGTGTGATAACCCACTGTACCCAGTCCCAGAGTGTGAAAGGACAGTGTGATAACCCACTGTACCCAGTCCCAGAGTGTGAAAGGACAGTGTGATAACCCACTGTACCAAGTCCCAGAGTGTGAA
The DNA here is from genome assembly GCA_030390025.1 of Squalus acanthias. Lineage (NCBI taxonomy): Eukaryota > Metazoa > Chordata > Chondrichthyes > Squaliformes > Squalidae > Squalus > Squalus acanthias. The sequence goes on from CM059438.1 coordinate 89,825,785, forward strand.
AGGACAGTGTGATAACCCACTGTACCCAGTCTCAGAGTGTGAAAGGACAGTGTGTTAACCCACTGACTTACCTAGTCCCAGAGTGTGAAAGGACAGTTTGATAACCCACTGTACCCAATCCCAGAGTGTGAAAGGACAGTGTGATAACCCACTGTACCCAGTCCCAGAGTGTGAAAGGACAGTGTGATAACCCACTGTACCCAGTCCCAGAGTGTGAAAGGAGAGTGTGATAACCCACTGTACCACCCAGTCCCAGAGTGTGAAAGGACAGTGTGATAACCCACTGTACCCAATCCCAGAGTGTGAAAGGACAGTGTGATAACCCACTGAACGCAGTCCCAGAGTGTGAAAGGACAGTGTGATAACCCACTGAACCCAGTCCCAGAGTGTGAAAGGACAGTGTGATAACCCACTATACCCAGTCCCAGAGTGTGAAATGACAGTGTGATAAGCCAATGAACCCAGTCCCAGAGTGTGAAAGGACAGTGTGATAACCCACTGTACCCAGTCCCAGAGTGTGAAAGGACAGTGTGATAACCCAATGAACCCAGTCCCAGAGTGTGAAAGGACAGTGTGATAACCCACTGTACCCAGTCCCAGAGTGTGAAAGGAGAGTGTGATAACTCACTGTACCCAGTCCCAGAGTGTGAAAGGACAGTGTGATAACCCACTGCCTACCTAGTCCCAGAATGTGAAAGGACAGTGTGATAACCCACTGTATCCAGTCCCAGAGTGTGAAAGGACAGTGTGATAACCCACTGTACCCAATCCCAGAGTGTGAAAGGACAGTGTGATAACCCACTGTACCACCCAGTCCCAGAGTGTGAAATGACAGTGTGATAACCCACTGTACCCAGTCCCAGAGTGTGAAAGGACAGTGTGATAACCCACTGATGTACCCAGTCCCAGAGTGTGAAAGGACAGTGTGATAACCCACTGTACCCAGTCCCAGAGTGTGAAAGGACAGTGTGATAACCCACTGTACCCAGTCTCAGAGTGTGAAAGGACAGTGTGATAACCCACTGTACCCAGTCCCAGAGTGTGAAAGGACAGTGTGATAACCCACTGCACCCAGTCCCAGAGTGTGAAAGGACAGTGTGATAACCCACTGTACCCAGTCCCAGAGTGTGAAAGGACAGTGTGATAACCCATTGAACCCAGTCCCAGAGTGTGAAAGCACAGTGTGATAACCCACTGTACCCAGTCCCAGAGTGTGAAAGGACAGTGTGATAACCCACTGTACCACCCAGTCCCAGAGTGTGAAAGGACAGTGTGATAACCCACTGTACCCAGTCCCAGAGTGTGAAAGGACAGTGTGATAACCCACTGTACCCAGTCCCAGAGTGTGAAAGGACAGTGTGATAACCCACTGTACCCAGTTCCAGAGTGTGAAAGGAGAGTGTGATAACCCACTGTACCCAATCCCAGTGTGAAAGGACAGTGTGATAACCCACTGAACCCAGTCCTGGAGTGTGAAAGGACAGTTTGATAACCCACTGTACCCAGTTCCAGAGTGTGAAAGGAGAGTGTGATAACTGACTGTACCCAGTTCCAGAGTGTGAAAGGAGAGTGTGATAACTGACTGTACCCAGTCCCAGAGTGTGAAAGGACAGTGTGATAACCCACTGTACCCAGTCCCAGAGTACGAAAGGACAGTGTGATAACCCACTGTACCCAGTCCCACAGTGTGAAAGGACAGTGTGATAAACCACTGTACCCAGTCCCAGAGTGTGAAAGGACAGTGTAATAACCCACTGTACCCAATCACAGTGTGAAAGGACAGTGTGATAACCCACTGTACCCAGTCCCAGAGTGTGAAAGGACAGTATTGATAACCCACTGAACCACCAAGTCCCAGAGTGAGAAAGGACAGTATTGATAACCCACTGAACCACCAAGTCCCAGAGTGAGAAAGGACAGTGTGATAACCCACTGAACCCAGTCCCAGAGTGTGAAAGGACAGTGTGATAACCCACTGTACCCAATTCCAGAGTGTGAAAGGACAGTGTGATAACCCACTGTACCCAGTCCCAGAGTGTGAAAGGAGAGTGTGATAACCCACTGTACCCAGTCCCAGAGTGTGAAAGGACAGTGTGATAATCCACTGTACCCAGTCCAGAGTGTGAAAGGACAGTGTGATAACCCACTGTACCCAGTCCCAGAGTGTGAAAGGACAGTGTGATAACCCACTGTACCCAGTCTCAGAGTGTGAAAGGACAGTGTGATAACCCACTGTACCCAGTCCCAGAGTGTGAAAGGACAGTGTGATAACCCACTGTACCCAGTCCCAGAGTGTGAAAGGACAGTGTGATAACCCACTGTACCCAGTCCCAGAGTGTGAAAGGACAGTGTGATAACCCACTGTACCCAGTCCCAGAGTGTGAAAGGACAGTGTGATAACCCACTGTACCACCCAGTCCCAGAGTGTGAAAGGACAGTGTGATAACCCACTGTACCACCCAGTCCCAGAGTGTGAAAGGACAGTTTGATAACCCACTGTACCCAGTTCCAGAGTGTGAAAGGAGAGTGTGATAACTGACTGTACCCAGTCCCAGAGTGTGAAAGGACAGTGTGATAACCCACTGTACCCAGTCCCAGAGTATGAAAGGACAGTGTGATAACCCACTGTACCCAGTCCCAGAGTGTGAAAGGACAGTGTGATAACCCACTGTACCCAGTCCCAGAGTGTGAAAGGACAGTATTGATAACCCACTGAACCACCAAGTCCCAGAGTGAGAAAGGACAGTATTGATAACCCACTGAACCACCAAGTCCCAGAGTGAGAAAGGACAGTGTGATAACCCACTGAACCCAGTCCCAGAGTGTGAAAGGACAGTGTGATAACCCACTGTACCCAATTCCAGAGTGTGAAAGGATAGAGTGATAACCCACTGTACCCAGTCCCAGAGTGTGAAAGGACAGTGTGATAATCCACTGTACCCAGTCTCAGAGTGTGAAAGGACAGTGTGATAACCCACTGTACCCAGTCCCAGAGTGTGAAAGGACAGTGTGATAACCCACTGAACCACCCAGTCCCAGATTGTGAAAGGACAGTGTGATAACCCACTGTACCCAGTCCCAGAGTGTGAAAGGAGAGTGTGATAACCCACTGTACCCAGTCTCAGAGTGTGAAAGGACAGTGTGATAACCCACTGTACCCAGTCCCAGATTGCGAAAGGACAGTGTGATAACCCACTGTTCCCAGTCCCAGAGTGTGAAATGACAGCGTGATAACCCACTGTACCCAGTCCCAGAGTGTGAAAGGAGAGTGTGATAACCCACTGTACCCAGTCCCAGAGTGTGATTGGACAGTGTGATAACCCACTGTACCAAGTCCCAGAGTGTGAAAGGACAGTGTGATAACCCACTGTACCCAGTCTCAGAGTGTGAAAGGACAGTGTGTTAACCCACTGACTTACCTAGTCCCAGAGTGTGAAAGGACAGTTTGATAACCCACTGTACCCAATCCCAGAGTGTGAAAGGACAGTGTGATAACCCACTGTACCCAGTCCCAGAGTGTGAAAGGACAGTGTGATAACCCACTGTACCCAGTCCCAGAGTGTGAAAGGAGAGTGTGATAACCCACTGTACCCAGTCCCAGATTGTGAAAGGACAGTGTGATAACCCACTGTACCCAATTCCAGAGTGTGAAAGGACAGAGTGATAACCCACTGTACCCAGTCCCAGAGAGTGAAAGGAGAGTGTGATAACCGACTGTACCCAGTCCCAGAGTGTGAAAGGACAGTGTAATAACCCACTGTACCCAATCCCAGTGTGAAAGGACAGTGTGATAACCCACTGTACCCAGTCCCAGAGTGTGAAAGGACAGTATTGATAACCCACTGAACCACCAAGTCCCAGAGTGAGAAAGGACAGTGTGATAACCCACTGAACCCAGTCCCAGAGTGTGAAAGGACAGTGTGATAACCCACTGTACCCAATTCCAGAGTGTGAAAGGACAGAGTGATAACCCACTGTACCCAGTCCCAGAGAGTGAAAGGAGAGTGTGATAACCGACTGTACCCAGTCCCAGAGTGTGAAAGGACAGTGTGATAATCCACTGTACCCAGTCTCAGAGTGTGAAAGGACAGTGTGATAACCCACTGTACCCAGTCCCAGAGTGTGAAAGGACAGTGTGATAACCCACTGTACCACCCAGTCCCAGAGTGTGAAAGGACAGTGTGATAACCCACTGTACCACCCAGTCCCAGAGTGTGAAAGGACAGTGTGATAACCCACTGAACCACCCAGTCCCAGATTGTGAAAGGACAGTGTGATAACCCACTGTACCCAGTCCCAGAGTGTGAAAGGACAGTGTGATAACCCACTGTACCCAGTCTCAGAGTGTGAAAGGACAGTGTGATAACCCACTGTACCCAGTCCCAGAGTGCGAAAGGACAGTGTGATAACCCACTGTTCCCAGTCCCAGAGTGTGAAAGGAGAGTGTGATAACCCACTGTACCCAGTCTCAGAGTGTGAAAGGACAGTGTGATAACCCACTGTACCCAGTCCCAGAGTGTGAAAGGAGAGTGTGATAACCCACTGTACCCAGTCCCAGAGTGTGATTGGACAGTGTGATAACCCACTGTACCAAGTCCCAGAGTGTGAAAGGACAGTGTGATAACCCACTGTACCCAGTCTCAGAGTGTGAAAGGACAGTGTGTTAACCCACTGACTTACCTAGTCCCAGAGTGTGAAAGGACAGTTGATAACCCACTGTACCCAATCCCAGAGTGTGAAAGGACAGTGTGATAACCCACTGTACCCAGTCCCAGAGTGTGAAAGGACAGTGTGATAACCCACTCTACCCAGTCCCAGAGTGTGAAAGGAGAGTGTGATAACCCACTGTACCACCAAGTCCCAGAGTGTGAAAGGACAGTGTGATAACCCACTGTACCCAATCCCAGAGTGTGAAAGGACAGTGTGATAACCCACTGAACGCAGTCCCAGAGTGTGAAAGGACAGTGTGATAACCCACTGAACCCAGTCCCAGAGTGTGAAAGGACAGTGTGATAACCCACTATACCCAGTCCCAGAGTGTGAAATGACAGTGTGATAAGCCAATGAACCTAGTCCCAGAGTGTGAAAGGACAGTGTGATAACCCACTGTACCCAGTCCCAGAGTGTGAAAGGAGAGTGTGATAACTCACTGTACCCAGTCCCAGAGTGTGAAAGGACAGTGTGATAACCCACTGCCTTACCCAGTCCCAGAATGTGAAAGGACAGTGTGTTAACCCACTGCCTTACCTAGTCCCAGAGTGTGAAAGGACAGTGTGTTAACCCACTGCCTTCCCTAGTCCCAGAGTGTGAAAGGACAGTGTGATAACCCACTGTACCCAATCCCAGAGTGTGAAAGGACAGTGTGATAACCCACTGTACCACCCAGTCCCAGAGTGTGAAATGACAGTGTGATAACCCACTGTACCCAGTCCCAGAGTGTGAAAGGACAGTGTGATAACCCACTGTACCCAGTCCCAGAGTGTGATAGGACAGTGTGATAACCCACTGATGTACCCAGTCCCAGAGTGTGAAAGGACAGTGTGATAACCCACTGTACCCAGTCCCAGAGTGTGAAAGGACAGTGTGATAACCCACTGTACCCAGTCTCAGAGTGTGAAAGGACAGTGTGATAACCCACTGTACCCAGTCCCAGAGTGTGAAAGGACAGTGTGATAACCCACTGCACCCAGTCCCAGAGTGTGAAAGGACAGTGTGATAACCCACTGTACCCAGTCCCCGAGTGTGAAAGGACAGTGTGATAACCCACTGTACCCAGTCCCAGAGTGTGAAAGGACAGTGTGATAACCCATTGAACCCAGTCCCAGAGTGTGAAAGGACAGTGTGATAACCCACTGTACCCAGTCCCAGAGTGTGAAAGGACAGTGTGATAACCCATTGAACCCAGTCCCAGAGTGTGAAAGCACAGTGTGATAACCCACTGTACCACCCAGTCCCAGAGTGTGAAAGGACAGTGTGATAACCCACTGTACCCAATCCCAGAGTGTGAAAGGACAGTGTGATAACCCACTGTACCCAGTCCCAGAGTGTGAAAGGACAGTGTGATAACCCACTGTACCCAGTCCCAGAGTGTGAAAGGACAGTGTGATAACCCACTGTACCCAGTCCCAGAGTGTGAAAGGACAGAGTGATAACCCACTGTACCCAGTCCCAGAGTGTGAAAGGACAGTGTGATAACCGACTGTACCCAGTCCCAGAGTGTGAAAGGACAGTGTGATAATCCACTGTACCCAGTCTCAGAGTGTGAAAGGACAGTGTGATAACCCACTGTACCCAGTCCCAGAGTGTGAAAGGACAGTGTGATAACCCACTGAACCACCAGTCCCAGATTGTGAAAGGACAGTGTGATAACCCACTGTACCCAGTCCCAGAGTGTGAAAGGAGAGTGTGATAACCCACTGTACCCAGTCCCAGAGTGTGAAAGGACAGTGTGATAACCCACTGTTCCCAGTCCCAGAGTGTGAAGGAGAGTGTGATAACCCACTGTACCCAGTCTCAGAGTGTGAAAGGACAGTGTGATAACCCACTGTACCCAGTCCCAGAGTGTGAAAGGAGAGTGTGATAACCCACTGTACCCAGTCCCAGAGTGTGATTGGACAGTGTGATAACCCACTGTACCAAGTCCCAGAGTGTGAAAGGACAGTGTGATAACCCACTGTACCCAGTCTCAGAGTGTGAAAGGACAGTGTGTTAACCCACTGACTTACCTAGTCCCAGAGTGTGAAAGGACAGTTTGATAACCCACTGTACCCAATCCCAGAGTGTGAAAGGACAGTGTGATAACCCACTGTACCCAGTCCCAGAGTGTGAAAGGACAGTGTGATAACCCACTGTACCCAGTCCCAGAGTGTGAAAGGAGAGTGTGATAACCCACTGTACCACCCAGTCCCAGAGTGTGAAAGGACAGTGTGATAACCCACTGTACCCAATCCCAGAGTGTGAAAGGACAGTGTGATAACCCACTGAACGCAGTCCCAGAGTGTGAAAGGACAGTGTGATAACCCACTGAACCCAGTCCCAGAGTGTGAAAGGACAGTGTGATAACCCACTATACCCAGTCCCAGAGTGTGAAATGACAGTGTGATAAGCCAATGAACCCAGTCCCAGAGTGTGAAAGGACAGTGTGATAACCCACTGTACCCAGTCCCAGAGTGTGAAAGGACAGTGTGATAAGCCAATGAACCCAGTCCCAGAGTGTGAAAGGACAGTGTGATAACCCACTGTACCCAGTCCCAGAGTGTGAAAGGAGAGTGTGATAACCCACTGTACCCAGTCCCAGAGTGTGAAAGGACAGTGTGATAACCCACTGCCTTACCTAGTCCCAGAATGTGAAAGGACAGTGTGATAACCCACTGTATCCAGTCCCAGAGTGTGAAAGGACAGTGTGATAACCCACTGTACCCAATCCCAGAGTGTGAAAGGACAGTGTGATAACCCACTGTACCACCCAGTCCCAGAGTGTGAAATGACAGTGTGATAACCCACTGTACCCAGTCCCAGAGTGTGAAAGGACAGTGTGATAACCCACTGATGTACCCAGTCCCAGAGTGTGAAAGGACAGTGTGATAACCCACTGTACCCAGTCCCAGAGTGTGAAAGGACAGTGTGATAACCCACTGTACCCAGTCTCAGAGTTTGAAAGGACAGTGTGATAACCCACTGTACCCAGTCCCAGAGTCTGAAAGGACAGTGTGATAACCCACTGCACCCAGTCCCAGAGTGTGAAAGGACAGTGTGATAACCCACTGTACCCAGTCCCAGAGTGTGAAAGGACAGTGTGATAACCCACTGTACCCAGTCCCAGAGTGTGAAAGCACAGTGTGATAACCCACTGTACCCAGTCCCAGAGTGTGAAAGGACAGTGTGATAACCCACTGTACCACCCAGTCCCAGAGTGTGAAAGGACAGTGTGATAACCCACTGTACCCAGTCCCAGAGTGTGAAAGGACAGTGTGATAACCCACTGTACCCAGTCCCAGAGTGTGAAAGGACAGTGTGATAACCCACTGTACCCAGTTCCAGAGTGTGAAAGGAGAGTGTGATAACCCACTGTACCCAATCCCAGTGTGAAAGGACAGTGTGATAACCCACTGAACCCAGTCCTGGAGTGTGAAAGGACAGTTTGATAACCCACTGTACCCAGTTCCAGAGTGTGAAAGGAGAGTGTGATAACTGACTGTACCCAGTCCAGAGTGTGAAAGGAGAGTGTGATAACCTGACTGTACCCAGTCCCAGAGTGTGAAAGGACAGTGTGATAACCCACTGTACCCAGTCCCAGAGTACGAAAGGACAGTGTGATAACCCACTGTACCCAGTCCCACAGTGTGAAAGGACAGTGTGATAAACCCACTGTACCCAGTCCCAGAGTGTGAAAGGACAGTGTAATAACCCACTGTACCCAATCACAGTGTGAAAGGACAGTGTGATAACCCACTGTACCCAGTCCCAGAGTGTGAAAGGACAGTATTGATAACCCACTGAACCACCAAGTCCCAGAGTGAGAAAGGACAGTATTGATAACCCACTGAACCACCAAGTCCCAGAGTGAGAAAGGACAGTGTGATAACCCACTGAACCCAGTCCCAGAGTGTGAAAGGACAGTGTGATAACCCACTGTACCCAATTCCAGAGTGTGAAAGGATAGAGTGATAACCCACTGTACCCAGTCCCAGAGAGTGAAAGGAGAGTGTGATAACCGACTGTACCCAGTCCCAGAGTGTGAAAGGACAGTGTGATAATCCACTGTACCCAGTCCTCAGAGTGTGAAAGGACAGTGTGATAACCCACTGTACCCAGTCCCAGAGTGTGAAAGGACAGTGTGATAACCCACTGAACCCAGTCCCAGAGTCTGAAAAGACAGTGTGATAACCCACTGTACCCAGTCCCAGAGTGTGAAAGGACAGTGTGATAACCCACTGTACCCAGTCCCAGAGTGTGAAAGGACAGTGTGATAACCCACTGTACCCAGTCCCAGAGTGTGAAAGGACAGTGTGATAACCCACTGTACCCAGTCCCAGAGTGTGAAAGGACAGTGTGATAACCCACTGTACCCAGTCCCAGAGTGTGAAAGGACAGTGTGATAACCCACTGTACCCAGTCCCAGAGTGTGAAAGGACAGTGTGATAACCCACTGTACCTAGTCCAGAGTGTGAAAGGACAGTGTGATAACCCACTGTACCCAGTCCCAGAGTGTGAAAGGACAGTGTGATAACCCACTGTACCCAGTCCCAGAGTGTGAAAGGACAGTGTGATAACCCACTGTACCCAGTCCCAGAGTGTGAAAGGACAGTGTGATAACCCACTGTACCCAGTCCCAGAGTGTGAAAGGACAGTGTGATAACCCACTGAACCCAAGTCCCAGAGTGTGAAAGGACAGTGTGATAACCCACTGTACCCAGTCCCAGAGTGTGAAAGGACAGTGTGATAACCCACTGAACCCAGTCCCAGAGTGTGAAAGGACAGTGTGATAACCCACTGTACCCAGTCCAGAGTGTGAAAGGACAGTGTGATAACCCACTGTACCCAGTCCCAGAGTGTGAAAGGACAGTGTGATAACCCACTGTACCCAGTCCCAGAGTGTGAAAGGACAGTGTGATAACCCACTGTACCCAGTCCCAGAGTGTGAAAGGACAGTGTGATAACCCACTGTACCCAGTCCCAGATTGTGAAAGGACAGTGTGATAACCCACTGTACCCAGTCCCAGAGTGTGAAAGGACAGTGTGATAACCCACTGTACCCAGTCCCAGAGTGTGAAAGGACAGTGTGATAACCCACTGTACCCAGTCCCAGAGTGCGAAAGGACAGTGTGATAACCCACTGTACCCAGTCCCAGAGTGTGAAAGGACAGTGTGATAACCCACTGTACCCAGTCCCAGAGTGTGAAAGGACAGTGTGATAACCCACTGTACCCAGTCCCAGAGTGTGAAAGGGACAGTGTGATAACCCACTGTACCCAGTCCCAGAGTGTGAAAGGACAGTGTGATAACCCACTGTACCCAGTCCCAGAGTGTGAAAGGACAGTGTGATAACCCAGTAAACCCAGTCCCAGAGTGTGAAAGGACAGTGTGATAACCCACTGTACCCAGTCCCAGAGTGTGAAAGGACAGTGTGATAACCCACTGTACCCAGTCCCAGAGTGTGAAAGGACAGTGTGATAACCCACTGTACCCAGTCCCAGAGTGTGAAAGGACAGTGTGATAACCCACTGTACCCAGTCCCAGAGTGTGAAAGGACAGTGTGATAACCCACTGTACCCAATTCCAGAGTGTGAAAGGACAGTGTGATAACCCACTGTACCCAGTCCCAGAGTGTGAAAGGACAGTGTGATAACCCACTGTACCCAGTCCCAGAGTGTGAAAGGACAGTGTGATAACCCACTGAACCCAATCCCAGTGTGAAAGGACAGTGTGATAACCCACTGTACCCAGTCCCAGAGTGTGAAAGGACAGTAGTGATAACCCACTGAACCCCAAGTCCCAGAGTGAGAAAGGACAGTGTGATAACCCACTGAACCCAGTCCCAGAGTGTGAAAGGACAGTGTGATAACCCACTGTACCCAATTCCAGAGTGTGAAAGGACAGAGTGATAACCCACTGTACCCAGTCCCAGAGAGTGAAAGGACAGTGTGATAACCGACTGTACCCAGTCCCAGAGTGTGAAAGGACAGTGTGATAATCCACTGTACCCAGTCCCAGAGTGTGAAAGGACAGTGTGATAACCCACTGTACCCAGTCCCAGAGTGTGAAAGGACAGTGTGATAACCCACTGTACCACCCAGTCCCAGAGTGTGAAAGGACAGTGTGATAACCCACTGTACCCCAGTCCCAGAGTGTGAAAGGACAGTGTGATAACCCACTGAACCACCAGTCCCAGATTGTGAAAGGACAGTGTGATAACCCACTGTACCCAGTCCCAGAGTGTGAAAGGACAGTGTGATAACCCACTGTACCCAGTCCCAGAGTGTGAAAGGACAGTGTGATAACCCACTGTACCCAGTCCCAGAGTGTGAAAGGACAGTGTGATAACCCACTGTTCCAGTCCCAGAGTGTGAAGGACAGTGTGATAACCCACTGTACCCAGTCCCAGAGTGTGAAAGGACAGTGTGATAACCCACTGTACCCAGTCCCAGAGTGTGAAAGGACAGTGTGATAACCCACTGTACCCAGTCCCAGAGTGTGAAAGGACAGTGTGATAACCCACTGTACCAAGTCCCAGAGTGTGAAAGGACAGTGTGATAACCCACTGTACCCAGTCCCAGAGTGTGAAAGGACAGTGTGATAACCCACTGCCTTACCTAGTCCCAGAGTGTGAAAGGACAGTGTGATAACCCACTGTACCCAATCCCAGAGTGTGAAAGGACAGTGTGATAACCCACTGTACCCAGTCCCAGAGTGTGAAAGGACAGTGTGATAACCCACTGCTACCCAGTCCCAGAGTGTGAAAGGACAGTGTGATAACCCACTGTACACCAGTCCCAGAGTGTGAAAGGACAGTGTGATAACCCACTGTACCCAGTCCCAGAGTGTGAAAGGACAGTGTGATAACCCACTGAACCCAGTCCCAGAGTGTGAAAGGACAGTGTGATAACCCACTGAACCCAGTCCCAGAGTGTGAAAGGACAGTGTGATAACCCACTGTACCCAGTCCCAGAGTGTGAAAGGACAGTGTGATAACCCACTGTACCCAGTCCCAGAGTGTGAAAGGACAGTGTGATAACCCACTGTACCCAGTCCCAGAGTGTGAAAGGACAGTGTGATAACCCACTGTACCCAGTCCCAGAGTGTGAAAGGACAGTGTGATAACCCACTGCTACCCAGTCCCAGAGTGTGAAAGGACAGTGTGTTAACCCACTGCTACCCTAGTCCCAGAGTGTGAAAGGACAGTGTGATAACCCACTGTACCCAGTCCCAGAGTGTGAAAGGACAGTGTGATAACCCACTGTACCCAGTCCCAGAGTGTGAAAGGACAGTGTGATAACCCACTGTACCACCCAGTCCCAGAGTGTGAAAGGACAGTGTGATAACCCACTGTACCCAGTCCCAGAGTGTGAAAGGACAGTGTGATAACCCACTGTACCCAGTCCCAGAGTGTGAAAGGACAGTGTGATAACCCACTGTACCCAGTCCCAGAGTGTGAAAGGACAGTGTGATAACCCACTGTACCCAGTCCCAGAGTGTGAAAGGACAGTGTGATAACCCACTGTACCCAGTCCCAGAGTGTGAAAGGACAGTGTGATAACCCACTGTACCCAGTCCCAGAGTGTGAAAGGACAGTGTGATAACCCACTGTACCCAGTCCCAGAGTGTGAAAGGACAGTGTGATAACCCACTGTACCCAGTCCCAGAGTGTGAAAGGACAGTGTGATAACCCACTGTACCCAGTCCCAGAGTGTGAAAGGACAGTGTGATAACCCACTGAACCCAGTCCCAGAGTGTGAAAGGACAGTGTGATAACCCACTGTACCCAGTCCCAGAGTGTGAAAGGACAGTGTGATAACCCACTGAACCCAGTCCCAGAGTGTGAACAGACGGTATGATAACCCACTGTACCACTCAGTCCCAGAGTGTGAAAGGACAGTGTGATAACCCACTGTACCCAGTCCCAGAGTGTGAAAGGACAGTGTGATAACCCACTGTACCCAGTCCCAGAGTGTGAAAGGACAGTGTGATAACCCACTGTACCCAGTCCCAGAGTGAAAGGACAGTGTGATAACCCACTGTACCCAGTCCCAGGAGTGTGAAAGGACAGTGTGATAACCCACTGTACCCAGTCCAGAGTGTGAAAGGACACTGTGATAACTGACTGTACCCAGTCCCAGAGTGTGAAAGGACAGTGTGATAACCCACTGTACCCCAGTCCCAGAGTGTGAAAGGACAGTGTGATAACGCACTGTACCCAGTCCCAGAGTGTGAAAGGACAGTGTGATAACCTACTGTACCCAGTCCCAGAGTGTGAAAGGACAGTGTGATAACCCACTGTACCCAGTCACAGTGTGAAAGGACAGTGTGATAACCCACTGTACCCAGTCCCAGAGTGTGAAAGGACAGTAGTGATAACCCACTGAACCACAAGTCCCAGAGTGTGAAAGGACAGTATTGATAACCCACTGTACCCAAGTCCCAGAGTGAGAAAGGACAGTGTGATAACCCACTGTACCCAGTCCCAGAGTGTGAAAGGACAGTGTGATAACCCACTGTACCCAAGTCCCAGAGTGTGAAAGGACAGTGTGATAACCCACTGTACCCAGTCCCAGAGAGTGAAAGGAGAGTGTGATAACCGACTGTACCCAGTCCCAGAGTGTGAAAGGACAGTGTGATAATCCACTGTACCCAGTCCTCAGAGTGTGAAAGGACAGTGTGATAACCCACTGTACCCAGTCCCAGAGTGTGAAAGGACAGTGTGATAACCCACTGTACCCAGTCCCAGAGTGTGAAAGGACAGTGTGATAACCCATTGACCCAGTCCCAGAGTGTGAAAGCACAGTGTGATAACCCACTGTACCACCCAGTCCCAGAGTGTGAAAGGACAGTGTGATAACCCACTGTACCCAGTCCCAGAGTCTGAAAGGACAGTGTGATAACCCACTGTACCCAGTCCCAGAGTGTGAAAGGACAGTGTGATAACCCACTGTACCACCCAGTCCCAGAGTGTGAAAGGACAGTGTGATAACCCACTGTACCCAGTCCCAGAGTGTGAAAGGACAGTGTGATAACCCACTGTACCCAGTCCCAGAGTGTGAAAGGACAGTTTGATAACCCACTGTACCCAGTTCCAGAGTGTGAAAGGAGAGTGTGATAAACTGACTGTACCCAGTCCCAGAGTGTGAAAGGACAGTGTGATAACCCACTGTACCCAGTCCCAGAGTATGAAAGGACAGTGTGATAACCCACTGTACCCAGTCCCACAGTGTGAAAGGACAGTGTGATAAACCCTGTACCCAGTCCCAGAGTGTGAAAGGACAGTGTAATAACCACTGTACCCAAGTCCAGTGTGAAAGGACAGTGTGATAACCCACTGTACCCAGTCCCAGAGTGTGAAAGGGACAGTATTGATAACCCACTGAACACCAAGTCCCAGAGTGAGAAAGGACAGTATGATAACCCACTGAACCACCAAGTCCCAGAGTAAGAAAGGACAGTGTGATAACCCACTGAACCCAGTCCCAGAGTGTGAAAGGACAGTGTGATAACCCACTGTACCCAATTCCAGAGTGTGAAAGGATAGTGTGATAACCCACTGTACCCAGTCCCAGAGAGTGAAAGGAGAGTGTGATAACCGACTGTACCCAGTCCCAGAGTGTGAAAGGACAGTGTGATAATCCACTGTACCCAGTCTCAGAGTGTGAAAGGACAGTGTGATAACCCACTGTACCAGTCCCAGAGTGTGAAAGGACAGTGTGATAACCCACTGAACCACCCAGTCCAGATTGTGAAAGGACAGTGTGATAACCCACTGTACCCAGTCCCAGAGTGTGAAAGGACAGTGTGATAACCCACTGTACCAGTCCCAGAGTGTGAAAGGACAGTGTGATAACCCACTGTACCCAGTCCCAGAGTGTGAAAGGACAGTGTGATAACCCACTGTACCCAGTCCCAGAGTGTGAAGGGACAGTGTGATAACCCACTGTACCCAGTCTCAGAGTGTGAAAGGACAGTGTGATAACCCACTGTACCCAGTCCCAGAGTGTGAAAGGAGAGTGTGATAACCCACTGTACCCAGTCCCAGAGTGTGAAAGGACAGTGTGATAACCCACTGTACCAAGTCCCAGAGTGTGAAAGGACAGTGTGATAACCCACTGTACCCAGTCCCAGAGTGTGAAAGGACAGTGTGATAACCCACTGTACCCAGTCCCAGAGTGTGAAAGGACAGTGTGATAACCCACTGTACCCAGTCCCAGAGTGTGAAAGGACAGTGTGATAACCCACTGTACCCAGTCCCAGAGTGTTAAAGGACAGTGTGATAACCCACTGTACCCAGTCCCAGAGTGTGAAAGGACAGTGTGATAACCCACTGTACCCAGTCCCAGAGTGTGAAAGGACAGTGTGATAACCCACTGTACCCAAGTCCAGAGTGTGAAAGGACAGTGTGATAACCCACTGTACCCAGTCCCAGAGAGTGAAAGGACAGTGTGATAACCCACTGTACCCAGTCCCAGAGTGTGAAAGGACAGTGTGATAACCCACTGTACCCAGTCCCAGAGTGTGAAAGGACAGTGTGAATAACCACTGTACCCAGTCCCAGAGTGTGAAAGGACAGTGTGATAACCCACTGTACCCAGTCCCAGAGTGTGAAAGGACAGTGTGATAACCCACTGAACCACCAAGTCCCAGAGTGTGAAAGGACAGTGTGATAACCCACTGAACCCAGTCCCAGAGTGTGAAAGGACAGTGTGATAACCCACTGTACCTAGTCCAGAGTGTGAAAGGACAGAGTGATAACCCACTGTACCCAGTCCAGAGTGTGAAAGGACAGGTGATAACCCACTGTACCAGTCCCAGAGTGATGAAAGGACAGTGTGATAACCCACTGTACCCAGTCCCAAGAGTGTAAAGGACAGTGTGATAACCACCGTACCCAGTCCCAGATAGTGAAAGACAGTGTGATAACCCACTGCACCCAGTCCCAGATAGTGAAAGGACAGTGTGAAACCCACTGTACCCAGTCCCAGAGTGTGAAAGGACAGTGTGATAACCCACTGTAACCCCGTCCAGAGTGTGAAAGACAGTGTGATAACCCACTGTTCCAGTCCCAGAGTGTGAAAGGAGAGGTGATAACCCACTGTACACCAGTCCCAGAGTGTGAAAGGACAGTGTGATAACCCTCTGTACACCAGTCCCAGAGTGTGAAAGGACAGTGTGATAACCCACTGTACACCAGTCCAGAGTGTGAAAGGACAGTGTGATAACCCACTGTACCACCAGTCCAGGAGTCGTGAAAGGACAGTGTGATAACCCCACTGTACCCAGTCCCAGAGTGTGAAAGGACAGTGTGATAACCCTGACTACCTAGTCCCAGAGTGTGAAAGGACAGTTTGATAACCCACTGTACCCAGTCCCAGAGTGTGAAAGGACAGTGTGATAACCCACTGTACCCAGTCCCAGAGTGTGAAAGGACAGTGTGATAACCCACTGTACCCAGTCCCAGAGGTGTGAAAGGAGAGTGTGATAACCACTGTACCACCCAGTCCCAGAGTGTGAAAGGACAGTGTGATAACCCACTGTACCCAGTCCCAGAGTGTGAAAGACAGTGTGATAACCCACTGAACCAGTCCCAGAGTGTGAAAGGACAGTGTGATAACCCACTGAATCCAGTCCCAGAGTGTGAAAGGACAGTGTGATAACCCTACTGATACCCAGTCCCAGAGTGTGAAAGGACAGTGTGATAACCACTGTACCCAGTCCAGAGTGTGAAAGGACAGTGTGATAACCCACTGTACCCAGTCCCAGAGAGTGAAAGGACAGTGTGATAACCACTGTACCCAAGTCCCAGAGTGTGAAAGGACAGTGTGATAACCCACTGCTACCCAGTCCCAGAGGTGAAAGGACAGTGTGAAACCCACTGCTACCCAGTCCAGAGTGAGAAAGGACAGTGTGATAACCCACTGTACCCAGTCCCAGAGTGTGAAAGGACAGTGTGATAACCCACTGAACCCAGTCCCAGAGTGGAAAGGACAGTGTGATAACCCACTGTACCCAGTCCCAGAGTGTGAAAGGACAGTGTGATAACCACTGTACCCCAGTCCCAGAGTGTGAAAGGACAGTGTGATAACCCACTGAACCCAGTCCCAGAGTGTGAAAGGACAGTGTGATAACCCACTGTACCCAGTCCCAGAGTGTGAAAGGACAGTGTGATAACCCACTGTACCACAGTCCCAGAGTGTGAAAGGACAGTGCTGATAACCCACTGTACCCAGTCCCAGAGTGTGAAAGGACAGTGTGATAACCCACTGTACCCAGTCCAGAGTGTGAAAGGACAGTGTGATAACCCACTGTACCCAGTCCCAGAGTGTTAAAGGACAGTGTGATAACCCACTGTACCCAGTCCCAGAGTGTGAAAGGACAGTGTGATAACCACTGTACCCAGTCCAGAGTGTGAAAGGACAGTGTGATAACCCACTGTACCCAGTCCCGAGTGTGAAAGGACAGTGTGATAACCCACTGAACCCCCAGTCCCAGAGTGTGAAAGGACAGTGTGATAACCCACTGTACCCAGTCCCAGAGTGTGAAAGGACAGTGTGATAACCCACTGTACCCAGTCCCAGAGTGTGAAAGGACAGTGTGGATAACCCACTGTACCCAGTCCCAGAGTGTGAAAGGACAGTGTGATAACCCACTGTACCCAGTCCCAGAGTGTGAAGGACAGTGTGATAACCACTGTACCCAGTCCAGAGTGTGAAAGGACAGGTGATAACCCACTGTACCCAGTCCCAGAGTGTGAAAGGACAGTGTGATAACCCACAGTACCCAGTCCCAGAGTGTAAAGGACAGTGTGATAACCCACTGTACCCAGTCCCAGATAGTGAAAGGACAGTGTGATAACCCACTGCACCCAGTCCCAGATAGTGAAAGGACAGTGTGATAACCCACTGTACCCAGTCCCAGATAGTGAAAGGACAGTGTGATAACCCACTGAACCCAGTCCCAGAGTGTGAAAGGACAGTGTGATAACCCACTGTACCAAGTCCCAGAGTGTGAAAGGAGAGTGTGATAACCCACTGTATCCAGTCCCAGAGTGTGAAAGGAGAGTGTGATAACCCACTGTACCCAGTCCCAGAGTGTGAAAGGACAGTGTGATAACCCGCTGTACCACCCAGTCCCAGAGTGTGAAAGGACAGTGTGATAACCCAGTAAACCAATTCCCAGAGTGTTAAAGGACAGTGTGATAACACACTGTACCAACCAGTCCCGGAGTCTGAAAGGACAGTGTGATAACCCACTGAACCCAGTCCCAGAGTGTGAAAGGACAGTGTGATATACCCACTGTACCCAGTCCAGAGTGTGAAAGGACAGTGTGATAACCCTATGAACCCAGTCCCAGAGTGTGAAAGGACAGTGTGATAAACCCACTGTACCCAGTCCCAGAGTGTGAAAGGACTGTGTTAACCACTGTACCCAGTCCAGAGTGTGAAAGGACAAGTGTGATAAACCCACTGTCCCAGTCCCAGAGAATGTGAAAGGACAGTGTGATAAACCCACTGTACTCAGTCCCAGAGTGTGAAAGGACAGTGTGATAACCCACTGTACCTAGTCCCAGAGTGTGAAGGACAGTGTGATAACCCACTGTACCCATCCCCAGAGTGTGAAAGGACAGTGTGATAACCCACTGTACCCCAGTCCCAGAGTGTGAAAGGACAGCTGTGATAACCCACTGTACCCAGTCCCCAGAGTGTGAAAAGGACAGTGTGATAACCCACTGTACCCAGTCCCAGAGTGTTAAAGGACAGTGTGATAAACCACTGTACCCAGTCCCAGAGAGTGAAAGGACAGTGTGATAACCACCCTGTACCCAGTCCCAGGAGTGTGAAAGGACAGTGTGATAACCCACTGTACCAAGTCCCAGAGTGTAAAGGACAGTGTGATAACCCACTGAACGCAGTCCCAGAGTGTGAAAAGGACAGTGTGATAACCCACTGAACCCAGTCCCAGAGTGTGAAAGGACAGTGTGATAACCCACTGTACCCAGTCCAGAGTGTGAAAGGACAGTGTGATAACCCACTGTACCCAGTCCCAGATAGTGAAAGGACAGTGTGATAACCCACTGTACCCAGTCCCAGAGTGTGAAAGGACAGTGTGATAACCCACTGTACCCAGTCCCAGATAGTGAAAGGACAGTGTGATAATGCACTGAACCCAGTCCCAGAGTGTGAAAGGACAGTGTGATAACCCACTGTAACCAGTCCCAGAGTGTGAAAGGACAGTGTGATAACCCACTGTACCCAGTCCCAGAGTGTGTTACATAGGACAGTGTGATATACCCACTTGTAGCCCAGTCCCAGGAGTGTGAAAGGAGAGTGTGATAACTCCACTGTACCCAGTCCCAGAGTGTGAAAGGACAGTGTAATCAACCCACAGTACCCAGTCCCTGTGTGTTAAAGGACAGTGTGATAACCCAGTGTACCCCAGTCCCAGACAGTGAAAGGACAGTGTGATAAAACCACTGAACCCAGTCTCAGAGTTGTGAAAGGACAGGTGATAACCCACTGAACCAGTTCCCAGAGTGTGAAAGGACATTGTGATAACCCACTGAACTACTAGTGCCCCCAGAGTGTGAAAGGTACAGTGCTGATAACCCCACTGTACCCAGTCCCAGAGTGTGAAAGGGACAGTGTGATAACCCACTGTACCCAGTGCCAAGAGTTGTTAAAGGTCAGTGTGATAACCCACACTGTACCAAGTCCCAGAGTGTGAAAGGACTGTGAGATAACACCACTGTACCCAGTGCCAGAGTGTTAAAGGAAAGTGTGATAACCCACTGTACCCAGTCCCAGAGTGTGAAAGGACAGTGTGATAACCCACATACCCAGTCACTGAGTGTTAAAGGACCGTGTGATAACCCACTGTACCAGTGCCAGAGTGTTAAAGGAAAGTGTGATAACCCACTGTACCCAGTCCCAGAGTGTGAAAGGACAGTGTGATAACCCACTGTACCCAGTCTCAGAGTGTGAAAGGACAGTGTGATAACCCACTGTACCCAGTCCCAGAGTGTGAAAGGACAGTGTGACAACCCACTGTAACCAATCCCAGAGTGTGAAAGGACAGTGTGATAACCCACTGAACCCAGTCCCAGAGTGTGAAAGGACAGTGTGTTAACCCACTGACTTACCTAGTCCCAGAGTGTGAAAGGGCAGTGTGATAACCCACTGAACTCAGTCTCATAGTGTGAAAGGACAGTTGATAAACCCACTGTACCCAGTCCCAGAGTGTGAAAGGACAGTGTGATAACCCACTGTACCCAGTCCCAGAGTGTGAAAGGGACAGTGTGATAAACCCACCTGAACCCAGTCTCAGAGTGTGAAAGGACAGTGTGATAACCCACTGTACCCACATCCAGAGTGTGAAAGGACAGTGTGATAACCGCACTGTACCCAGTCCCAGAGTGCGAAGGACAGTGTGATAACCCACTGAACGACCCAGTCCCAGAGTGTGGAAAGGACAGTGTGATAAACCAACTGTACCCAAGTCCCAGAGAGTGTAGACGGACAGTGTGATAACCCACAGTACCCAGCTCCCCAGAGTTGTAAAGGACCAGTTGTGATAACCCAACTGTACCCAGGTTCCCCGGAGTGTTAAAGGACAGTGTATAAACCCACGTACCCGTCCACGAGTGTGAAAGGACAGTGTGAAAACCACAGTACCCAGTCCCAGTGTGTTAAGAGGACTGTGGTGATAACCCACTGTACCCAGTCCCAGATAGTGAAAGACTAGTGTGATAACCCACTGCCACCCAGTCCCAATGTGAAAGGACAGTGTGATAACCCACTGTAACCCAGTCCCCAGAGTGTGAAAGGACAGTGTGATAACCCACTGTACCCATCCCAGAGTGTAAAGGAAGTGTGAATACCCGACTGTACCCAGTAGAGAGTGTAAGGAGAGTGTGATAACCACTGTACCCAGTCCCAGAGTGTGAAAGGACAGTGTGATAACCCACTGTACCAAGTCCCAGAGTGTGAAAGGAAGTGTGATAACCCACTGTATCCAGTCCCAGAGTGTGAAAGGACAGTGTGATAACCCACTGTACCCAGTCCCGAGTGTGAAAGGACAGTGTGATAACCCACTGTACCACCCAGTCCCAGAGTGTGAAAGGACAGTGTGATAACCCACTGTACCCCAGTCCAGAGTGTGAAAGGACAGTGTGATAACCCACTGTACCCAGTCCCAGTGTGTTAAAGGACAGTGTATAACCCACTGTACAATCCCAGAGTAAAGACTGTGATACCAACCAGATCCCAGAGTGTGAAAGGAAGTGTGATAACCCACTGTACCCAGTCCAGAGTGTGAAAGGACAGTGTGATAACCCACTGTACCCAGTCCCAAGTGTGAAAGGACAGTGTGATAACCCACTGTAACCCAGTCCCAGAGTGTGAAAGGACAGTGGTGATAACCCACTGTACCCAGTCCCAGAGTGTGAAAGACAGTGTGATTACCCACTGTACCCAGTCCCAGAGTGTGAAAGGACAGTGTGATAACCCACTGTACTCCCAGTCCCAGAGTGTGAAAGGACAGTGTGATAACCCACTGTACCCAGTCCCAGAGTGTGAAAGGACAGTGTGATAACCCACTGTACCCATCCCAGAGTGTGAAAGGACAGTGTGATAACCCACTGTACCCAGTCCCAGAGTGTGAAAGGACAGTGTGATAACCCACTGTACCCAGTCCCCAGAGTGTGAAAGGACAGTGTGATAACCCACTGTACCCAGTCCCAGAGTGTGAAAGGACAGTGTGATAACCCACAGTATCAGTCCCAGCGTAGTGAAAGGAAGAGTGTGATAACACACTGTTATCCCAGTCCCAGAGTGTGAAAGGACAGTGTGATAACCCACTGTACCCAGTCCCAGAGTGTGAAAGGACACTGTGTGATAACCCACTGTACCAAGTCCCAGAGTGTTAAAGGACAGTGTGATAACCCCACTGTACCCAGTCCCAGAGTGTGAAAGGACAGTGTGATAACCACTGACGCAGTCCCCAGAGTGTTAAAGGACAGTGTGATAACCCACTGTACCCAGTCCCAGATAGTGAAAGGACAGTGTGATAACCCACTGTACCCAGTCCCAGATGATGAAAGGACAGTGGTGATAACCCATTGAACCCAGTCCCAGAGTGCGAAAGGACAGTGTGATAACCCACTGTACCCATTCCCAGAGTGTGAAAGGACAGTGTGATAACCCACTGTACCC